>CM063243.1:12550736-12924118 GCA_032158295.1 Pycnopodia helianthoides
CTCACTGTTTGTTCTCACCACTATAATGGCCATGCTGGACTCCACTGAGTGTGAGTAGAATGATTAAACACTTGGCAAGATTCAGGCATGATTCGTTGGTCTGAAGGCCTCTTATTTGATGGTTCATTTTCGCCAACTTTAACACATAGTGATGAAGTGATAATTGAAAGTGACTCCTACCACAGAATTCCGTGTACAGGACGTATTTCTATGGGCCATAGCATGGCGTAAGTGCAGAATTCTGCATTAACTCTTTCAGTGCCAAGGTCGTAAATGTACGATCTATTATTTATATTCTGAAAGCACCATTATCGTACATGTGAGACCTTTTTTATGTACATGTACGACCCATACCGTAGAGGGCATTATCACTCAAGAAATACTATGACTTTGGGATGCTCCAAGGCAACACAAAGCAGCAAGATACATTTTGTTTGATGAGAAATACTTATTTTTTAATATAAAGACTTTTTTTATAAACATAATTTTGAAAAACCTAAAAAAGCTTGGCATCTTAGGTTCAAAAGGTCCCCCAAAAAGTGGAACTGAAAGAGTTAAGTAGCACCATAAAATTTGAGCCTGCTCTCTTGGCATTTATTGACACTTTGCACAGACATTGAACTTGTCTGGCTACTGTCTGGCCATGATCTGCCATTTTGGGAATCACATTTTTATGTAAAGATATGTTGAGCTCGTCAACATGCGCACCTGTCCTAAAATGCACACCACAGGGTGCAACACATAGCAAAACTGACTCCCCAAATGCAGCAATCGAGGTTTAGTGTGGTGCTGATGTCTGGTGAGCTGGGTCAATAAGCTTGCTATAATAATTCAGCTGACGCAGTGGGAGGTGAACATGGTCTCAATGTTGCCTGTGAAGCTATAAAACATGAATGTTGATTTACAACAGTCTCCACATTCCTTCATGGGTTTTTACTTATTTATTTCTTTAACCCTCCTGCTGTCTGACCATTCAATACCATTCACTGCGGTTTTGAATGATAGATAAACTATGCCTGCCTGCAATATGATACCATGAGGGAATGCATGTACACAGTACACAGTTAGTTCTGGGCACAGTTGTGCCACCGTACACAACCTTGGCAGTCGAATGGTTTTAAATGGTTGGTCAACTCACTGGAAAATGTTGCCAAGAGTCACTGACAGTAGGAGGGTTAATAAACGGTTTGGACATCTCACCACAAAAATACCATCCACTTGAAACAGTCTCGTACTCAAACTAGCAGACACTCAGCATTTAAAGCAAGTCTTTAAAGGTATAATACAGGATTGGTAGAGCTGACAAAACAGTCGCAAACAAAGTTCATGTTTTGTGTGATTAACCATAAACATGAAATAACAAACCTGTGAAAATTTGAGCTCAATTGGTCATCGAGGTCACGAGAAAATAGTGAAAAGAGACCTTATGTGTTTTCTGTTTTTCAAACATTGAGTTTATTATCGCGCGCGATAAAAACTATTGTTTAATTCATTTCTCAGAAACGAATTTTAGGCATAAATATTTTAAGGAACCCTTTCTACCATTACTTACTTTAAATCATGTAAGTTATGTGTGAATCTGTGAACATTTGTGTTTTTCGATCTTACAAATAGTGTACAGGGCCTTTACAGGACATTTATTGTGGATTTTACATGTTTGGTCTTTGGCCATCTTTTTGATACAGAGCAGGCGTTCTTGTTTTATTGCACCAGGAGTGTCCCTTTTTTTGTAACCCTCTTCTGTCTTTTTGACAAACCAGGCTTAATGCTTCTTCTCACCCATACACTCTTGCTTTGCTGAGATGTAGAAAAAAAGAATCACTCCAACAGCTTTTTTCTCCAAGCGCCGCATCTTTTTAGAACTCCTTGCCCGGTGCATGTTTCCCTCCATCCTACAATCTAGTCTGTATTATAAGAGAAATATCAATCCCTACCTTCAGCTACCCTGAGTTATTTTACATCTTAAATGTTTTTCTTCTTGTAGCCCCTGAACCAAGTGTGGCTTGTTTGGGCCGAACTTGCATAACAAATTTAAAAAAAACAAAACATGTTTTGTTCTCTGCACAGTCACACACTGAACATATAGATGAATGTCATTTGTGAGCGCTGATAGCATGGGGTCAAAGGCACCATGCACTTTGTGCATTCCACAAAAATCCGGGGTGGAGGGGTGTTGCTTTGATAGTTTTCAGTAAATATTGAATCATTCGTTAGAGATAATGAGTGACAGGAAAAAAAAACATTGCCCTATCGAGGCATGATTTTAAAGAGCGGTTACAGGATGCTCTCAATATTTTTACTATTACCTTTTTATGGCCGAATAGACATCGTAGATACTGTTTAATAACCATTTTAAACTTAAAATTTGCATTTAGTAATAAAGAATTCAAGTCAAAAATGCACCTCTCCGCGCGGCTTTTTCAGCCGAGAGTCAAAAACTACTTATCTATGATAATGATATGCATATGACCCCTTGACGTCACCGGCGGCTAAAAACTCACGGTTAGAATTATAAACACACACATAAATGTCTCTTTGCTTGGAAAACAAAACAAAATCAATAAGAAACCAAACTTACATCATACAGTTAAATACTCTTTCTGTCCATCCAGAGTATCCTAAATTGTGTCATTGTAAAATGAAGCCTACACGTTGGGTAGTTTTTTGCTATAAACGAAGCTAAAATTTCCAATAAACTAAGCCCCGCAGACCATGAGCGTGCGGACCAGTGCTGTACATGTATATGGTTTGAATGTGTGCACCAGCGATGATTATTGCAATGTAATGGGAATTTGAACCGTATTCCCGAGCATGCGCAGAAACGTCAAGAAAGAAAGCGTTGTGTAGGGGCCTCCCCGTGATAATGCGGTCTGCGTTGCATGCTTCGCGGCACTTGTCGAGTTAGTTCTTGCCGTGTGTGTGTGTGTTATGTTAGGGTTGAATGCTTGACGTGTAGAGCGATGCACTAAAAATCAAGCCGAGCTGCGGAATCGCCTCGCCTCTCAAAGAACGAAAATCCCCAAAACATAAGTCCGTTGTAAATTGGCTTGCTGATCAATGCCTGCTGGATCGTCCTTTAAAGAGTCACATTTAAAGAGTCACATTTACGGCCGTATTGATTGCAAATGGTGAAGTTTGGCTGTGTATTTGCATTAGCTAAGTGCATTCATATAGGCAGGTCTAAACTACTTAGCCGCCGGTGGACGTCATGAGTCCTTCGTCGCGGGGTTTGTTTGACCTCGCGTTTTCTGATTTTGGGCTGGGAGTATTTTGAGGAAAACACATTTTTACAATGTTTTAGCGTGAGGTAAGGGACTCATTACAATTTTTTTCTAATTACTGGGGACCCCATCTATTGGAAAAATGTAAAAACTATATATTTCAGAGCATCCTGTAACCGCTCTTTAAACTTCAGTGTGACGTCTGTGGATAAGAATTTCTTTATCCAGAATTGGTTGTCAGAACAGAATTCACACTTATGGAAGCGCGAACTCTGTGTGCGAACAAAAACATTGAAAGTGCTTGTATGTTGTTGTTGTTGTTTTTGCTAGGTAACCAAATTAATACACTTTTAATCATCAGACCTCTTGAAATCGACTGGATTTCTTCCAATGGTACTTACTCAAACAAAATATGTGCAGACGTTACACTTTTTTTCCTAAAAGGTCGACTGCACATTTGTGTAGCCCCCTTTCAATTTTGACTAGATCATGTTATTTTTGTGTGATATTTTTATGGAAAATATAAACATTTGGTTTTACATGCTATGACTAGGCCCCTGTGTTACCTTAGAAACAAGTTTGATTAGTTGCACCACAGAGTTCGGTTTCCCAGGCTAGTCGTAGCCGGTTAAAATCTTCTGGGTAAACTTTGTTCCGAATAAAGTTTCCCAAGCCAATCAGCGGAGTCATTTTCTGCTCCGGGACTCGGATGATTATTCCAGAGTTTTTCACCCATTGTTTCCTGTGGACTTAACCCTGGCCTTTGCTAGTCCAACTCTGCATGTGCAGGTGATCAGTAGTGTGCTTGTAGTGAAGCTATGCGACAGGGTGCCTCGTGTACGTGTACAATAACTGGCATGGTAACATTTATTAAATGTTACCACTGTTTGTCCAGTTAGATAAACATGTTCTCTATACAGAAGTTGTAAAGGAACTTAAGGCATGGTCATTTGCACCATACATTTTGGCAATGATATTTACCGCATCGTAGTTTTAATGAGGGTTATGTTATTTGCATTGAATTAATTTTTTCCATAAACTATAGAGGTTTTACAGTCACTCGATGTGATCATGTGACTGTGTGTTTGAGACGCCATATTGCCAGTCAATGACCAGAGGCAAGATCACAGTTCATTAACGTAACCATGACCGGCAAGATGGCTGCCGTTGCAGTAGTCGGGGCCAGTGACGTCAGCTGAAAAACCTCTATAGACCCTTCTTCTCACTGATGTTACATGTCTGTAACAATGCAGAAGGTCTGCCATGCTGGAGTACATGAACAAAACATGAACAAAATGTAAGGGTAGGAACATCAAGCGCTGCGTTTTGTAGACCATGTTCCAGTAACGTGTGTGCATCACATGTGCATGTAAGTACCCCAACATGGCCGGCGATAAAATAGTGACATCCTCTGATGAGGGTTTATTGAGCTATAAAATGCAATTTGTTGTAATAACATGCGAAAAAAACAACTTTTCATGGCGATACCATTTTTAAAGCTGTGCTTTGTTTGCCATTTAGCAAAGGTTCAAAGGCAACAACAATGCTTTGATTCCTGAAAAAATTTGCGTGATGCCGTAAAATCCCTTGAAGTTCATCCACCGAACAAATATATGAACAGAAACAAGTTATAATCTGAGGTTATTGACTCAATGTTGAGGTGCCTTGCCTTTGACCCTTCTTTTGTTAATCTGTGCATACAAAGGGGTCAGATAAGGCTCTCATATTTGCAATAAACACAATGCCTATGTGACGTGACTGCTGACACGTTGCCAAGCATCAATCAATTTTTTTATCCGTGTAAAAAATACATTTTGACATTGATTGCTATTTGAATAATATAAGCTGCATATTTAAAGGAACATTGGAATTGGTTTTTGCTAACAAAACAGTTGCTGGCAGTGAAAGCACTTTATGTAATCCACCATATACATAAACTGACAACCCTGTAGAAGTTTGAGATCGATCGGCCATCTGGGTCACAAGAAAATAGTGAAAAACGATTACACATTTGCATGAAATCATATAGGTTCAACAAATGAATAAAACGCTCACTGAGCGATAAACTCCAATCGGAAAATTAGTTTATTCATTTCTCATCAAATATGGCATTACAGACAGAAATATTTCAAGGGATATGTTACTATCATCATCAATAGACCATGTAAGTTTTATGTAAATCTGTGATCAAAAAGTATATTTTACAAGTTTTTTTTCTTACCAATTCTGTAATGTTCCTTTAAATCATTCTGTCAAACTAGGTGGTCTTGTTTTTCTCGAGAAAACAGCCACCTTGACATTAATCCATCAGAAATTATGCAAAAACAATGTTGAAGTTACAGATGAAAACATCTCAAAATGAAGACATTTACAGACATTTTATGCAGCTATCTGCTCTTTAAAGGGTGGGGGGGTCAAAATTCATACAACAAATTTAAAGGAATCTTCCAGAAGGAAAGAAAAATTTGTATCTCAATTTTTCACATCATTTTCAAAGAGATCGTGAGACTCTATTTATACATTTTTTCTTCTTGTGTTTGGTACCGGTAGGGTTCTTTTTTACAATGCAGTGCAGACAGGTTGCCTCCAAGACGCCTGTAAAAATTGCCTAATGTGACAAAGCCCCATGTGGCTCAATCAATGCAGGCCTTGAATTACACAAAGGCCGTTGACTCTGTGGCCCCTGGTCTTGGCCTTGGTGCCCCTTCAAAAGTTTTCCCATAGTCTTTAAGATTTTCCAATGGAAGGTTGCCTCCAAGAGCGTGTAAAAATTGCCCAATGTGGCTCAACCAATGCAGGCCTTGAATTACACAAATGCCATTGACTCTGTGGACCCTGGTCTTGGCCTTGGTGCCCCTTCAAAACTCTCCAATAGACTTTAAGATTTTCCAATGGAAGTACCCTTTGCAAAAAAAAATAAAAATGGCCTTGCCCTCTCAAAGATTAAATTCCAGGCCTGCCAGTGTCCTCTTGAATGGCATGAAGAATAGATGGTGCATGATATAGAGTAAATTATTAATACTTATTAATTATTAAATTATTAAAACAAAAAGAGCGGCTTCGTCAGTTTCAAGGGTGGTCTAAAAGTAACATACTTGATGGTAATCAACCATAAACTTTATCACTCCCATTTTCCCTCGTAAAATACCTGTTTTTTTCAATTATTTTAAGGAGAGAAAGACGTAATGCAATACAAGAATAATTGTCTCTAAATAATCAATCGTTATGAGGTACAAAATTGAATAACCGATAATGAAATATGAAATGTAATAATTAACTATTTCACAGTTGTTTAAATTCCCATACCTGCCTACTGTTTATTAAGGTACACGTTGCCTTGGATCGGCCAAGTTGGTCTATGAAAAGCATTTGTAACCATTTGTTATAAAATGCATATGGTTAGAAAGATGTTTTAAATATAGAATACAATGATCCTCACAAATATGCCTCGAAATTGCGTGATTTTCCTTGAACTTTGCGAACTAACACGGTCGGCCATTTTGTGGAGTCAAAAGTTTGACTCCATAAAATGGCCGACTGTGTTAGTTCACGATGTAATAGGAAAACCACGCAATTTCGAGGCATATTTGTGTGGATCATTGTATTCTACTGTTTATAGCATCTTTCTAACCATAATATTTTATAACAAACGGTTTACAAACGCTAGACCAACTGGCCGATTCAAGGCAACGTGTACCTTTAAGCTCGGGTTATCTTGTTGTCCTTGAAATGCTGAGGACATGTGGACTCTTTAAAGTTATCGGGATGCTCACTGAGTGATTAGGACTAAGTCAATATTGACCAGTCCGCTGCTGTTGTTTGCAGTTTGCAAAATGAAATGAGGCAAAGCAAGGCCATTTGATGCATTAAGAAGGGTATTATACAAGATTGGTACGGATACAAAACATCATTGTTTGATTTTAGTCTGAAAGCTTAATGATTATGAGGTTCACACTAGAACCATTTTTCTCTGTGAAATAATTTCATCAGAAATGAAGTCGTATTCGAGAAAACTGTACCTGAAAACCTGGCAAAACGCAACAGCTGCTGATTTCGGTTGTTACAACCAAAACTAAGGAAAATGTGTTTACATGCTGAAAAAAATTATGCATGCGGAATTTTTAAGAGGTTTGTTATTTCATGTGTATGGTTGATTACACAAAACAAATGAACGCTGTGAGTGTCTGCGGCTATTTTGTCAGCTCTACCAATCCTGTAATGCCTTTAACCCTCCTACTCTCAGTGACTCTTGGCAACATTTTCCAGTGAGTTGGCCAACCATTTGAAACCATTCGACTGCCAAGGTTGTGTATGGTTGGCACAACTGTGCACAGAACTAACTGTGTACTGTGTACATGCATTTCCTCATGGTGTCATATTGCAGGCTGGCATAGTTTATCTATCATTCAAAACCACAGTGAATTGTATTGAATGGTCAGACAGCAAGAGGGTTAAATAAAATAAATGTCTGTTTAACTTTTAAGGGGTGCCTTTTTTAAGGACGTGTATTATTCATGATTTAGTATCATTATTTGTAATCATGTTGACCAACAGCCAAATGAAGGAAATTTCAAAGTTGAATTAATTACATGTTTATATCTTTTGTTATAACACTGGAAATGGGGTTTTGAAAACGCAGCCTGTACCTAAAACCAGAAGGAAATCATTTGAATGGAATCATTAGATTAAGGAAATTTGCCGTGAAAGCTGAACAGGAGTGAATTGTTTTGCTCTTTTCAACAAACACATGTAGTTGATGTTTTGTTGGTGCTTATTTTTGTTTCTTAATCTTTTTGTTTTACTTCATGGCAAACAGTGAAGTAAAAAAAAAAAGAAAGATGGCAATTGCCGGTAAACATTGTCTGTAGCAGAGCTGCCAACTCTCCCTGATTCTGCAGAAAGTTCCCTGAAAATAAACCAATCTTTACACTTACAGTGTTCTGATGAACTAATTTGAAAATCTCCCTGATTATGGAAACTTGTCCCTTATTATGTGGAATGTACAGTTCTGAATATCTCCCCGATTGTTGTACAAAATCTCCAGGATTGCAAGATGCAAATGTTGGCAGCTCTGCTGTAGGACTATAGTCAATTTATATTCATTGAAAAGAGCACACTCCACGTTTTCACTGTCGGACAACATTAAAAGGGAAAATCGGCCGTGACGACTACTTCCGCGGAGTGAGTTAATTAATTGGGCAGCGAAGTTGATAAGGAGTCGTCCTCAATCAGGAGGTTGATTGCGCTCAACACATTAACGATTGTGGAATCGTATGGGAATAAAAAAAAAACGCAAAATAAAAAAACTTTCCGACCTACCGACCCTATTTTTAAATGACATGTAATCGGAAACAGAACCCTTTTTTTTTTTTGGCCTTAGTAGTCTCTCAAATTCAAAAATCTACTCCGCGGCAGCAGATAAAATAGCGAGACAAAGAACATTCATTCTATTTTTTGCATCCCTGTGGAGACACCTTTTATTCTTTCCTTTGTCCCTGTAGTTAAGAACCTCCCATAGACTTTGTACACAAAATTCCTTGTGGAGCAACCCAGTCTTTAGAATTTTCCTATATGGAGACTCTTTGTTATCCCTTTTCCTGTTTTGTTCATGGTCTCCATAAGGTAGTGAACATATAATCAAATCTAAACAGCAAAAAAAGATACACACTAATACCTCACCATGCAATACCTCAAAACTCATATATAGGTGGTTTTTATTATTTAATATTTTAAATTGACATTATAAAGTATTTCATGACCTTCGGGTGACTGTACAATACCATACAGTCAATATTGGCACTGATAACCTAGAAGTTGGCGTTCAGAGTATGTACATTGCACTTGCATTGTATAAACCAAACCATGCAGCCAACCCGTGCTTGCAGATCTTGTGAAATATGTTTTTATCTTTTCGTTTTAAAGTGAATTATGAATCTTGAAACTTTAATTCAAAATTTGTAATGCACTTTATCACCCTATCAAATGAGCTTAAATTATGACAAGGGAACTTGGGCAAGGGAATTTGATCATATGATTTTGACGTTTTCAAATTTCAGTGAAATAAATATTTTGTTTCCATTGCCTTTTTACTTTTTAAGATTCTTAATTTCTACTTACTCATATATTTTGTACACTTTCTTCGATTGAAACAAAACATGCACTTTGGTTTTGATATGCACATTGCCTCCCAAATTACTTCTAAACTGTAAAAAAAAAATCATATTGTTTGATGTTACTTCAAGTCGAGGCTGACAAAAGACACCTTTGTACATGAATAATGCAGTATATATGGTTTTTGAGGCATTGCATGGTGCGGTTTGCGGTAACACCGTGTGTACATCTACTTTGCTGTGTAGATTTTGTTCTTTGGAGAACTTGTCTTGCTATGTGTTCTACTACCGCAGAGTAGATTTTCGGAATTCGGGAGACTTCTCAGTTCTGAAAAGAATTGTCCTGCTTTATTAACTATTAACTGTGCGGAAGGTAGGAAATCGGCCTGGACTACTATATTTCGCTTAGTGGATTTGAGGGAACTTCTCGTAATTAATTGCACTGCCGCGGAGTGAGTTCTTTTTGGTCTCAACGTTACAAGTAGCTTGCTCTAGTCATCGTTAACTAGTTGAGTTTTATGTAACATCTGAAGGATATATAGAGCCCTTTTCGAAACCATGGCTTTGGCTTGGGCTCTGACTTAGGCTCCATGGTGTGGGCCTTCAAATAGGTGGATGGAGTCTAAGCCGGAGCCAAGCCGAGGGCTTGGTTTTGAAAAAAGGCAAATAGTACTCTTTTTGAGGTCTATGGGTTTTGAGGCATTGCATGGTGAGGTATCTATATATATTCGGTTTGCTGTAACACCATGTGTATAAATATCTACTTTGCTGTGTAGATTTTGTTCTTTAGAGAACTTGTCTTTCTGAGGTCCTCAATATGCCCTCCACCAGCCAGCTGCACCTTAGTCAATGGTTCCAAAAGGTACACAATTACAATCCCGTAATAAGTGTACGTAATTCAAGATCTGCTCCTCTATTGAGTAGCTGTCCCAGAAGTGGCTAGGAATAACACAATTTAGTTCAACATCTTTCCATTTTGTTCTATTAGTTCCCCTTCTTTGACACCATGGCAACAGCAGTTATTTTTATCATTTGTGATCATTAAGTCAGGAAGTTGATATATCAATGACTGACCGATTGTACAGTTGGACATTTTTGTGACACTAGGTGGCAGCAGACTTAAGCCTGGAGGTCTTGAAAATGGGGGCATGTCCGAAATGACGTAAACTGGTTTATCTGTTGCCTTTTATGTAGTATCTCAAAGTTACCCATGGGCCTTAATCATGCTGTAGTCATCGCTGTCGGTGCCCTGTGTACAACAGTGACAATGGCAGTTGTAGTTCTCATATCATGAAAGGGACCAGACTGTCTTTTTCCCTCGAGCCTCATTTTGGTTACATTGGATCAAATAGAAGAAAAGCAAGATGGCTGCACCATGATAAAGCTCGGGATATGTGTTGCATGCAAGTCAATGATTCAACTGTTCACTATAATCATCTCTTTTTCTTTCTGATTCTCCTCAACAGGGCCCGGAGCTTTCTTTGGCATCACCATGGCAACGATAGTGCTTTTCAATGGTACGTAGACACTTTCTCTCCCCCCCCCCCCCCCGCGGCGCGAGCCCCATGGGAGTCTTAGGTTAACAGAGGTTGACAACATCTAATCCACACCAATTTTTGAACCAGGGGACCGTTTTTTTTAACAATAATTTGTCGGTCGGGATGTAGCATGGAGTACACAGACTAGTGACATTTGTCAGACATCTTCACAACAAGCCTATTTTTGGTTGTTTGTTTTTTGTGTAACAAGAAATTTGTAACAATATTTTATTTAGGAAAACTTGCTTCATTTATCAGGGGCCAACTTTACAGCTGATCAGCTGACTTTTTTTTTGGGGGGGGGGGTGTTTCTTAGCTGTGCCATTGAAAATTGGAAAATACAGAACAAAGGCTTGCTCTGCCTGGCACTTAATAAAATCCATGGAAAATGGCCGTAAATCCATGTGCCTCTCTTATGTTGTGTGAAACGCATACTGTCTAATGCAGAAAAGTTAAAATACACGCCAAGCCTGCACACCCAATTCCATGTATCCACACTGCATACTGCTTTATCTGGGCCCAATTTCATAGAGCTGCTTAAGCAGAAAATATTGCCTAACTATTTTCTGCTAAGCAGAAATAAGCAGGATACCGGTCACAAATTGTACATGTGACATGGTAGTTTGGCCGGTAACCTTATTCTGGTAAGCATTATTTTGTTGTGCTTAGCTACTTTTTAGTGCTTAAGCAGCTCTATGAAATTGGGCCCAGGTCTTTTGGGAATGTTCAACATGTGGTTTTTCTGGAACGCGTTTTGCAGCTTCAGGGTTTCAATTTACATACATGCGGCTCTAGGCCAAAAAGCCACTTAAACACCCCCCTCCCTGTATGCAGCGTTCCTTCGTTACATCTCCTCTGGAGCACGTACGTGTATTGTAATGACGATTCATTTAGAGAGGGATGAGTGTTGATGTGTGGACCTGTCAGCATTAACGCAGATAACTGCCTCTAATGGTTTTTTTTCTTCTTAATTTTTTTGTTCTCTGTTGAATTACTTTGCATTATTGGACGGCTTGATGCAGGCAACAATATATGCACCATTACACATGATTTGCTTGCTATCAAACCGTCATTCATATGACGCGTTGGGGGAATTTAGTGCTTGAGTCGCTTTGACTTTTGCTCTATGCTCTGTCGTTGCATGAAGATTGATGTTTTAGAGTGTACAAATTGCAGCAAATATCTGAAGGATAAACAGGTCCCATGACGGGTATTCAATTCGTTGTGGTTAATGGGTATCTGGATATAAAATTATCCGTAAACGCACAGCCCTACTGCCATTTAGCTGAATGCATTTCTGTAATTGCGCATTTAATAATAATATAATAATAATAATAACTGTATTTATATAGCGCCTTTTGCCAAGGGATACAAGGCGCTCAGTATTTTTACCTGCCATGTATGTGGAGCTACGTTTTGAAGTATGAGACCTATGCATTTATAGCACAATGTAATGGTTTACAAGGTGCGGTGGCGCAATATGCTGCCAATCAAACCAGGAACACCGGGGCGAACCCCTTCTCTTTTCGATAAGTGCACTGGGTTCTTTTATGTGCATTACACAACACACGGGACCAACGGCTTTACGTCCCATCCGAAGGACGAAGCAATAATGGTTAAGTGTCTTGCTTAAGGACACAAGTGTCACGACTGGGACTCGAACCCACACTCTGCTGAACAGAAACACCAGAGCTTGAGTCCGGTGCTCTTATCCGCTCGGCCACGACACGCCACTATATACAGATGTATTGTGTGTACGTGGCTTGCTATTTATTGGGGCTATCTGTTTTTGGTACAAGCATGTTCTATTAAGCTAGGTAGATCAAATGGTGGTCGGAAAAAAGGCCAATTTAGAAAGTAATGATTTGCTCAATAATATGCAGAAACTAGTCCCAGGCAATGTGGATATCTGACTGGTAACCAGTTTTTCTCTACTAAGCAAGGTTTATCTGATGTTGATGGTCCTCCTGTATATACAGCTTATCATTTTGCTTTACAGATCAGAGCCCAATTACTGTCAT
Source organism: Pycnopodia helianthoides (assembly GCA_032158295.1). Lineage (NCBI taxonomy): Eukaryota > Metazoa > Echinodermata > Asteroidea > Forcipulatida > Asteriidae > Pycnopodia > Pycnopodia helianthoides. The sequence goes on from CM063243.1 coordinate 12,563,627, forward strand.
TTCCTGTGTATACGGTAAATAAAATTGGTGAGCACACTAAATTGCTTAGCCTTGAAAAATCTTGCTTAGCAGAAGTCGGTCACAAGCCAAAATACAGTGTAGTGTTTATTGCTCATTTGGCTTAAGCAGCTTATGAATTGGCCCTGGCATGCCCTGATTACACAGAATTCTACACTCATGGTGTCCAGTGAAACATGTAGTTCTATGGGCATTGAGCTTAGAAACATTAAATTGGGCCCCGCGTTGTATTGAAAGCAGCGTACGGTAATTCCATTCGTTGACTTAATTTGTAGTTGTCTTGTTTTGATTTGTTAACAGGAGCCGCTGCCATCTATCAATCTGGTCTCTTTGCATTCGCAGCTGAACTACCAGATAGTTACCTCCAAAGCTACATAGTTGGACAGGTAAACATGAGTAATGTTTAATAATAGCGGCTTCTTATATAGCGCCCAAATCCCTCGCTCAGTGACGCTCATGGGGCTCCAACATTATTACCCCTGGTCACTGGGCCGTACACGATTGTATTCTGGCATCCACTACGAGTGCTGGGCCCAATTTCATGGCTCTGCTTACCGCCGAATTCTGCGCTTGCGGTGACCATTCTCCGCTTACTGTTCAAGCGCCGAATTTCTGCGCTAGCTGTGTAAGCTTAGAATGCCTAGTAACGTGGAGTACGCACGCGCACAAGCCGAAAATCCCGCTAACCCGTGAAATACGCTTGACGTAAGCGCGGAATTCCCTGCTTCCGCAAGCGCCGATTCTTTGCTTACGGTAAGCAGAGCCTTGAAATTGGGCCCTGCTGTGTTCTCCATGCTTGATGTATAATGCATAATGCATAGTGAGGTCTAGGGTGAAAATAGTCAAAAAGGATGGGACGATGCACAGTGAATGGAGCCATAACGCATGGTTTATGGCGTACCACTTGGAATGGTTGAATCATGAATGCGATTGACCTACAGCCCTCCAATCAAGGACAAGGATCCACTTGGATGTAATATTTATGTTAAGGAAAACATTTCTCCTGTGAAGTTGAAATTTGTTTTTTTGGGGGGACAAATTCATGGCAAAACTTTTACCAGTGTTTTTGTCTCTAGCATTAGATCTTGTTCCGTAAATGCAGTGAGCATCGCAGCCTAAATAAAGTTAATTGATGTTTGTTCTTTGGCTTGTATTGCTTGGCAGGGTCTGGGTGGAACCTTTGTGTCAGTTGTCAGCATCATCACTCTTGCAAGTAAGTACACCTCCAGCAGTTCATGTCTTATGCACTGTAGCCTCATCAATTTCTTGGCCATTAGCACTATATATGGTGGCATGGGTGGCTTGTGATTCTCACCACTGTGGCCCTGGTTCGATTCCCGGCTAAGGCCATATTTAAGTAGAATTGTGCCTTGGTTCTCTCCTCCATGCCCCATGAGGTGTTTTTTCCCAGGCCCTCCCTGTGGAGAAATCAAACGCTTTCGATCTTAAGGCTGTGCTCCGTGGTTCATTTTCGGGTCGATGTGGCTGGCTGCCAAAGGCCACCTTGCATACCTGCGGCTCGATCATATTGTAGCTACGTCCTTTGCAAGTCAGCTTCTCAGCTAAGAGCAATGATGATTAGCCTCCCAAATTATTTGCTGTTTCGTGCAGCGTAGCGCGCAGCGAAACAGCTCTTGTTTTCGTTAAAAGTTTTTTTTATTATTTTTGTTATTTTTATATTTTTTTATTAGCTGTTTCGAACGTTTTTTTATTAGCGAAACAGCCCTTGTTTTTGTGCGAGTTTTTGTATTATTGTTTTTAGCTCTTTCGTGCAGCGTAGCGCGCAGCAAAACAGCTCTTGTTTTTGTGCGAGTTTTTGTATTATTGTTTTTTTTTTAGTTTGTCTGTTTCAGTCATTTCAGTCATTGACATAACGCACGTTCGTTCTAAGCGGCCTTTTGCATAGTTCCTAAAGAACAATTGCATTGAAACTTTCAGTGATGATTGGCATTGGTGCAAGGAAGTGCCTAAAAAAATTTCGTCATAATGACGTCATCACCTGTCACGTGACGTTATCTTAAAGGTTTCTATTTTAAATATTTGAAAATCCATATCAAATAAGCCACAAGAGACCGTAGGGTTCTGTTTGTGGGATTGGGTAGGGATAAATTAGATCTTCATTTTATTCAGTGTGCGTGACCTCATTTGACCTCTACTTCCGGTCAAAACCGGAAGTGCCTTGTATTTCAAAAGTGCTAAATGTTATGAACATGCTTTCAACAATGTTAGTTTCTGGCAAGGGTGTGCATTTCAAAAAAAGTACCGATGACGTCATGAAACACACGAGCGCCCTCTAGCAGCAGGTTGAAAACTCTTCAAAATGGACTTTTTGAAGATGTGTGTGGCGAAGTTTTGTGTAATCACTTCAAAATTGACACATATGTTGACCGTCAGCCAGCCATCATATGTGTGAAATTTCAGATCAATGACGTCATCGGGGGTCACGTGACGTGGCTTTAAAGATGCCTTTTTCGAAGTCGTATATCTCCCGATTTATAAGTGCGATCGTGTTGAAACTTGGTAGGTTGTTAGATATTAGCAAGTTCTTGTAAATTTTGAAATGACGTCATGATGACGTCATCACATGATTTTTTAAGATTTATTTTATTTTTTTGCACCTTTTTGTTATAAATTGTTCAATGAACACTGTATAATCGAAATTCTATAACACACTAAGTTGACCATCAGGCAGCCATCACATGTGTGAAATTTCAGATCAATGACGTCATCAGGGGTCACGTGACGCGGCATTAAAGGTGCCTTTTTCGAAGTCGTATATCTCCCGTTTGTATTAGTGCGACCCAGTTGAAACTGTAGGTTGTTAGATATTGGCAAGTTCTTGTCATTTTGAAATGACGTCATGATGACATCATCACATGATTTGTTATATTTTTCATTTGTTTGCCCTTTAAGTCATAATTGCTAACTGACAAGGATAATCACTATAACAACAAATTAAATAGCCAGGATTGGTCTTAATGCTTTGAATATGAAAATAGTTTCAAATTCATTTGAAAAATTTGAAAATGTTATAAACGAAACAGCTATGCATTTGTGCACAAATGCAATTATGTCTAGTTTATTATTTTTTTATTTTCCTGTTTCAGTAAAAAAGCCATTGGATAACGCACAATCGTTCTAAGCGGCCTTTTGCATAGTTTCTAAAGTGCAATTGCAAGGAAACATTTAGTGATGATTGCATTGATGCAAGGAAGTGCCTAAAAGAAATTCGTCATAGATGACGTCATCACCTGTCACGTGACGTCATCTTAAAGGTTTCTATTTTAAATATTTGAAAATCCGTATCAAATCAGCCACAGGAGACCCTAGGTTTCTGTTTGCGGCATTGTATAGGGTTAGGTCTTCCATTTTATTCAGTGTGCGTGACCTCATTTGACCTTACTTCCGTTCGAACCGGAAGTGCCTTGTAATTCAAAAGTGTTGTAAAGTTAACATGCTTTCAACGATGTTAGTGTCTGGCAAGGGTGTGCATAAAAAAAACATCCCGATGACGTCATGATACACACGAGCGCCCTCTAGCAGCAGGTTGAAAACTGTTACAAATGGACTTTTGAAGATGTGTGTGGCGAAGTTTTGTGTAATCACTTCAAAATTGACACATATGTTGACCGTCAGCCAGCATCATATGTGTGAAATTTCAGATCAATGACGTCATCAGGGGTCACGTGACGCGGCATTATAAGATGTCTTTTTTGAAGTCGTATATCTCCGATGTACGAGTGCGATCATGTTGAAACTTGGTAGGTTGTTTTATATTGGCAAGTTCTTGTAAATTTTGAAATGACGTCATGAGACGTCATTACATGAATTTTTATGATTTATTTCATTTTTTGCACCTTTTGTCATAAATTGCTAAATGAACACTATAATCGAAATTCTTTAACACATGTTGACCGTCAGCACCTCATACGTGTGAAATTTCAGATCAATGCGTCATCGGGGTCACGTGACGCGGCATTAAGGTGCCTTTTTCGAAGTTGTATATCTCCCGATGTATTAGTGCGATCATGTTGAACTTGGTAGGTTAGATATTGGCAAGTTCCTTGTAAAATTTGAAATGACGTCATCACATGATTTTTAATGATTTTTTTCATTTTTTGCACCTTTTTGTCATAAATTGTTAAATGAACTGTAATGTAGTGTGATTTGAAAATGTCGTCGCGAACAGCTTGGCATTTGTGCACAAATGCAATTGAGCTCTAGTTGTTATTATACATGTTAAGACTATGCCAAGTTTTGTGCTCATTCAAATTTTCGGGAACCTTTTGGGAACCTGGTACATACATTTTTATGTGAAGGAAACAAATCGTACACTTCAAATGTTAAAAATAGTACTTTCGAGACTCTGTTTATGCTGTCAAATTGCGTCAATCCACTGTATGCTTATGCTATTGATCTTGAAGCAATTGTTTCACTTAATTTTGCTTTCTCTCTGTATGAATTTGAAATTCCTGTAACAAAAAAAGTGTATGATATTTCAATGGTTCAATTCTTGCAATGATTTAAATTGTGTCTCTCTTTGCTTTTCAGGTCTGTGAAGATTTATAAGACATTGAATTTGGTCCTGTGTCCATTTATATTTGCTTGTGATAATTTTCCTTTATTGTGAATGAAACATGATTCTGTGGTCTTGTTACAGTATATTTGGCTTTTATTTTGACCTCATTATATTTTGAGCTGCCTGCTTTATATTGTGATCCGATTGTTCTTGTTAAACTGTCTATGCAATTTTGATAATGATGTGTATTTAGAATGCGGGACTTTTGGGACGCTGGGTGGCAGCAGACGTCCCAGGTAAATCCATTGTTCTCTGCAATGTGCGCATGCTTAGAACTTTGTAAACAATGGAATTTGACCTGGTATGTCTGCTGCCATCTAGCGTTCAAAAGTCTCCCATTGTTTGTTTTGAATTGCACCATTGTTGTTGTTTCTCTTTGACCCAATTTTACAGACTGCCTTAAATTATGACATTTTCAATCGTGGATGTATTAACTAACGTGGCCAATCAATTAACCTCTTAGTTGTGCTTGTTCACCGACAGCCACTGACTCTCTGCAGACAGCAGCCATTGCATACTTCCTCTGTGCAGTCTTCGTCTTGTTCCTGGCGGTGGTCTGCCTCGTCATTGCCTACAAATCGGTAAGTTATCGCCCACTCTGCAGCTGGTGCTTCAATGGAGTCGCATTGGACGACTCGTCACCGCAGCTGTTTGTTTAGCAACCAGTCAAGAAAAAGTTGTTTTGTGATGCCGCGGTAATAGATTGTGAATTGTATTGGTCGAGAACCAATCATGCGGTGTGCTACAAAGACGCATGTACATGGATCAGGTGAGCATGAGTGATGTACCCCATGGGGTACATTACCTTGGTCATGCCTACCCTTGTTTTTTTTTTACCGTTTTGTTCAATATTAGCCCCAGGTTTGAGGTTGTAAATACGCCGGTATTAGGTAAATTTAATTACGTTCCTGTGTGATGTGCCGCGGAGAACAGTGAGGCAATATGTCTGTTCATTCCTTCACCACTTTTCCTCTGCTTTTTTCTCTGTGGCCAATTTTGTCGGAATGATTTGGAAGATGACTGCAGATCGCCTCCGATCTATCCATGGTGCAACAAAGCAGTTGTTGCTTGCTGTGTTAAATGGCACCGGCGGCTTTGCTCGGGTACCATTTGCCCCCTTCGGTGTACAAAACACCATGGACCCCATCACAGCGTGCAACAATCGTAGATTGCACAATGCTGTTGTTTTGTGTTGCCTGTTTGTCATGAGCTCAAGCTGTGCACCAGGCAGGGAAGGAAACTTAGTTCTGAGTAAATTATAACAAAGGCGGTCGGGCCTAACTATACTTGCATTGAATCTGCTCAGGAGGGAGCATGTTCAACTGGATTGTATTTTGACCATGACCTTGGTCGCTGGTGCAGAAAAGTTCCTTAAATTCAACTTTAAGGAAAAGAATGATTAAAGACACACATCAACACAAAAGTCTGTAAGAGTACTTATACCATGCACTTTACTGAAATCTGTGGGGGGGGGGAACTTTCCCCCACACTGACATGAGTCATACATCCGTTTATATAAACCCTTTTTTTCTTCAATAACTTCTTTAATTAATGGTCCTTAAATTACTACTGTAAAACTTTCCTAGCTCTGCCATGTAAGTATTAACTCTTTCAGTGCCAAAGTCGTACATGTACGATCTATTTTTTTTTTACTGAAAAAATATACATGTGATCACGAGAGGGCATTATCACTCTAACGAGAAATACTTTTGACTTTCGGATGTACCAAGGCAACAGCAAGATACATTTTGTTTGGTGAGAAAGGCGTTTTTTCTTTTCTTTTTCAGAAAGTGAAAAACCTAAAAAAAGCTTTTTTAGGTTCAAAATGCGAAAAAAGCGGGCACTGAAACAGTTACTATTTATAGGAATCGGGTTGGTTCAGTGGTTTCCTTTACTTTCTTACACCTCTGCCAGCCTTTGGTTTGAATCCTGCCTCAGACTGGCTCCTCTGGGGTTTTCTCTCCCACATCTAGAACTAAACATTTCTTCACCGTCTGTTGTTCATCCTGTTATTGGCGCTTGCGCTGTTGGATGTGTATTGAATTTAGAAAAAATTAGTCATGAGTATTGTCTAGAGGCCTCAAAGTTACCACAGCAATTAAAACATGTTCTACTTGCTCTTGGGGCCGATTTTCACAAAGCACTAAGATTCATCTTAAGATGAGTTGTCAGTATCACCATAGTGATTTCTATCATGACATCACACTTTGCTTAGCAAATAAGAGTGATGTGCAGTTCTCTTTGTGTTTGCCCTTTGTAAAGATTCAATACATTTTTCAATCGTAAAAGTACCTTTGAGCTTATGATGTGCCCTCTTAATTAACGAAATATAATTTCTCACCTCATCAGCGTTGTTTTTTTTACCTTTGTACGTTTTCATTATCCATGTATCAACAGCCATACGTGAAGTACCACCACCACACTGCCAAGGAGGTACTGACCGAGAAAGAGAAGGAGGCGTTAGACACAGCAACCCCGCCTCTCCTCCTCATCTTCAAGAGGGTAAGACACCACCGGCTCTTGTCCCTATCTGTTACAATGACAGCACACTCAACCAGCATGAATAGATATGTGCAGCGGGTATTTCGCGAAAAATGCCACTAAGCTGATGGGATCAATGGGAAAGTGTGCAGTTTGGTATTAAGGGACCGTCCTGTGTTCACTGTAGACATTATGCACGTGACGTCAGTTGAGTAGGGTGCCCTCGCCTAGAGGTCAAAAGGAAGATGTTCATTGGCCAATCCTGTGCGCCGCGCGTACAAATATGTCCATTGTTTCATCATAGGTTTACCTCTAAGATGGCGGCTTGATGGCATCAATGCATAAGGTTCTATTGTCATCCAGTCTGTTAATGGACCCTCCTCTGTCCACTATTGTCCTCCAGTCTGCTGTGATGCAGCTCAACACCCACAAGGTTGGACTCGGACAAGAGTTGTATGCCTGGCTCTGGGTATGCCTGGCCCCAGGTACACTTGGCCCTAGGTATGCCTCGCCTTAGGTACGCCTGGCCCTGGGTACGCCTGGCCCCAGGTATGCCTTGCCCCAGGTGAACTTGGCCTCAGGTAGGCATGTCCCCAGGTGCACCTTGCCCCAGGTGCACTTGGCCCTAGGTATGCCTGGCCCCAGGTGCACTTGGCCTCGGGTATGCCTCGCCCTAGGTACGCCTGGCCCCAGGTATGCCTTGCCCCAGGTGAACTTGGCCTCAGGTAGGCATGTCCCCAGGTGCACCTTGCCCCAGGTGCACTTGGCCCTAGGTATGCCTGGCCCCAGGTGCACTTGGCCTCGGGTATGCCTCGCCCTAGGTACGCCTGGCCCCAGGTATGCCTTGCCCAGGTGAACTTGGCCTCAGGTAGGCATGTCCCAGGTGCGCCTTGCCCAGGTGCACTTGGCCCTAGGTATGCCTGGCCCCAGGTGCACTTGGCCTCGGTATGCCTCGCCCTAGGTACGCCTGGCCCCAGGTATGCCTTGCCCAGGTGAACTTGGCCTCAGGTAGGCATGTCCCCAGGTGCGCCTTGCCCCAGGTGCACTTGGCCCTAGGTATGCCTGGCTCCAGGTGCACTTGGTCCCAGGTACACTTGCCCTCAGGAACGCTTGGCCCAAGGTACGTTTTGTCCCAGGTACACCTGGCCCCAGTAAAAAAAGGGGGGGGGGGTGGTGTGAAGGTACACGTCCATATCTTCCAAAATCAGACAAAAACATTAGGAGTTTTTTGAGAACTTGGGACTGACTAGAATGAACAGATCCAGATAATGTAAAATGTGTATTGAAGCTGTTTGCCAACTTGCCATCTCGGTGAAAAAAAGACTTGGCTCTTGTTATGATCCAAACCTGTAGATTTCTATTAGTGGTGATGTAAAGCGTCTATAAACATCTGAAATATAACGTCCTATTTCTTCAGGGAGGTTCACCTCCAGACCAAGAGGAAGTTGTCCAATTTTCAGGATTTCTCCATTTTGGTTCAAACTCACCCATGCTTTTTTCTCCTCATGCATTTTGAATCAAAGATAGATAGATGTCTTTTGTTGATTTGAACAAGTTCTGTTGATGTTTCTCCCTACAGATCAAGCTGGATGCGTTCAGTGTGTGGCTGTTGTTCTTCGTCACATTGTCCATCTTTCCAGCATTCTCCATTGGAGTGCAGTCCACTGCTGAGCAACCCCAGTCTGATTTTGTCAGTAAGTAGCCATGGTGTAAAGTTTTCTATAGCTCATTTCTCCTGAGGACTTAGACTTTATTTTCAACTTTAAGTTAAAAAAACCTGAGAGTTTGTCTTTTCGTTTTTGCGGAAATTACCATTAAGTTTTTCATTTAAAAAGCCTCCGTTTATTTTTGTATTTATTTTTTTTCCAAAAATGAAACAGCTCACTTTGTATTTAAAAACTTCATATCCTTCCCTTTCATGAGATATCACCAAAAATTGGCCAGTGTCATTTGTATGTTCAATTGTGGGTTGCCGGTGGCTTGGTATAGGTTGTTGGTGGTTTAGTATGGGTTTTTGGTGGGTTGGTGTAGGTTGTTGGTGGTTTGGTATGGGTTTTTGGTGGGTTGGTGTAGGTTGTTGGTGGTTTGGTACAGGTTTTTGGTGGGTTGGTGTAGGTTGTTGGTGGTTTGGTATAGGTTTTTGTGGGTTGGTGTAGGTGTTGGGTTTGGTATAGGTTGTTGGTGGTTTGGTATAGGTTGTTGGTGGTTTGGTATAGGTTGTTAGTGGTTTGGTATGGGTTTTTGGTGGGTTGGGGTGGGTTGCTGGTGGGTTTTATTGGTTGTTCATGGGTTGGGATGGGTGGATGGGTTTGTGGTGAGTGTGCTGAGTGTGTCTACCCATTGACACCGATGACTTTGAAGAAAGGTTTGACATCCTTATGAATATTATCCTGGTTTGAAATCTTGGTCAATTCGGTGTACAGAACAAAGGGTACATTGCTATCGAAAAGATAAAACAAAGGTAAACAAAGAGAAGTCCAGCAGATAAACCATTTCAGATTGTACACTTCTGTAAACTTTTGAATACCTTTGAATAATTAATCAAGTTCGATTTCTCAAAGCACTAAGATTCATCTTAAGATGAGTTGTCAGTATTACCATAGTGATTTGTAATGTGAATCACACTTTGCTTTGCAGTTAAGATTGATGCACAATTAAGATCAATCTAAGCTCTTTGTGAAATCAGCCCGATCTCTTTACGCAGCTGCGCAAGTCCACTTGCGCAACATTTATTGCGTAAGTTGTGCACTACTAACACCCTAAATCTGGCTCAAGTGGACTTACGCAGTTGCGTAAAGTTTTGTGAAATCGGCTGCAGGCCTCTGTTCGAATAACTTAAATCTGCTTAACAATTTCTTACTATGGAATCCTGTGCTTATGGCCCTCCATGAAGTGCAGTAATCTGTGGTGATCAGCAGCTAAAGTTTTGGCCCTAGGCCCAAGTTCACACTATCCATTAAATGTTGCCCATCTCTTTTCTCAGATTGTCTCTTGAATATGATATCCAACTGTGTTGTCTTGGCTTATTTGTAGAAATGTATTTCACACCCCTGACCTGCTTTTTCATCTTCAACATGGCGGACTTTGTCGGGAGTATGGTGCCTGCTTGGATCAAATGGGTGAGTACAGGATGAGGATTGCGTCAGGGCGTTCAACATTATGATCCAACTGTAATGAACTAAGTACATGGTGCAGTCTGGGTACCAATATTTTGAAATTGTCAAGCAGCCATGCTCAATACACACGCACATTAGATGCTCCTGTAGGTTTTCTATTACTTCTGGCTTATATGTAATAGACGACCCCTTGCATATGACGTCACACGCTCAAACAGTGCCCTCACTGAGTTCAAAGGAAGACCTGTGATTGGTTGAGAGTTGTGCGTGGCGCGTTCACACATGTGCGTTTCTATTGTTTGACCTCGGTGGAGACGTCTTATGCAAGGGGCTTCATGTACTTGCCCTCACTTTTACCGTTCAAATGGGAAATTTTAAAAGGTAAACGTATATTTTGTAATGCTGTTTTGAATTTTTTGCAATGTTACAATAGGAAGGTACTTTTCTCTTTTTCTGTGCATTTGTGTAAAATGTTAAAAAAATTAAACCTGCTATATGCATTTCCTATTGAAATCCAACTACTTTTGCATTTTCACCTTTCACCTCTTTGCCATTTCATTTTCAGGTAGAAGACTTACGAAACACAAATTTCAAAGTCTCTCAATTGTACCTTTTTGCAATGACTTGTGTATTTTTTTTAAAAAGCTTGTTTGATTCATGGATTGTTAAAATTGTTCCCTTCAGTGTATCATACATTATTTGTAACGAATCATATAATTTCAAAGTCTTTCAATTGTACCTTTTGCATTGACTTGTGTAATTTTTGTTATGTTTGTTTGATTCATGGATTGTTAAGATTGTTCCCTCCAATGCATTATACATTATTTGTACCGAATTGAACTCGAATCATAATCTCCACAGGCTAAACACAATGAATCCAAATTTAAGTGTTTGTAGTGTGGACATTTTTTTGAAGCTTTGATATTGAATGAGGATCTGTTGTTTTTCTATTCTTCCTGTATTATTCTTGGTTGCATTGCCAATTTTTGCTGTTACCGAATTGTGAATGCTTTGAAGACAAATCGTTTAACATGTGCTGACCGTAATACTTTGTTCTCTTGTAGTTACTCTTCTTAATTAGTCAATCAGCGTAAACGAGGGATTTATATGTTTCCTTCTGTTTAAACTTCTGTCTTCTTGCCTTTCATTTGTGTTATGCTTTACTTATTGTTGAACGCAAAATAAGGATAGTTGATTCGTTGATTTTTAAACTCTGGTTTAGGTTATTTGTTCAATCATCTGTTCAGACTACGTGTGCTGTTTACATAAGGTGCCATTTATGAGCTAGTTGTGCTCTGTATTTGAATATTCAAGTGTCTTCTTCCTGGTTGGGGGGGGGGGTCAGTTGTGTTATTCTTTTCTCAGGCCTAGTGTTTTAGTGAGTGTCTTATTTTCCTGGTGGGAAAGGGGGAGGTCAGTTGCGCCATTCCTATCTCAGGCTTAGTGTTATTTAACTCTTATGTAGTTTGCATAGGGCATAAGACTGCCAAATGTTAACATCTCATTTTCTGTGGTCCCCACCCCCCCCCCCCTTTCTCACAGCCGTTCCCAAACAAGTCGTGGATCGTGGCTGTTGGCCGCCTGTTGTTCTTCGTTCTGTTCTTGTTCTGTAACTACAGACCGGATTCACGGACGATCCCTGTGTACTTCAACGACTATGTCTACATCGCCCTGATGATCATCATGTCACTTACCAACGGGTATTTCAAGACGGCTATCATGATGGAAGGACCGCAGTAAGTCCAACTTTCTCACTTTTGTACAGAATCTTTACGTCCGACTTTTTTTTTTTTTACACATTAAAAAAAACACTCATATAGTAATGATTACCTCTTAGGTGGGGCCACACATTTTGCTGATGTTTGCATTCTGCACAACAGAAACCAATTTTGTAAAGCCACTCGGCTGAAAAATTAGCTCAGCAGATTTTGCTGCTGGGCAAATTTTAGCAGGGAACCAGCCACAAACAATACGCTCAGGGCTCGAATTTGGGGGAAAAATCCACAAGACCACAGGAATTGTATCTCAAAATTTTTTACTGGACCAGAAATAATTTTACAAGACCAGATTCAAACTGAAAAAAGACTTCCTTGCAGTTTAACTTGCATTTAATTGAATAAGCAGTGAGACATATAAGAGAAGATTGACCTCAATTGTCTTTAAGGGTATTAAGTATTATTTCTAATCATTACTCAAAGTCAACATTTGAACATAATTTGTTTCTATTCACAAGATATTATGTACATAAATTGTTATTGAATTGAAAACACAAGACCACCGGACTTGTCCGGTCGTGAGTTTACTGGCCCAATACTAAAATCACTGGCCTCGGGCCTGCGGTCCAGTGTCAAATTCGAGCCCAGCGCATTACATGATATGTTGGCTGGTAACCTCTTTCTGCTGAGCAAGATTTTTCTGTGCTAAGCAATTCTTTGTGGTTAACAGCTTTATAAAATTAGGCCCAGATCGAATCACCCTTTTGTTAAAATTCAAGCTTATTAACACAAACCCTCAACTATTTGATGGCAAGATACTTGATGGCACCACCAGCTATCTCATGCATTAAACGTTGAGTTTAAAGGCACAGTACACGTTTGGTCAATAACTCTGAAAATGAATGGCAATAAAGCTTATTTGGTAAGAAGTACAGCAGCCTTGGGTAGTATAATGAATTTTGAGAAACTTTTAACTTCGAAGTACAACGGTTATGGGAAATATATCACTTTTTATTCCCCAAAATTTTAATCTGAGACTGTGTATTCCTATGGGGAATATTCTTCCTGCGTGGAAATATTCGCTCAGGTTTTTCGGTGATATCTCAAAAACGCAACCACCTTTTGAAGTAAAATTTTCACTGGTTAGTTTTATTGTATGTACCTACATTTATATATGATTAACACAATCAGTAGGCTCCTTTAATTAAATTTTTGCAGGTAAATTTTTTGCCGTGTTCATTGAAAACTTGAGGATTTGTGGCAGGCTTAAAGTTGTATTAACAAAAACCAATGATGTATCAGACTTAAAAACCGTTCTACTGTCTGACCATTCAATGTTATCCTCTGTGGTTTTGAATGGTAGATTATGAACTATGCAAGCCTGCAATCAAAGTTTTAGCCAGGATTTGTCAAAATTTGCTGGAAATTTAAAAACTGGGTGTCCAAATTGTTCACGTACAATACATTCACATCTGTTAATGACAGATAAAACAGGGTGTCCAAATTTAAAACAGGGTGTCCAAAAGACACCCAGACACCCCTCTGGCTAACACTATGCCTGCAATATGATAACCCTCCGACTGCCTGACCATTCAATATCATCTAATTGTAGTTTTCAATGGTAGATTATTAAGTATGTCATCCTGCAATATGATATCATGTGGTGAACTTATCTACACAGTACATGCATTTACACCGTCTCGGTTCTATGCACAGGCTGTGCCACCATACGCAATCCTTGCAGTTGAATGGTTTCAAATGATTGTTTGGTCCCGTGCTGTGGAAGGGTTTCAAATATTTGGTCAACTCACTGGATAAAGTTTATTTTTAGATATTTTATTTAATGAGATATTGCCTAACTCAGTTGGCCGAATGGCCACTTCAAGGTGAGGGCTACACTTAACTGATTTGACCCAAATCAACTGACATCAGGGGGCACATTGCCACCTACTCCTGGGGCTGAAACAGGGTTAGACCCTTCACAGTCCGTAAGGATATAGGCATGGGTGTCATCCACTAGGAGTCTGGCTGGTAGAGCAGAATGCACTACCTTCCAAACTTTTTATGAAGCAACTATGCTTAAGTGCCTTGCTCAAGGGCACAAGTGTCATGAGTGGGATTCGAACAACGAGATCGGTACGGTTAATGGCACTAAAATCGTTGGGTTTGTTTCTTTTCTCTGCAGGAGAGTACCACCAGAATGGGCAGGCAAGGCTGCATCAATGATGGTCTTCTTCTTGGTGCTCGGTATCTTCTGCGGCCTCCAGTTCTCTCTCTTCTTCCCGTGGTTCGTCAAACAGTTCTAAGATGAGGGGGGGAAGAAAAAAAGACAACGCAAGGACACTTATGTAGTGTGAAGCCAACAACCTGTGCTGTGTTATTGATAGGGTGTAGGGGCAGCTTTTTTAACTAACCTCAAATATTCTTCAGTTCATTCCCTCCTCGGTCAATCTCGCCGTATTCCTTTGGATTATACCCTCAGGCCAGTAAACTACAACCAAGCAAATTATTGGTTACAAAAGTACTGTTGTAAGTAATAGTGCAGAGGTTGTCAAGGTTGCAAAGCCGCCCAAAATGACCTCCCTAACAAGAAAAGAGCTGGAGGTTTTTTTCTGTTAATGGTGAGTTGTGTCAATCTTAGCACTAGTCATAATTAAAAGCATTATGTACATAGTGTTCAAAGTACTACAACACTTAACAAGCGGTAAGATATCAACGGCAGGAACCTATACAATACAGGAATTGAACATTAAAAATTGGGTTTTAAGAGCTTTTATTATTATTAATATAATTATTATATATTTCTGGTAATGAAAAAGGATGCCGCATAAAGGGAACTTAATCACTGTAGCTCGCAAGCCTGAGGAAACTTGTAAACAAGGGTGCTTGCTAAGTGAACTAGAAACACTGGGGTTAACCCCCTACTCTTCCACGATAAGCGTTCTGGGTTCTTTACCATGCGCTACCAATCCGAGTACACAGGACGTATGACTTCATGTCCCATCTGAAGGACAAAGCAACTTGGTAAAGTATCTGGCTCAGGGACACAAGTGCCACGACCGGGACTCGAACCCACATTCTGCTGATCAGTGCTTGAGTCCAGTGCTCTTAACGGCTCGGCCACGACACGCCACATTTACAGGGACGAGAAATTTTTCATTATAATTCATACCTTTTTTATGTCTGCATGGTGAAACAATGAGTATGCACAGATTTGTGCATTAGGTCTGTTGTCTTCCTGGGACCCCGCAGTGGACAGACATCAACATGCCTGTGCAGGGTACCCAAGTTGGATAATGAAAAAGACAAGTGATACTGTTTTTTTAATGAGAGGTTTTGCACCCCATTACATTATTAGATTGTCAGCAATGCTGTTCACAATGTAGCTTCTGGAAACAGTTCCAAGAACTTGTGTCTCACCATAATGTTAAAGTTGTTAGTAGGTTTGACTGCACAATTTGTGATAGTACAACAGTCGTTAAGTACCCCAATTGGGTGGGGGGGGGGGGGCAAAGCCGTATTTTTGTATGGAGAGATAGAGAGAGGGTCGAAAGAAAATATTTTCTTTGACCCTTGGCAATATCCTGGCTGATAACTTGAAATAAATTACCTCATAAAATTTGTTGATATTTTGATCATCATTTTCGTAATACTTAAACTATTTTTGCAATCTGCAGATAGCATTTGGTATTCATCAGTCAGGCGAGTACACCATATCAGTACAGGATTTCGATACTCTTAAGCTGGTATAATTCTCAGCTTGACATTTAATAATGTGACATCATATCACTTTATTTTACTGCATTGCCAAAGAGACATTGTACCAAGGATGGTTTTTCAAATTTTTTGTATTTATATAGTGTTACAAATTTTGTTTAGTAGGAGGCAAATATTTGTTCTACTAAAAGCATACAATACCTTAATTTACATTTGGTTGTAATATTTCATTGTTGTTACATTGAAAACATGAACTCGATGACATATTTTATTTACAAAATTGAGTGTTTTGTTTTGTGTGGGGGTGGTAATGGAGCATTTTACTCTCATTTTTGCAGCATTTATTTTTGGGGGGCTAAAACTCAGTCAATAGTTATTTTCGTGTAGTGAAGAATATTAATTTTTTGACCGGTTTTTAAGACTAGTTTATTTTATTATACACCTCTTTGCTACCTACTGCTCTCTTAAAAGGAAAAAATGCTCTTCAATCAATTCCAAATGTAAATTTATTGCTTAAACTTTTATATTGTTAGCGCATGTAATGTGTCTTTTGGAACTTCTCGTCTGTGCCCCTTGATAGTTCCTACAATTGTCAGTCGTTGGGTGGGTAAGTGTTGGGCTAAACCTTTGCTGGTGATGTAGTTGTTGCAAGTGACATTTTTGCCAGTTCTATTTACTAGGGTTAAACTAGGTCTTACACAACACAGGCGCTAAGTGCCACTTCTCGCTGGCCGTTCTCTTTACTGATTTAGGGCTGGATGTTGCCCACATGGTGACTGCTGCCACCGACACACGTCCGAAACTTAAGCCTGTCATAAACTTGAAAGTCCATTAACTATCAGGAGTCGGGGTTTCAGACAAGCAACTGTTGTCTGAACCATTGACTTCCATTAATGGTTACAGTGTTCATTCTGGATTGTGATGAATTATAAATTTGTTGACCGGTTTTTAAAGACACTGGACACCTTTGGTAATTGTCAAAGACCAGTCTTCTCACTTGGTGTATCTCAGCATATGCACAAAATAACAAACCTGTGAAAATTTGAACTCGATTGGTCGTCGAAGTTGCGAGACAATAATGGAAGAAAAACACCCTTGTCCATGTTGTCACACGAAGTTGTGTGCTTTCAGATGCTTGATTTCGATTTCGAGACCTCACGCGTGAGGTCTCGAAATCAATTCAAATATTTTACTGAGAAATTACTTCTTTCTCAAAAACTACGTTACTTCAGAGGGAGCCGTTTCTCACAATGTTTTATACTATCAACAGCTCTCCATTGCTCGTTACCAAGTAAGTTTTTTATGCTAACAATTATGTTGAGTAATTACCATTAGTGTCCAGTGCCTTTAAGACTGATGATGTATTGTTTTATATATTTGTTTTGCTAACCATATCTCTCTTAAAAAAAGAAAAAATGCAAGTCAATAAATTCCAGATGTAAATTTATTGCTTTAACTATTATATTGTTTTTGATATCAGTAAGCACATGAAAATCTATCTTATAGAACTTCCCGTCTGTGCCCCTGATAGTTCCTACAATTGTCAGTCGTTGGGTGGGTAAGTGTTGGGCTAAACCTTTGCTGGTGATGTCGTTGTTGCAAGTGACATTTCTGCCAGTTCTATATACTAGGGTTAAACTAGGTCTTACACAACACAGGCGCCAAGTGCCACTTCTCTCTGGTCGTTCTCTTTACTGATGTTGAACGTTTCAAAAGGTATACCTTTGTCTTGGTGTGGCCATCTTGCTTTTCTAATATTCGACCCAATGTAACCAAACCGAGGCTGGAAAAAGGAAAAGACAGCCTGGTCCATTTCATGGTGTGAGAATTTGAACTGTCACTGTTGTATTCAGGGTACCCGACACAAATGACCACAGCATTGAAAAAGGTCTATACAGATTAACGTTTAACTTTTCCAGCCCAAAATAACCTAATTCTACTGTTGTCTGGTGTGATAATTTGTTCACTGCATTATTAGACTAATCATACGTTTTCTGACTACACTGCTGAATTCCATCCTAATTAAGATATGTACACGGATAAAAGGTTTCAGATATTTATCTGAATTTAGACTTTTTAAAATTTGCCTGGTAAACAAACAAACGCTGTATTTTTCTAAAAATTAAACAAGTCAGGCTATTTGATATAATTCTCTTGGACTAAGGATATATACTGTTCCCAAAAGCTCCTTGGATACTATATCTCCAAGAAGGAAATGCTACCATTTCAATGTACCTCCCAAGGAACAGGTGTCATACTTCAAAAAAGGAGCTCCTCATACCTTGCAGGAAAAATGTTGAGAGCTTTGAAATGCCAATTGGTTTGATAAAGCGCTTAATGAGAACTCAGTATTATTATTAGTACTATTATTATTAAGGACAGACTATGTTTGTTACACACTAACTGCTGCAACTTCCCTGGGTAATTTACACGTAATTTACGTGTGTGCGTAAATTCCAGGGTTTTCTCACTCTACCCATCTGTTTACAAAATATTAAAAAATTGTGCATGTTTTTTCTCTCTGTTCCTCACGACTCTTACAACGGATTAAGCCCATAGTTTCACAGGGCTGTTATTTCTTGCAAACATGTTTATGGTTAATCACACCATAGAGCACACATACACAGAACATGAACACTGTCTGCGACTATTTTGTCAGCTCTACCAATCTTATATAATATCTTTTAACGTGGAGACTGTTTTACTTGACATGTACATATAAGAAAAATTGTAATCTCTCTAGAAAGGAAAACAGACGATACAGAATTTGAATTTGATTTTACTTTATTGGGCCAAGCTGCACCCCCATCTTTAAAAAAAACAGTCTTAGTTGTCTGATAACTTCGAAGGTGTTTTAATCGATTTATTTTTTAATCTTTTAGTTGCTAATTTGTAATTACCTTTGAAATACACTTGCTTTGTATAGAATTACTTCGTTTGTGCTTCCATTTGTTTTAAAAGTTATTCACTGAGCGCCGAACAATTTCAACCGTTTATTTATTTTTAAAATATTGAGCCCAAGTTTAGATTATCAATATTTTTTTTTTTTTTTTTTTAAAGATGTGCATTTGTAATGTCTTATGAATAGTGCTGAAGTTTGGAATTAAATATTGAAAACAAATTAATAATAGCATTAATTATGATACAATTATAAATAAAACGACCCATGTTATCCGTCTAAGAACATGATGCTGTCATGTTTGTACAATCTATTTTTCACTACTGTATTATTTAAGAAAGGTTTTCGATGTATTACAAGTAAGTATGCATTATTATCTCTTTCATTGTTTCAATGTGATAGCACAGTTTGTGTAGTGTTTATTGAAGTTATGTTTGTGGTAATGATAAGCTTAGTTGTAAATAAATCAGAACATTAAAGATAGGCTCTCACGTCGCAGACTGAATTAGGAATTATTACTACCTATTAGGCAAAAAACAGAAACAAAACAAAAACATGTTTAGCGCCTGCCTTTTTGAAAAAAGGAAGAAGGAGGCGTTTTTTTCGTTTTTTTTTTTCTTTTTTTCAAAATACTTTCAAGACAACCGGCCGGGCTGTTTTTCAACATGGTTGCCAGCTTTTTTTCCCGGTGTGCTTAAGTCTAAAAAAATAAATGCAAAAAATACAATCTTATTTGTTTTAAAACTGATTTTTTGTTAGTCAGAAATCATACAAATTTATCCTTAAAAAAGAAGAGAAAAAAAATGACGCGGGCGGGGACACTCAACATGTTTTTTTTATTTTTTTTTTATCTGGCCTTAGGTTTGAAATTTTCATCTTGTCGATCAAGACTTAGTCAAGATCTATACAAAATCAATGTAAAGTACATTTTTAGAAATTCTTCAACTGATTAATTAGTGATAAAATATTTGTGAAACTTGATAAAGAAAGATTGAAATATTTTGAAGTCAATCTTGGCATACTTGTATACAGAATAAATCTTTGACATTTAGAACGCACTGACCGCAAAATAGTCGCACACTGCTTAAAGGTACACGTTGCCTTAGATCGGGCGAGTTGGTCTAGAAAAAGCGTTTGTAAACCGTTTGTTATAAAATGCATATGGTATAGAAAGATGTTTTAAAAGTAGAATACAATGATCCACACAAATATGCCTCGAAATTGCCTGATTTTCTTTTTACATCGTGAACTAACACAGTCGGCCATTTTATGGAGTCAAACTTTTGACTCCACAAAATGGCCGACCGTGTTAGTTCGCGAAGTTCAAGGAAAACCACGCAATTTCGAGGCATAATTGTGTGGATCATTGTATTCTACTTTTAAAACATCTTTTTAAACATATGCATTTACAAACGCTTTTTATAGACCAACTCGACCGATCCAAGGCAACGTGTATACCTTCAACTTTTCCAGAGTGATATATTTTGTACATTATGTTAATATCTATTGCAGTCTGAACATTGTGGATGTGACTTCACAAAAAAAAAAACTGGTTAAAAGTCCAGTTAAAAGTGACAATAAAATGAAGACTTGCCTGTGTGTAACTTGAGTACAATGTATATTGTCATTTCACCATAAAAAAGAGAGAAAAAAGTTTCTTGCTTGATAAAGTGAAGTTATGGAAATTTGAAGCGATTGAAAATTTGATCTGCTCATTTGTAAAGAGGTGAGTTGGGTTATGTGATGCCAGTTCCCAACCAAAAGCAAACCTTGGACAGCAAAGCAGAGCTAGTCAAAGTTCAGCAATATTCGGCTTGGAATGTTGTCATCAAAGTTTACCTCAAATGCGCCTCAAGTGAAAGAAAACATTTTCTCTTTTTGTGATATATTTCTTGGAGTTAATATTGTCATCAATATTTTTTAGCAAAGCTAACATTTATCCTTCTAGCTAACTATAGAGCTAGATTAGATTGTACGCTATAGAAAAGGCCAGGACTGGTTTCATAAAGCTGTTAAGTGGAACATGTCGCTCAAGATGTTGTTTGCTAAGCAAAATATGAACCTGCCTAAGCACAAGTACAACAAAGTTATGCTAACCAGGCTGAGGTTACCAGCCAAAGTACTGTGTCACATGTACAGTCTGTGACTAGTATCCTCCCCTTTTTTTGCTGAGCTGAAAATCTGTAAGCAATATTTTCTGCTTAAGCAGCTATATGAAATTGGGCCCAGGTGGTCAATGTGAGAAAAACATTTTGTAAGTAATCACATTTTAAGGCGCAATTAATCTTCTCAGAGTCTTGTCTAGTCGGTGTGAAAATAATGGTAATGTCCTGTTACAAGCCGCTATATAACAGTGCAATTTGCCGGTGTCAACTTGCACTAGGGGTTTAAAGGTATTGTACGGGATTGGAAAGGATTAAAAAACATCATTGTTTATTTTAGTCTGAAAGCTCACTGATTATGAAGTTAGTACTAGAACCATTTTGTTTCCTGTGAAATATTTCCCTCTGATGTTTCCGTATTTCCCTTCGAATTTTCTTTAAAAAAAACACCAAAAACCTTTGTCATGTCGCAACCATTTGGTTTTCTCACATCTAAATCAGTGTTACCAAACCGAGACTGGAAAGGCGAAATAGTCTGGTGCTTTTTTTTTGTATAATGAGAATTTGTATTTACTGTTATTAGAGACGGGGAGCCTAACAAAGATGGTGGCACAATGGTAAAGGTCTATACCATCATGCATTGTATTCTTGGTCAAGTTGTTTTACCAATGTTTTAACCAGGGCCAATTTTCAGAGAAAAAGCTAAACTGTGCCCAGGAAACCAGTCACACAAACGGTTTGTGTAATGTGGTATTTTGGCTGGTAACCTTCTGGTAAGCAAAATCGTTTTGTACCCATCCGCTTGTTTGTGCGTTAATAAGAAGGTCTATGAAATTGGGACCTGTGGTTTATTTCATAGAGCTTCTCAAACACAAAAACTGGCTAAGCACAAATCAATTTTGCTTACTAGAAATGGTTAACCGTTTGTTCTCTGTGCGACTGCTTCCCTGCAATATCTTTTGCCTCAGTATAGTTTTGAGGAACTCGGCTCAGTTCAACAAAGTAAGATGAAACTTTTGGAAACTCTTCCAAACTTTGAAAGAGCTAAAATAAATGGTGTATTTTATTTTTGAGAAAAGTTTGTTAACACGTAAATAAAGATGTCACAACCATTATAGTACAATGGCTTAATTTCCTGATATATTTTGTATATATTAGTTCGTTTCCCCATAAGTGAAGTGACTGTTCCAGCTGCCTTTGTCTCCACCGAGTATTGTCAACTTTTAATTGTCCATTGTCCATTGTCATAACCATTCATATTTGTGTGCACTTTATTGAGCATAAATCTTGATTATCAATACCATATAAAAAAATTTAAATCTGTAAACGGGCTCGATGTGATTTGACCTTTCTCCCTTGGTTTGGTTTTGTGTACATCGTTGTGAAGATGTCTTATACAGCTTCTAACTCTTGGCTGACCCCCTCCTCTTTTACCCTGACCGTGAACTCGCCATGGAGTTGCTTTATTAATAATCAAGCTTCAATTACTATTTAACAGCCAAGCCCCCCCCCGGGCCATTTCCATGCTCCATCACTTCATGTTATATCTCACTGTCTGTAGGAGAAGATGTTGCCTTCTCACAGGGGACATCATTTCTGTTTCTTTTGTTGTGTAAAGATCCCGACAAAACGTGTTATGCCGACTGTGTTCCGGCGCGGTGTCAAGGTTGTGCCGTGTCCGGGCGACGGCCGGTGGATCTTCCCCCCGGGCCATGTACCACCGTTGGAGCGTTTACAACATTCTCCCGGTTTTCTCTCCCTCGGGCGAGATGGTATAATTTGGTTTTAGAAGAAGGTCAATGTGTCGGTATGATTACCGGGAGCGTACAGCAACGGTGGCAGTGACTTGTGAAGGGGTTGGTGTGACAAGGGGAATTAATCCCGGAATGGTGTTCATTGTGTTTGTGTGAGTCCGCCCTCAGAAGCTACACGGGTATTTTGGTTGTCACAATGTTCGCTCGGCCCCAGCGGCCTATCCAGGACCGCTGGGATGGGCTAATCAGCTTGCACAGATTCTTGTTCAGGAAGTACGTCATACCTACAGTGCATGCAGTGTGAGTGTGATGCATGATGGGACTGAGCATGGGACTGAGCATTAACGTTAACGATACGTTTGCCCATCCCAGTGCCTTTGGTTTTAAGGCAAGGCGCTGGGGACGACCGAAGTCACAATGCAGTTGATATAATAAGACGTTCATCACAACTTTCACAACGAACTACTGTTTTATTTCCCTTCATGTCGCCTGATACAAGGGGCATTTGTATCATGACCATGGTTAGACGAAGTGTTGTTAATTATCAGGGAAGAGGGGGGGGAGATTCGTTGCAAAAAGCTTGCTGCTTGTATATACAGTTATACCATAGTACCAATCCTCCAGAGATAGCCTATATCCATCTGAAAATCTTACTCCCAATCGAGAAAATATGCGATGAAGATCTATAATATTACGTGGTTTTCGATTGCAGCAATTGAATTAAAGCACGTCATAAAAACTGTCACGGTGACAACAGAACCCCGTTTTTCTTGTTTTTCTCTCAAATTAGACCACCGAGCTTGATGGCCATTTCACAGGTTGGATTGAAAACTCATGACTGAAAATAATAATACACACCCCAAAACAACACACAGCTCTGTGTTGCATACACTTTGTGGAATTCCTTTGTTCTGTGCACTTGAGAAAAACAACATATCCGTCAACACTGTAAAAAGTAAACACTGTGTGGACGTGTGTAAGTCCACATAGTGTTTGAAGACCACTTAGTTCAGAGTGCTAAATAGCTTTCAATATTGATACATCTTTACTTGTTAACGCACAGGGGTGTAAATGGCTCTCTCTTTTTCAAACTTTGGCAAAGAGGTCTATGTTGACCCACAATTTTTCAACTGTACTTGGTGGATAGAAGACAGGTGTCCAACCTATAGTTACGAAGGGATTGGGGTGTTGTTTTTTTTTTATAGGGGTTTGCTATTTGCTCTGCAAGGTCGAATTTTTTTCTGCACACGCCAACCCCAAACGTACTGGCAAAAAACACGTACTTTGCAAATTTCAGGTCTAGTGGTGATACAGTACCGATTCATTTACTAGTCTGCATTGCTTTCGTCACAGTATTAATATAATGTAAAGCAACACAATACGGATTGCTACTGGGTTAATGTCTAGCCCCATACTAAGTTCGTTTATTTTTTTAAAGGGACAAAATAACTAATCTAATTGCATGTGACTTCAATCGCCGTACGTATACCCCGCCCCAAGTCATGGCGAAAACCCCCACAAAGTTACAAAATAATCACACTCGGTGCGTTAAACGTGTATCTCACTGACTATCGCCCTCATTCTACATCAATAAACCAGCAAGACCATGCCTCAGAGTCCCTGTCGAGATTTGCTTTTGCCGGTAGACATGAGCTTTCCGCATCGGGCCAAATCGTATTGACTCTCCAGGATGCCGCGCTAGGTCCGCAGACGCCTCTACGTTCGAGGCCTCTAAAGCCAGTCTCTCTTTATGTTTTTTTCTCCCCCCTCTCCATCCCATCGCGTGCAAGTATCTGGCTCTTCCCGTATCGATTTTTCACATCTACTTCTAGTTGTCACAGCCTATAATAAACTCTCAGACTTCTCGAGGGTGATTTTTTTCTTCTTCTCTTCTTCTGTGGAATGTAGACACATCGAATTAATACTAATAGATATCAAGAGAAGTTGAGTTGTAAATTGGGGAAGAGGGGGGGGGGGGTTGTAGGAGTAGTATAGTAGTCTGGTGTACTTAGACAAAGGGATATAAGTTATTGCAATGGTTTAACGCGAGCTGACCCGATGTCAGTCGGCAATGATAGTTATTGATGTACAGGTGATACATCAGCAATGAGTTTTTTTGCAGGAGAATCAGAGCAGAGTCAACAAAACCATGACCAACAAAGATCTCCTTATAACCCAAATTTTGCTTGGCATAACAAGTTATTGCCTCACCCAGGGCTCACCCAGAAAAGTTGCATTTGTGACCGTCCCCCTGTCGGGTGAGCAGATAACTCTGTATGATGCTTATTAAAGGCACTGGACACTATTGGTCATTACTCCAAATAATTGTTAGCATAAAAACTTACTTGGTAACGAGCAATGGAGAGCTGTTGATAGTATAACACATTGTGAGAAACGGCTCCCTCTGAAGTAACGTAGTTTTTAAGAAAGAAGTCATTTCTCAGTAAAATATTTGAGTTGATTTTGAGACCTCACGAGTGAGGTCTCGAAATCAAGCAATCGAGCATCTGAAAGCACACAACTTCGTGTGAAAAGGGTGTTTTTTTCTTCCATTATTATCTCGCAACTTCGACGACAAATTGCGTTCTAATCATTTCACAGGTTTGTTATTTTGTGCATATGTTGAGATACACAAAGTGAGAAGACTGGTCTTTGACAATTACCCAAGGTGTCCAGTGTCTTTAAACTGTTTTACTAACGTTTTTTTGTTTTTTGTTCGGGGCTTGCCTTTTTACGCAGCCAGTCTGATGACTAAATTGCAGTGCTGTGCCAAATTTATGTTTCACCAGCATGGGTTAGGGCTGGGGTGTGGGTGTTGGAGGTGAGCTTCTGTCGAAGTTGTGCTTTACAATTTGAATCCTGCTGTACAGTGGCCCTCATTTTATGAAGCAATATTAGTCATGGTTTCATCAGTTTTGTGCTTGAGTATTCGGGTGCACAATACATGATACACAGTGCATGATACAACTCTATCGGTATGCGTCACTTTACGTGTAGGAGGAACAGCGCCCCAAACGCCAATTGTTTTAACAGACGACAAGGTTGTTTCCAGTTTGCAGGTGGTTTCACGACTCGGTTTTTCTAGGTTATGACAATTATGGAGTTAACAGGACAATTAGCCACGTTTTCCAAACGGCTTGGCACGTCATATCGACCCATCTCTACCACCCAACAGTTTGCCAAGGTCGGTTCCCCCTTCCCCCCGAAGGCGTTTATACCGCAGGCTGTTGGCGTTGGTTTGTATACTTCATTGTACCTCCTCTATCGATCCACCTTTGTTTTGTTTTCCCACCGTAAAATAAAAATGACAAAGCCAAACCATCTGGCAAATGGCCCGTCTGAAAAAGAAAAAGATTGGATGCCGCCGTGACTGTGATTTTCGGTGGCTCTTTACGAGGCTTTTTTTTAGCAAAGTTATACTATCATTGTGACTGCACGATTCCACTCTGTATTAGCATTTCCCATGACCATATGGAAATTGCAAATCGCACGTGCGCGCTGACACTACAGCTTGTGGGGAAAATGAGGGACCGTCGCGCCTTCTTGTGTGGTGCTAAAGGTGGCGTGACGCATACGCGTTTGTGCGTTTGTGCGTTTGCCAACCAATCGTGTCTGTGCGCATAGCCAGGGGAGAATGTCATGTTCTCAAACAACATCCTCATCCTCATCCTCGTGCCCCCAGCTCCCCCTTCTGTCTCGTCCCCCAGCCCACAAGCGCATCCTTTCCAAGGAGACAAAGTATTTCTCCGGGGCAAGATGCTGGTCAGTAGAGTGCGATTCTCTACCGTATAGCAGGGTCTGTCACGGTCAGACCCGTTTATTTGTAAAAGTTTTCCCGGCCAAAGTCTCAAAAAACACCTTTATATTTAAACATCCTGCTCATTCAATCGAAAGATACCAAGATACCTTAAATGAAGGGGGTGCAAACGAGCCTTAAATTTGTCTGTTTTCATGGCTCCTAAGTTGACCGTACGCGTGCAAATAGACGTCATAAATCAAACTTACAAACGGCGACAATGTATTCTCGAATGCCTTAAAACATAATGACCGAAATGATTTTTAATGAGATACTAAATTCCGTGTGCCTGAAGAGAAAATAGTGAAGACATTATAATTATACAACAGACAAGACATCCTATGTTTGATATCATTTCAAACTTCTGCCAAATTTGAAAACGCGAATGAAAATTGGCGGGGAAACCAATATACAATATAATTTTCGTATAAGAAAAAAAAGCTCGTGTGAGTTTCTCATTACGTAAGCCATGTTTTATTGGTAAGTTGATATTTTCATAATCGTGTCCATGGCCCTTTTGCTTGGGTTCAGGCTCCGGGTTGGACTCCGTCAGTAATTTTGAAAGCATGCACTCTAGGTATTGGGACTTCGACCAGGCAGGCGGTCCGTAAGCCGGAGCCCATCAAGCCCAAGCCGTGGTTTCGCAAATGGCCAAAAATGACCTTTTTATCAAAATCATAACAAGCACATCATTTTCAGAGCACCCTTCTGAATTAATTATTTATTGTGGGTTTAATTCGAAATAAGCCTCGCGATAGGCCCTATTATTGGAAAGAAAAGCTTGGTCATGCATATTGATGATTCATTGAAGTTATTGGTGATAACTTGTTTTAAATTAAATATTCTTTATGCTATGATGATTTTTTTTCAACGTAGAATACTTAATTTGTTTTAAATTCACACTTTCTAAACAGAACACTCACTTAAGCAGACAGACCTTCACGACAACAAAATCGCCGCAGGGTTAAATATTTCATTGATTTTGTCTTCTCTGTAACATCTTTTGCCCACCCTCAATTGTTAAGGCTTTGTTTTTGACTGTCATGGTTGTCGCTTTATTGAGAGGCCGACCAGGCTGGCAGTCGGACGGCCAAGGTTGCCGTGGAGCCACGCTGATCGTATCTCGCGCAATTATTGATGGCACGGGCACAATAGATACGCCGAGCAAGGCGAGAAAACAGTCGCCATCGCGCTGCCAAAACAACACAATCTGTATTGCACTGTGAGGGAAAGTATGGCATTAAGTTTTTATTGTCACACCTTGGGTTCTTCTTGTTGTTGTTGTTTTTTTTTTCCTCCCTTCTTTTTCTTGTTATTGCTGATGACGCTGATGATGTTGAGGGTCGGCGGCGAGTGGGAATAAAATGATTCCATATTAGGGACCAGGAGTTTTAAAGACACTGGACACTATTGGTAATTGCCACAGACCAGTCTTCTAACTTGGTGTATCTCAACATATTGATAAAATAACAAACCTGTAAAAACTTGAGCTCAATTGGTTGTCAAAGTTGCGAGATAACTATGAAAGAAAAAAGAAGTTGTGTGCTTTCAGATGGTTGATTTCGAGACCTCAAATTCTAATTCTGAGGTCTCGAAATCAAATTCGTGGAAAATTACTTCTTTCTCGAAAACCATGTCACTTCAGAGGGAGCCGTTTCTCACAATGTTTTATACTGTCAACCTGTCCCCATTACTCGTTACCAAGTAAGGTTTTATGCTAATAATTATTCTGAGTAGTTACCAATAAGTGTCCACTGCCTTTAAGATGTAGGCTGCATAGCGTGGCTTCTCAGAAACGTATGTTGAAATGATTTGGAATTGAGCAAAGAGAAATTGACGGGAGCCGGACTTGAACCTGCGACCTCCGGATTAACACGGGGCGCTCTACCAACAAGTGAGCTATCTAGCCATAATGTTGACGGTCTCCCTATTTCTGTCCATATCTTCGTTCGGGGGTGCCAGTCAAATACGTATATTTTCAATACATAATTTGACTTAAACTTCTTCTGAAGAGCCAAGTAAAAGCACCCCGTCCCTGCCCAGTGGTTTCCTCGCCAGCTCAGTCAGGGAGCAATTTGCCGGCTGTATATGGCATTCATTTAGTTTGTAAATGCGACGTGGAACTTAATTGTTGTATTATTTAGTTTGTCTGTGGTTTTTGTTTGTCATCTGGGAGTGGGTTCGCCTAAAATGGTCTGAGACGTGTTGGCGTTACACAGGACGCAGTTTGATGTTGGGCCAGCACTGGGGCGTACCGATTTCAGTGCGGGGGGCACTTCAACATTTTCGCATATACGATCAAATTTATTTTATTGACCATAAATTAAACAAGTAAAATTAATGTGTTACACTTTTTGTATTCAAATTAAGGGGGGGGGGGCAGCCCATGTTTGAGAATGTGCCCCTGACCCCCCCCAACCCCCGTACCCTACCCGATAGTTGGTAGTTGGGTCACTGCACCCAGAGAAGAAACAACCCCACCCCCCCCCCACCAACCCCCGTACCCTACCCGATAGTTGGTAGTTGGGTCACTGCACCCAGAGAAGAAACAATTCAGCTTTGAATTGATGGCTGAGTGCATTAAGAGTGTACTATATAGTTGATTTTCTCATTTAGTTATAGCCGGTTCAAATTGAGTTATAGCCGGTTCAAATTGCATCGCAACAAGTATAGTACCCATGCAGCATGGTCAAACGGAGATATAGAAGAGTATTGAATCCGTCACTCCTCATCACTCACTTTGGTAACCGTCTTCTTATTTGGAGTGATGATCATCAATCTACAACATCGGTATCTCACACGACATCAATCCCCCTGTGTGTATACCCATTGACGTTTTACCCCAACTCCCGCCGGATTTGTTCTCGAAATTGACGTCAAATGATACACAAAACCAGTGCCTGTATTAAAAACCAAAAGGCCTTGGGGATCTCGCTGGTTATTCAGCGTGGTGCCTGAACGACGCGTCGCGATTCCTCCCGCAAATTGAGTTTGTTATCCCGGGGCCGAATAAAGTCCATACTCTAAGAATCACTACAAAACATCGAGGGAGCAGAAGGTGGGGGGGGGGGGGGGGTTGGTTTGTGTACATGTAGTAGAAAGCTGCAAGCAAACGTTTAAAGCTGTTATTTTGCTAATAATGTGTGTTAAGCAGGTGACTGTGGATTTCTTTTTGTACCACTGGTGTTTGGCCAATGCCTTATTGAATTTCCAATTTGGCTCTGCCTTTGTGCGTTAATTTGAGGGGATGGGCACTAATTGTCAGTTTGATATGAAGCAGTGCGGTTCTTGAGGTGTTGTTAATCGATTATCCGGACTCGCTGTCTGGTTGTCTTGGTATCGATGACGGTACCGAGGGCCAGTCGCCTTTCCTACGCTGGCTTCCCCGTACCCTGTGCTCGATCTGATACGTAATTTCCCCCTGTCAACGGGAATCTTTATTATGCCAATTCTGTACATCGGTCTTCTTCCCTCTCTTTTATCATTTTGTGTGTGATTGAGTTGAACAGCAGTACTCATAATCCCGTTTCCGCTCTTTTATTTCGTTGGGTTTTCCCCAAATAAACCACTGTACGTTAAAGATAGGCATATTATACAGGATTGGTATAATAGGGTAAAAAAAAACATTGTTCAACTTTATTTTTAGTATAAAGTTCATGCTAGAACCATTTTTTTTCTGTGAAATAGCTCCCTCTGAAATGAAGTCATGTTCGAGAAAAGTGTATCTGAAAACCTTTACAAACTAGCCTAACCGTCCATTCATCCTTTGGAAAAATGTACTTGTATAGATTAATATTTGACATATTCATAAATTTAGAGGTTGCTCACAAATTGTTCACGAAAACAATACGTTCTACGTGTGTTTATTCCATTACGTATTAGTTTACAAATGTGCAGCTGGTGTTTACACTCTTTGAATCAAGGTAAGGCACATCATTGATCAATGTAAATGCACTGTGTTGTACATTTAAAAACACAGAAACATGGTGCATCACTTTATCAAAACAAATGTCCAACTTGATCACTCATGAACAGTTGTCTATAAAGGTAAAACTTTGGAGAATATTTTTCTTACCCATCTCACCCCCACCCCCTCCCCAAAACCTGGCTGCATCGAGAAGCGAAAACGACCAACACGCTGACGCATCACTAAAATCAAACACCGCCCTCTGTTGGTGTTCCGATAATCAACCCCTCTAGTTCGCTCCACTCCACTCTAGAATGACGTGTCCACCGATTATTCAACAATCTTAGATCAAATGAGAATACACATACTTCGCATTGTCATCGAATGAAGCAGCAGAGAATGTGGAGCGTTCTTTTTGGCCTCCATTTTGGTCTTGACCTGGAATGGGGGGGGGGGTGTGGTGGGGGAGCGGCTGGAACTGCTAATGAGTAATCACAGGCGAGCATTGGTCCCGATCCAAGAAATAAATGAATAGGCCCTAAGTCAAACTTTAAAGCATAGAGTTAAGAAAATAAATGCCAAATATTGTACTCTACTGAGAACAAAGAAAGATGTTGACGAACGAGTCGAGTGAAGAACAGTAGAGAAATTCATAATTTAGATAGGATAACAATTACACGTTCACGCAGATAATGTTCATAAAGGCAGAACCGACTCGCTAAAACAGCAATAAATGTATATTATTTTGATGGTACCATCAAAACCATCAAATTTCCATCAGAAGAAAAGAAAGAGCGAAAGCCTTTTCTTTAAAGGCAGTGGACACTATTGGTAATTACTCAAAATAATTATTAGCATAAAACCTTACTTGGTAACGAGTAATGGGGAAAGGTTGACAGTATAAAACATTGTGAGAAACCGCTCCCTCTGAAGTGACATAGTTTTCGAGAAAGAAGTAATTTTCCACGAATTTGATTTCGAGACCTCAGAATTAGAATTTGAGGTCTCGAAATCAACCATCTGAAAGCACACAACTTCGTGTGACAAGGGTGTTTTTTCTTTCATAGTTATCTCGCAACTTCGACGACCAATTGAGCTCAAGTTTTTACAGGTTTGTTATTTTATCCATATGTTGAGTACACCAAGTGAGAAGACTGGTCTTTGACAATTACCAATAGTGTCCAGTGTCTTTAAATGTTTGTTTCCCTCTAGTTTTGCTGTTTTAAGCTCAATTTTATTCCCATTAAGCCTTATAAAAACATCAATCACTAGCTAATATCTTTCTTCACCCCCCCCTCTCTCTCCCCGGAGCCCAAACAATCTTCCCCTAACAAGAAACATCGAAGATAAATTCTGATTGTATACGTTGACTCATATAGCAGTTAAATATTATAAGATATCATTGTTCAACAAAATATTTGGCTTTGGACCAAAACTGAGGATTGAAGATTAAAATGAAGACGTGTCCGAACATGTTTTTTTTCTAGCATGAGTCCTAAAAAACAAATGCCGGTCCATGTGTGTCCGGAGTAGTACGCAAAACCGGATTTATCCAAATGGTTAGGCTTAGGCCCACCTAAACATTAATGGATCCGATTCATTATTGTCTCAGTCAAAGTATCATTTAATATGTTTTGCAAGAATGTTAATACTTTTATGGTACTAGCGAACTCGGAGTTGATTATTATACTTTTGCTTTATTGTTGTGTTTTGTTCTCGTTCTTTCTCTCTTATACCTGAGATGCAGGGATAGAACACTACCCAATGTTTAGGGGGATTTGGGGGGGGGGGGTAGGTTTGCAAAGGATCAACCATACCCAAACACGTCCCATTATGGCCGTGGAGACAATGTGACTATAAGAAACGCAAGCAATTATTTGGAGAATCACACGAAGACCCCTTTACCCCGATTGACCCCTTGCACTGACGTCACACGCGACTCCAGTCTTCCATTTTTATCATGGTGCAGCCATCTTGTTTGGTTTTTCTTCCATTCAGACCATTGTAACCCAAACTGAGGCTGGAAGGGAAACTAGTCTGGTCCCCTTTAATAAATTGAGAATTTAAACTATCAGTGTCATTGTGTAAACAGGAAATCTGACCATGATGGCTGCAGTGTGATACATTTTTTTGGAGTCATGTACAGATTGTGAGCATCTAACTGCGCGCGCAGCCTAGCCTAAAAAGCGCACTACAATCGGCCCGCGTCCGAGCTGGATTGCCGCGTCATTGTGCGCTGGGGTATAGGACGTCCATAGCAACACCCACCCTTAAGCAACAGCCATAGCTAGCCGTAGCCGTAGTCGCTAGTTGTAATACGGCCTTACACACAAGCTAACCATCCCAAAATGGCGCAAGCAAGATTGGCATGATTGATGATGACGTCAGGCGTAGTGCGTCAATACGTCAATCGTGATGTTTTACAACATGCATTTGATTATTTTCTTCTGTCATTCATTATCAATGATGTCAGTACACTCACTGGGATGGGACTCTACGCACTGACCATTGCCATGTCACCGACACAAATTACACCACCGTACACAAAACACCAAACTAAGAGATACTCCCCTAGAATCGATGTACGGGGTCCCAAATCCTCGACAAAATGTCACCATAGACAAATGCACCTTCCGATTATTGATTCCTTGAACAAAAGAACATTATTTTTCTTACGTCTAAAGTTTGTTCGTACGTTAACTTTTTACACAAGCAAGAACTTTAAAATTTCTCCCGGACCATTATTGACTCCTGGAAGTCAACTTGCCGTGTTTGTTTGTTGTTTTTGAGAGGTGTACCGAGTACACATAAACAAGGCGATGCACCTGTGCAAATTTTGTTTTCATATTGTTTTTCAACAATATTTCTGACCTTGCGCGCGCATACGAGCTAGCCCATGTCGTCTTCCGGGCAAATTGCCAAAAAAAGGTACGCATATAGACGACTGTTTTTGTGTTCTAAAATAAGTCAGAACATCCAAAAGGACGTCATCGTTATTAATACCATTATTATTAGCGAGGTAATATCCTCATTATGAAAGCCGGGATAATTTACTACCAATGTATCTACGACATTCAAAACTAAACACAGTTTTTATTTGTTCATAAAACAGTCGCCGGGTTTAACCAAAGCTAAACTTGCTGAGTAGACAGCAGAGCCAAACTTACTCTGCAACAGTTACGTTTTACTTGAGCGTGACACCCTTTACCACCGGGGTCTTGCAACAAACCATACATTACTCACCAAATTGTTGCATGACATTAAACGGTTAATCACCCAAGTCGCAGACAAAAAGCGGGACTCTGTTTCTATAAGCATTACGTAGGTCTTCAAAAAATTCCCATTAATTTGTAGGTAATTGCAAAACCTCGAGTTTTTTTGTTTGATAAATACATAAAAACATGAAACCCGAATTAGCAACGTTGAGCTCATGGACTTGTTATTGTTACATTTAGTCGTATCGAACTTCCTACTGCTTGTTTATCGTTGTAAAAATCTCCAGGTCCGTTTTGGGGGGAATATTGCATGACGTGTCGGTACAGTTGTGTACTCGTTGTATTATAGGGGTTACCAAGATGCCAAGGCCGAAGTATTGTACTGCTTAAGGCTTACTGGAACTAAAATCTAAAATCCCGCCAACGTCTTCGCTAAGCCGTCGACTCTACTGCCGTTTATACAAAATAATGTAAATTGTCAGGACGGCTGAATTATAAAATCAGTATCAGCCTAAGTTTACACCTGCGTCATTCATTCTTGATAAAAAAAAAGCACCGCAAACTACACTCTAAAACTCCCGGAATTGATCAGAATTGATCCGGATCAGAACTGACCCGGATTCCGTGTCTTAAGGGGGCTGACCCATTTCTGGGTTAGTTTGACCATGGATGTACTCCACGGTTTGACCCAGGAACTGGGCCCAATTTCATAGAGCTGCTAAGCACAACAATTTGCTTAGCATGAAATGTCTTCATTGAAAAAAACAGGATTACCAACCAAATTTCCACGTGATTTTCAGGATAAGCAAACAACAGCTGAATGCCAGTAACAGGCAATATGCAACACATGGAAATTTGGTTGGTAACCCTGTTTTTATCAAGGAAGAAATTTCATGCTAAGCAAATTTGTGTGCTTAGCAGCTCTATGAAATTGGGGCCCTGGTCATAACATAGGAACTTTGCAAGGATTCTGCGTCAGTTTGACCCATTACTGGTTCATTTCGACACAGATTCAGAAATGGGCCAGGCTCCATCACTGGACCCGGTATCCGGGTTCATTCTTGAACCTGGGAGGTTGTTAGAGTGCAAAACGGATCCAGTATAGGGGTTGGAAACTGACATTTTAAAATTCCTCATTGGGTACATAGTGAAAGCAATGTTAAACATTCCACGCCTCTGATGGAACTGGTCCTTGTTTCGTACTCCTCTTACACCTTCTGGTTGAGGTTTAACTTTACTTTGGAACCACGATCCCTCCTACCTAGCCAGGGAACAGGAATTTCAAACAGGGCTGGGTACAATTTACCGGCTTTCAAAATAACGTACACCTGACAAATTAGTGTGTTGGTGTCTGCTTGGCTCAAATTAATATTGTGTCATCTTCCAATAGAATTGAGTATTTGTTTAATGATTTAAAAAGGAGGCGAAGAAGAAAAGAGAACTTCTTGTTTCGCTTGTCAGTTCTCGTCAATTCAACTTTCAGATTTTGTTCTATTATATTATGGCTCCATGCAAAGATGTAGGCCGAATCGCTTACACCGTGACGATGTTCAAATTTCATCATTTCTTAATATAGCCGTTATCACATCATACACACCGGAGTGGTGTTATTTCGGAGTGTGGCACAATCGCTGTTCGATTGTCATCACCAATTTTTCGCCATCCAGGGCAGTGCTTATTGTACCTGGTGGCTCCAAAACACGGGCGGGTCCCTAGTGTTTGACCTTGCTCTGTGTGGAGAGACCGTGTTTGTGCACAATCTCTATGGTACAAAGCTCCATGGTTACCGTACCGCAGGGCCGCCGATTTTTCACTCTTTCTCGCGTGCCAACTATTATCTGATTCGCGAGGCCCACCCGTGCCAACTTGTCACTGTTCTTTGTTGTTGTTTTGATTTGCGGGGGTTGGGTTGGAGGGGGGGCGGGCAGGCGGCTGTTGCTTGCGTAAGCTATCTGCACCGCTTGAGGATCCAGGCATACACCTATGGCGAGATCAAAGTTCACTGTATTGATCTGAGCAACTGAGGAGTTGGTTTGTTTTGATAATTGCCTGTTGTTTTGGATAAGTTTCGTAACTTAGAAACTAGCGGTGAGCTGTCCTTTCAGGTGCAAAGAATTGGGCAGAGGCCCAACTCGTAATCGCGTACGAAATTGTATTGTGTTCTAAAAACAAGCGGGGGAAAACACTGATGTGACATAGCTATTTTTACTTTGCATGTTGTTTGTAAACATTATCCTATTTGACAGCTAAATATAAATCACTGCAACAAAGCTGAATACATCTCACGTGTATGCCTTTGTTTTTTTGAGAAGCCTCGAATTGTATTGAAGTTTTCATAGAAATAGAAATGTCCCCGTCTATTTCAAAACAAACTCCCTCTAAAATAGAACATGATGAATAGTAATTTGTGACGAATAATAATACCCGGGTATATCTGGGGGGAAAAAAAACAAGCACGCCATCACCACTTCCTAAACCGCACAGAAGAATCTCTCTCGCTCTCTCTCGCTCTCTCATGACGACTTCCCTCTGTGTTATGGAAAGGACACAGCTTTCCCACGGTACACCCTACACCGTAGTTACTTAATCGCATCACTAGAGAAAGAGAGAGACGTGGAGAGTGAAGACCAAACAGCCTCAGTGTTTTTTTTTTTGTTTTCTTTCTTTTCTAAAAGTCTTTTTTGGATCCCGTCCGAGACTTTGACAGCTGTTTGTATCCCATTACATGAACGGATTGAGTTGACTCCTGATGGATTCCCCCGTGTGTTGGGGCGCGCTTGAACTAGACAATGCTTACATCAATATTATAGTGTTTACCGTCAAAATGTTCCCCGCACATTTGATTTCTCTTATGGTGGTTTTGGGCTCCTCTGGAGGGGGTTGGTGAAGGATGTGTAGATTCGGTGCTGAATGAATGCCAAGTCCAGGGGCAGAGTAAACGGCCGAGATATCTGCTGAATCTGTCAATCCCCCCCCCCCCCCCACCACCATCTCGGCACTTGACTCATATCTAAAAGTCGTATTCACTCTTGAAACAATGAATTTTGTTTTTTGAACCTTTGAAAGTTTCAACCCATATATCTCTGCGAATGTGTCACCAATTCTTGTGAAAGTTAAAGTTTATTGCGTTGTGTCTTAAAGGAGAAGACAAGTTGAAAATAATTTGTGTATGTTGTTCTAAATTATACGATGCCCATAAGCAACTGCAGCGTACGATGTCAACCAACTGGAGCGTGCACTGCCTTCTTAGGCAAGGGTGTACTTTTGGTAATTACTCCATACAGAAAATGACCATACAAAGTTTACTTGGTAAAGATGACTGGAGATCTTTTGATATTGAAAAACAATGTTAGAAACAACAAAATGAAAACAAAACTCCAACGCCTTGATCAAGGCTACGACCCCTTTGAAGTAATGTAATTTTAGAGAAAGAACTAAAACTTTCACACATAAATTTGAATCTGAGAAAGGCATCAGCAGGCATGAAGCCTTTCTCATGCATCTGGAATCACACAATTCTATGCAACAAGGGTGTTTTTCCCCCTCTTTTTTCTTCTTCTTGCAACTTCGATGACCAACCGAGCCAAAATTCCCACAGTTATGTTAGTGCCTAATGTTGGTACACCAAGTGAGGATACTGTCTTTGACAATTACCAAAAGTACCCCTGGCAGTGCCTTTAATACTGGGGCTTGATAAAGTTACGGCAGTGGGCGACGGAGGTGGTTTTGTTGGTTGGGGGTAGGCTTTATGGTTGGGGCTTGTGAGGGGTGGTGGCGTATCGGTAAATGCGCAACAGTCAGATGCGCAATTCTACAAAGTTTCCTGTATCATGCCTGGGGATCTGGATGTGCGCATCTTTGTTCTGTCTCGGCCCATGGTTTAGTCTTCCTCCATGGTTAAGCAAAGACGGTCCCTGTGTCATCGGACAGGGGAAGGTTTCGGATACATCTTACCCTTTCTTCCGAGAACAAAATGACGGCATGTTTATTTATACCAAGTCACGTTCCTCCTCCGATCCCCCCAGCTCCAAAGCCTTTCTCTTCGTTCAGATTCACATGACCTTGAACGGAGCCATGTGTATAACACAAGACACCACTGGTGGGAAAACAGTCGTCTGGCATCAAGCCAGTGACGTATCGACCCCCAGTGTGTTTTTTACCAAGAAGATCGTTGAGCTTTATTGTTTTATTAGACGAATGAATTAACAGCGGTTTGCTGTACCATGGCAGAATTCATCTAAGGGCATAAGTACTTAAAGGAACATTACAGAATTGGTTTTTGCTAACAAAACAGTTGCTGGCAGTGTAAGCACTTTATGTAATCCATCATATACATAAACTGACAAACCTGTAGAATTTTGAGATCGATCTGCCATCTGGGTCACGAGAAAATAGTGAAAAACCGATTACACATTTGCATGAAATCATATAGATTTGCAAAATGAATAAAACGCTCACTGAGCGATAAACTCCAATCGGAAAATTAGTGTATTAATTTCTCATCAAATATGGCATTTCAGACAGAAATATTTCAAGGGATGTTTTCTACTATCATCATCATTAGACCGTGTAAGTTTGATGTAAATCTGTGATCAAAAAGTATATTTTACAAGTTTATTTCTTACCAATTCTGTAATGTTCCTTTAACCTTATTTCCATGTTTTTTCTAGTTTTCAAGGAAAATACATCCTTTTTCCCAGAAACACTTACGTACTAGCAACAAAAGAGCTGCAGCACAACGTGTAAACAATTCAATGAAAGAAGAAAAGGAAAATAACGTACACAGATGTTACTTTTAAAAAAGAGCTGCAGAGTCTGGCCTTCCTGCATCAGGCACAACGTGTAAACAATTCAATAAAGGAAAGGTACTTTGTTTTCCTTCAACAAATGTAAATTTTCACAAAGTTATGAAAAATCAGTGCCAGGAAATGCAGTGAAACGCTCAAGGTCCCACTTTAGCCTGCATCGAGCACCGTATCAAATATTCAACTGGAGGAACAGGCAACGAAATAATAAACGACCGAGGTTGGGGCGGTTTACAAACAAGTTTGGCCTCTTTTGTTGAATGAGATTTGGAACACATGTAATTGTGAATGTACAGGAAATGTGAATGATGAAGAGGCACATAATAGGCATTCCCCTTAAAAAAGTACATTCCCCGGTCAATTTAAAGTCACTTTCGTTTTCAGTTCTGGCACGCTTATGCCATTTTAGGCACGAGACTCACTACACAGTTGGATGGCTTTCGCATGTACTTGTACGTTACCTTTTAGCAGTTACTATTCGTGTCCAAATTGAGCAACACGAGCGTGTGGGGGACAGTATCGCATCAGTCGTGTGCCAGACATCGCGCTCGCCTTCACAAAACGACCGTGCTGGAATGTTAAGGGTATAGGCTAGGAACTCACGGACCGCATCAACTGGTAGCTTCGTGTGTTAAAGCATGGTATTGGTGCAGGGTTTGGGGGCAAACGCACACAAAACCAACCAATAATTTACAGTTTGATAAAATCAGTTGTAAATCTGAAAATAGTACTTAAACAAAAAATGATGCACATGAAAATACAGCAAAGGGGCTCGTTGTAGGCTTTGCATGCAGATAGGAAAATGCCACAGTCGTAGCCGCTAATTCGGTCGCGGCCTAAATAGACAATGAGATGGATTGCACATGACGTCGTTGACCGCCATCTTGGATGAGAAAAATGTAAACGTACACGCGCTGAGCAAAACTCTCAGCCAATAATTGTTAGCCTTTCACTCCCGTGCAAGTTTCGCCAATGCTTACAACAATTTAAACGCTCCTCAGCAGACAAATTAAACCATCGGCATCCGCACATAAACGGGACCGACTAGATGAACTAATAATTGTATAGGGTTTACAACAGGACAGGTGAATGAACGCCGGCTGATTATTAGTGCAGTTTATACTGTGATGACTTTATGGCGGCAAGTTCAATTTTAAACGGTAACTTGTGTAACAAATTTTGTGGAATTGCTATCCAAATGAATTATGATTGGTGAGACGGTCGCGGCTCTTTGTCAATGATCGCCCGCCGATTATTCCGGCAATAATTGAAGGGCTTTTTAGAAGACTTTACGATCGTATCCAATTTCTCTGACGAAGACTTTGTTCCCCACCTCGGGATATTTGGTTCTCCCCCGGGGGGATCGGGCTACGCGAAGTGGCAGGATTCTTTGCTTCCCCCGCGTCGAGCGTTAGCGAAGCGTTGGCGCCTCGCACCGTGCTGCCGGAATTGCCGGTCGTATCTCTACCCCCCCCCCCCCTTCATTCATAACCCTCTCTCTCAACATTTACCTTTTTGCTTTCCCGGTTGCTGTAATAATCTCAGGGTAGATAATGGTGGATGCCAGGCTTGATATCTCTCCATGGCCCCCGGGTGGCTCTTGCCCGGGTGCACGCAACAATTGTAGCGCCTAACTTCCGCTTTGCTGGGCAGGCAGGTCTGAGCATCGAGGGGGAAATTGTTCAAGATGACGGCAGTTTACCCTTGATGAAGAGAGGACGAGGGAATGATACGGGTAAAAAACGAACGACTGAAATAGCCGCAGGGGAGGAATTTAATAACTTTACATTATAAAGGCGCATGGCTTATACAAGTACGGGGTAGGCCTAATCAATTGTCAAAAACATTATTGGGCAAAGAAATTGATAAATGCAAATCCTCACAACGTAACATTGGCATAAGATTCTAGTATGGCCTCCCTGGTCCCAATTTCGTAGAGCTGCTTAAGCAGAAAACATTGATTACAAGTTTTCAGCTAAGCAAAACTTAGCAGGAAACCAGTCAAAAATGGTACGAATGACATAGTGTTTGGCTGGTAACCCTTTAGTGGTAAGCACTATTGTTTTGTGCTACAGAGCTTAATTTGTGTGCGCAAGCAGTTCTATGAGGTTTGCCCCGCTGGTTGATCCCATTATGCAATGTCTACTGGGGTATACAGTTTAAGCACTGTGACCAAACCGAGGTTAGAAGCTTTGTTTTTTTGTACCAATGAGTGGGAATCAGTTTCAGTTGACACCATTAAAATGACAAAGGATGGGGGTCTTAGCTTGGTGAGATCCGGAAGACTTTGTAATTCGCTTGTCTGATATACCAGTACATAGTTTTCCTTTTCGTCTGGGAGAAAGAAAAGTAAATTTTGTGAGACAGGGATGATTTTTTTTCACAGAATAGCCGTCTGTCAACATTTTGATTGGCTCAATAGATTTTTCGTCAGGGGGTTTCCGATTAATTACGAACCGATCTGTTGCGATTTTGATAAATTTATGAGCAACAGAGTGATCCTTTCACGAGCTGCTACGGTGACGTGCGTCTTAGGGACCGTGTCGCCCAGGCCTGGCGCGCCGTCTTACGGTCACACCCCAACATGTCGCCGCCCGCAACCGGTGGCGTCCGCCTTCTTATGCTCGGACTAATGATACCGACGAAAAGCGATTCTCGGCGGGGAAAGAAATAAAGCGGCTGATTTTGTGAAAAAGCTTTACGCCCTACGGCTGTTTGACGGTTAGATTTCATTCTGCTTCTAATTTCAGACCCTGCCGATATAGAGCGAGTGCAAGGCGCAATAAGTTTTCGTTGTTTGTTTTTTTTTGCGCAAAAGTTAAGTTCTTTGCGCATAATTTGGGCAACGAAAAGGGCCTGATTGCTTGACGCTGCTAAGTCGAAAACACTGCCGAGTAATTTATTGAGTTATGTACCAGGCGACTAGTCCCCAGATGCGAATAAATAAGTGCACCAAATTGGCATGAATTGAAACCCATTTTTTATTCCCAACACTGTTACTTTTTAAAACAGTGTTTGAAATCATGCGCTCACTATTTGTTTCCACGCCGGATTAGGGCGCTGGCAAGGCCCGTCATTGCTGGAATCAAAACGCGCAGTGTGAATAAAACGGTAAATCTTGCTATCTGCGAGGACCAGTCCACGAGTTCACTTTTGTCAACGTCTAAGAAGAGAGAGAAAAAAAACGAACCAACTTGCAAAAAACTGTGAGAAAACTTCGGATTAGACGCCACTTTCTGCACTCACAAAATTGTTTTCTCAGATTTCTGAGGGGTGGTGTCCATTTGCGAATGCTGCTGCTAGAGATGCGGTTGGTACCCGCTTTCAACTTGCTATAAACGTGGATGGATTCGATGTTCGTGTGAAAATAATACTGACTGTTTGTTGCTGTTTTCTCAGCAAGTAGACACTATATTCAGCTGAAACTTTCACATGTGTGACTGTTACTGTATCTTTCTTTATAATGTTGCCTATATATAATAATCAGCATTACGTTGACGAAAACCAATATAATGAACCCAGAACCCTACCTTTAAGCGGTTTAATGATAAAGAATTGTGTACAAAAAGCCAGTTGATAGGCCAAAGGAAAACTCAATGTTGCTGGCCGAGAGATAGAACTCCGGACGTCCTTACAATGTGCTCATCTCCAATCTAACCACTACACACGGTGTCGCCCAGTCTAGCCTATCTCCTTTGTGGGTAAATCAAATCAAATCAATAATGCTGAGGGTTCCCGCATAAAAAAAAATAAACATAGAATTGTCACAGGGCTAGTGCAGAATAACGCTCTTCGCCAATCTAGTGACTCGGGGGTAAATTGATATGGCCCTTAGATTACCAGGTGGTTCATTTCAAGAGATAATATTGACTTTTATCTAAACGCTTGTCGCCATTCTGTTTGGACAGTTCCAGCTAAGCTGCCCTGTCTAAAATAGCGATATCATCGAATGTGTAATAGTCGCAACACAGGCTCAGTACTGGGGATCGTCAAAAATAATCAAATAGGAAATATAGAGATTCCACGCGGGTCCACTGACAAATTAGTTTTGTCTGTCTACTCAAAGAAATGTGATTATTAAAACCTATATTATAGAGATGCCACTGAACGAGAACTGCCCCGTTTTTATTCATGCGCATAATTTTGCTCCCCTTATAGTGTCCGGTGTCATAACAAAATCGTTTGATCAGACTGGCTCTCTGGGATTGAACGCTGTAACTCCAGTGTCGGTTTTCAGCTTGCCATCGTGTGAGTAGGCCTGTAGTATTATTATGAGGTTCCCCAAAGAAACTTTTTATCGAAGAAAGTTGCTCAAGAAAATGTATTTGCTATGCTGGGAACTTGGCGAGGCATCAGCCACAGTTTGTATATGTCGTCTTTCCGGTAACTAAACAATGGAATCCTCAAAAGTACCTGAAGATAAACCTGTCACAGCAGTAAGAGGTTAAAGAAACAATATCGGTTTTAGATGTGCGTGTGGGGGGGGGGGGGGGGCGGCAACTGAGGAAAACCCACGCACTCAGGTAGGGGTCCACAATTATTTCGGCCATTAATTTGCTTCTCAGCAAAGTTATGCTAATCAAACTAATATGATTGGTGTTGCATGTAGAAGATTCTGGTTGCAGCGGATTGACTATCATGTATAAACATTATAAAGTTTAACCATTTGTATCCTGACTTTCCTATTTGCCTGTAGCGAATTAAACACTGAATCACGGCCCAGTGACATATAGAGGTTGAGACGGATATCTTCGTAATGATAACTATACTTGTCCAGTCCAGTCCAACCATATAGTAGAACCACGAGAACCATGCTACAGCCACGAAGAGTAAAATGGTTAATCGGCCTATAAGAAGAAACGCATAACGAAAGAGGTTCTCAGTCGGATTAGAAGTTGCTTTTGTAATAGTATCTGGTATTCAACATTGATTTCCTTATCTTGTCCAAAAGGGTTCTTTACGTATATATGGAGGTAAGTTCAAACTAATTGTTGGCGGACGATCGTGGACCGTTCCCCCCCCCAAAAAAGGGTGTGAGGGCGAGATAATTACCCCCCCCCAGGATTATCACGCTAAATCCATAGCTCCATGCCCATACTAACAACCGATACCTTGAGGTTCTCATGACAACTTTCAATAATGCGTTAAATCACCTCTCTACGGTACTCTACGTTCTCCAGAGAGCCAGCCCCGGCTGGACAGTATGGCGCGCGAAACGTTCAAATATTAAATAATCTCGCGCCGAGCTGGAAAGGACTGCTATACCCTTTTTTCCAGACAACGGTGTGATGCGTGTTCCTCGCCTGTATGACCAAAAATCTGGCGCCATTTTGACCCACGTTCGGCGAGTTTCCTCGTGTTTATTAGCGAGAAAATTGGCGGGAATCGCTTACACCTGACCAGCTGATTCCTCCTCGGACGAATGATCATTAAGTGCAATCAGTTCTTTAACAAACAGCAAGAAGAAAAACCTGGCTGGATTTCTAATAGTCTGTAATGACGTTTGCGGTGTGTGTATCTCTTGGGTACGTGGGGGGTCCAGACTGACATGTATGCTACTCTTAACCGCATGTTTTGTTTCTCTTACAAGAGTTAAAATGAGTATCAAATTTACAAATATTATGTTGTAAACCATTTCGAAAAAGTGAGAAAAAAAAAGTCTATTCTAGCCTCAGAAGTCCAATTTATGTTCTCGTGCTAAACTTACCTGGAAAACTTACCTGCGCTGTAACATCAATTCTAAAATGTCGACCAAATCAAGGTCTATCTTAAGTTTTTTAGTTTCACTCTAAAAACTTCCAGGTTAGAATAAGACCCGGATTCCGGGTCCCGGGGGCATGACCCCATCTATGAGTCAGACTGACCCGGAAACTCGGGTCAAAAATGTGGATTTTGATCCGGATTCTACGTCATGTTGACCCCCTTTCTGGTCATTTGGACGCAGATTCCGGGTCATATACTGACCCAAAAATGAGTCCAGACCCACGTGACGTGGATCCGGGTCAATATTCTGACCAGGAAGTGAGAATGTATAGCCCTTGATAAAATGTTTGAAGAACATTGTCTTTTTGACGTGGGATTATCGCCTATTTTGACAGACATTAAAGTATACGTGGCTAGACGAAAAGTATAGGCCTCGACTATAAACAAATAAGTTTAAAATATTATTACGATTAATCAAACAAGTTAACTGACACAACTTATTTTTTGTTCTAAAGATGAAGTCCCGTTCCTTTGTTACATTAAAAGTAAATTCCTCTACTATAAAATCAAATCATATACGAGTGATTTTGGAAGCTTGCTTTTTTGTATATAGAACAAAACTGAAACCTAATCGGTTTGCGGTTGTCTGTAAAAATGTGAACACTGAATTTTACACAAGTCTTCACATTTTTCCGA
Organism: Pycnopodia helianthoides; assembly: GCA_032158295.1. Lineage (NCBI taxonomy): Eukaryota > Metazoa > Echinodermata > Asteroidea > Forcipulatida > Asteriidae > Pycnopodia > Pycnopodia helianthoides. The sequence continues at coordinate 12,608,130 of CM063243.1, forward strand.
TTGTGTAGTGATTTCTATTTTAATTAGCAGTTACTCTTGCGACAAGCACAAATGTACCTTTCCATTAAGTTAAATTAACGAGTCACCAAAGGTCCCGTTATCGTACGTTGTCTCCAATTAAGAACAAATTAGACGTGAATGTTGCATGATATTACTCTCTCGCAATACCAATAAAATAATGATTAAACACTTCTCCCCGCCTTGCTCTTTGGTGGACAATGCCGCCGTTCTGAGGTCAGGGGTACTGTTATTTACTCAAGAGGGAATCCTCCACACAAGAAAGGAGCGAATTAACAGAACAGATCTTAATTAATATTTATAAAGCGCAGGTGCCGGAGTTTCCCCAAGGCTAATCTGGAGTGCATGGTCACGGCTTAGATAACTTAACTCCTTTTACTCCATCATTACTGAAACCAACTGAAATCCCTGTAGGTCTATCACCTGAAGTATATAGGAGAGAAAATGTAGAGGGGAAGGGAAAAAATGAAACCGATTACTATTTCATGATGCTTCATTCCTTCCAGATCCTTTGTTCAGTCAACCCGAAACCTATAATACATGCAATCTATAAATAATATAAACAAATCTCGATGTTTGAGTAGCATTCAACGTTTTCTTCCCTTTCACCGTCACGGATGAGATTTCTTTTAGAAGTTGCCATGAAACAGTCACAGTGCGTTGACCAATTTGTAACAGTCAGCGCGTCAACTAAAATAGCAATGCAGTCAAAAACCATCTATCTTCGTTTGGTCTTTCCTGCATCTCTAGCATGGTCACCTTGGGAACACATTACTCCCGTTCCATCACAAACCTTGTCTTAAACTCCTCGGGGTTTCGAGTACTTTTCCTTCATCAGGCGGAGACGGGGAAACAAAGATGAAGAAGAAAGAGAATGCCTTTATGAAGGGGTTGATTGTACTTTTGATTTTAAGATTTCAAGGCACGTCTGTGTCTAGGAGGGTAAAGTGCTCTGAAATTAACTGAATAATTTAGACTTCAAATCCGTACACATTCTACGAATGGCTGTACTACCCCCCCCCCCCACACACACACACACGCGCGCGCGCGCGCGCACAACCTAATACGGATTTTGGTTTGTGGGGTCCTGCTATGTTGTTCTATTATTCCCTTTTCTAAAAGAGTTCCTCTGAAGTTGAACAAAGACAAACTTGTGGGGTCTATTGTTCCATTGGGCCCATCGGTAAGCTCACAGTCCCACACACACGTTGTTTATCAACCACGTAAATCGAGGACTTCACTTTGTGCTCCCATTGTTAGGACTTGGGTTATTTTTTAGCGATGTCCCATTTGTTTTGTATACACAAAAGTGAAACAAGTTCAATTTGTTTGAATTTGTTGTCAACAGTTAGAAAAAAAGGACGAGCCTCAGTAAACCGCAACATTGTGTAAATACGACTGTGCAAACTGTTTGAACTGTAACACGGGATCGACCATCTGCCAGTGTGTCTAAACATAGATAAGGATTACGATTCCGTGAATCGCAGATATTTCTTCTAACCAAAATGACACTTTTTTCCTCCTTGCCTAAAGCTATCCCTTTTGTTGTGACGGAAATGGTGAACAGCTAAAACGAGAAATGGGTTAGTCTCAAGCAGCTAGGTCCAGGTGAATCTATTTTGACGCCGTCCGTATCACTGTTGCCCCCGAAACCGGAAGGAACACACATCAGCTATTTGGGTTAAGAGGTCCAGATTGTAATGAAGGCCAATTGAGAATGAAGTGCGTTAATATAGGTGGGGTGTATAGATACATGCATATTAATAAAGTGTGTGTGGATCTCGAGACATGGAAGTGGCAGGCGGCTTGGGTGGATATTAGAATAGGCCTATCGTCTTATTGAATGTTTCCCATTCCTGTGGGGGACAGTCCTAACCAGCGCTAAAGCCGTTGATACTGAGTTTGGCTTTAAAAACAATTCAGTGGAAGGAAGTTCGTTGTCCACGCGGCGTCTCCCACCATGCACGGTGTGAGCAATTCACTTGGCGATCATGACCCGCCTGCGCTCCAACTGACACCGCCTACAATGCCAAGGGTGGTTTTGGCCCAATTTCGTGGAGATGCTGAAGCATAAAATACCGCTTGACAGAACTTTCTGCTAACTTCTAAGCACAAATAAGCAGGGAACCAGTCACAAACTATGTACACAATATGGTATTTTGGCTGGTAACCTCTTCATGCTAAGCAAAGTTGTTTTGAGCTTACCTGATTTTTGTGCTTATAAAAGTCAGCTCTATGAACTTGGGCCCCCAGGACTAAGACGTTCGTAGACAATGATATCGCTTACAGAATTTCTTATATATAAGATGAACCCGAGAGATCCTCGTGCCGGACCATAAGCCATTTTGAGATGGACACAATTACTAATATGGCACTATTCGGTTTGGGTGAATTTGTTTGTAGACACCCAAATCAAATTATGCACTCCTACATTATTGTGTCCACCACATCTCCAAAAGGCTAACGGAGTTCCACGATGAACACCCGATACAAGGAACACAACCACAATTTAAGTATTTACTACCAAAGCGTGGACCAATTTCATCATATACTAAAACTGTCTCCATACAATAACATTTTCTGATTCTCTCACCCCCTTGTGCAACGATTCTCTCTGGACCTCTTAAAAGTTTGAAGCCATTAAAGCAACACGACATCAATTGAAAGTTCTCTTTTATTAGTTTGGTGTGTGTGTGGGTGTGTGTAAGATAAGGCCCTTCACGCCTCTCTACTTATACCCCCAGGCCGCAGTTGTTGAACAAACCATGAAGGGGCGCTCCATGGAGTACTCTGGATCCCACGTTCATCACTCAGATCATCAGACCAATCATTGACAAGAACTCAATCATTTAAATACAAAGGGGGAAATGTTACGATTAATTCAGTGAATTAGAAACTCCCCCTCCCCCTTCCCGCCTCCTAGCCGTCTTCGATCAAACCTCTAAACTTGACTATAGACATTTCTGGTTGATGATCTCGAGTTTAGAACAAAGAACATTTATTTTGATTAATCTATCCTAAGACGAAATGACGGCTGTTCATGGTGCGATATGCAGCAAGTGTGGATTTTCTCATCGGGGGCGGGGGGGGGTGGATGGAGCTTAACACGGTGAGTCCGAATGCCGTGTCTCGGTGGACGCTGCCAAGCATTTTTTTTTTTTAACTCGGTGATTTTTTTTTAGGTTGATGAATGAGCGGACGAAACAGGATTAAGTATTTTGTTTGTTTACGCGGGAAACCTCATCTTCAGAATGATGAACGTCATCAAATAATATTTGCGAAGGCAGGGAGGAAATGTTTTGTTGATCACTATAGATGAAAATTGAAGTAAAGCGCTTCCCTGTATACCTTGAATACTCTGAGAAGTGAGACGTAAAGAAATTCAAGTTATGTGGGTTCACTATAGGGCTTCATTTGTAAACCTTTTATAACTTCGTAGTTATTTTTGCCAGCTGGTGGCCTCAATCCTCCAATATCCTCCCCTCCTATGTCAACCAATACCGACTTGTTTGGTCTTTGATAAGATTGGAATGCCTGACCCAGTGATATGCATTTTTGGGGGGGGGGGGTGGGGAGGGGGGTGGGGGGGGGCAAGGCCTTCAGTCCTTCATTTTGGGGCAAAGATGATATTCAGAAGGATTTGGGAGGATTTTATAATTTCGAGTGCATTAGATATATACCTCTGCATACCGTCGCGTTCTCTGATGGGCCTGATGACGGTGCCTGAAAGACTAAGTCAAGGGTCCAATTTCATAGAGCTGCTAAAAAAAGTAGCTAAGCACAACAAAATTGTGCTTACCAGAATAAGGGTTCCAGCCAAGCTATATTAAACCACATGTACAATTTGTGACTGGTATCCTGCTCATCTATGCTTATAGCAGGCAATTGTGCTTATAAAAGCAGCTCTATGAAATTGGGCCCAGAAATTCGTTGCTCACGGGTAAAATAACTAGTTTTAATCTTGACGCTCACTGATCAAGTCCATAGCAATTCAAGTCCCTATAATAGAACAATTTGCCCTTTCTCGTCCGATGTCAAAGTTAAGGAATATATGACATTTGGATACCCGACATTAAAACACTTCGTAATAAATGAACGTAAGGCCCTATACTTGAGCGTATTATTTGCGAAATTTCATGTCCACAGCTAGTTTTTTTAGATGTGTTTATTGATGAGAAGTTGAGAATCCAGTGTTGTATAATCCCTTATAAATGTGTCTTCGCTTCAAATTGATTATCAAGTGAAATACATGAACTTTTAAATAAATGAACAAAAACATCAGTCTCTGATATTATTTATGGATCCGCGATGCATTATGGATGTTGTTAACAAACATTGTCTCTGCAGTCTCTCTTTTGTCAAAATAATATAGTGCAAAAACGCAGTGTAGCGATCACAAAATGAACAGGGTATATAATTCCCGATAGCTTGCCATTGTCTGTTGTGCGAGAGATTTTACAATTAAGAGGCGACTCCCCGTCTCAAATATACTTTAAAAAATATCTGTCTTCAACAAGAAAGCTGTTTGGGCACAGACAAAAGGCGGCAGGATCCATCTTCCCGAGAAAAGAAATTAAGACCTTGTTTTTTTCTGTGTGTTTTTTTTTACATGATTTAAGTCCGCCATCCTTTGGAGGATATTGCTTTTTCTGTAGACTGAATGACGCCTGTCTTTTTCCCGCCTTTTTTTCTCTTCTCTCTTTATATATATACCTTTATACCCCGTAGGTAGTTGCTGTCATCCGTTGTCCAACCAGGGATTATTGACATGCTAAAATAATGTCCAGTGGTTTGGAGTTGTTTTGTTTGACGTTTGTTTGTTTGTTTGTTTTTGTGTTTTGTTTGTTTGTTACTTGGTATTCTTGTTTATCTTCTCACTTTTGATACTTGTCATGACCTTGTTGATGACTCGTGGCTTGGAAAATAACGAGAGAACATAAAATACAAGTTTGTGCAGCCTTTTCCTACGTTTGATCTGATGATCAATGATGGCATAATTATTGTTACGAATAGAGCATTCTTAGAGTGACGGAATAACGATGCACTTTATAGAGACTCGAATCATAAATTGACATGTAATATTTAGGTTGTGTGGCTTTTTGTGTATTCTCAATAGTAGTGTTGTTGTTGTGGCTGTTGTTGTTGTTGTTGTTGTTGTTGCTGATGTTACTACTGCTGCTGCTGTTGTCGTTGTTTGTTGTTGTTGTTGCTAATGATGCTGTTGTTGATGTTGATGTTGATGTTGTTGCTGCCGCTGGCTGTTGCTGCTGCTGCTGTGCTGCTTTTTGCCGCTGTTGTTGCTGCCTGCTGCTTTGCGCTGTGTTGCTGCTTGTGTTGTTGCTCGGATAATGTTGATGCTGCTGCTGCTGTTGATACTGCTGCTGCTATTGCTGCTTTTGCTGTTTGAAGACTGGGTGGACAAGTTCCGGATAAGTGCTTGCTACTCCCTTGTATATACTTCCGTAATATTGAAGCCTTATAGATTACTGTTATTAAAAGTTAGTACTGGAGCCAAGTTAGTCTATAAAGAAGTCGGCAATTTTACGGATCAGTAATCAAGTACATCTGTCCTCACACATCTAATGGATTTTGACTCACCAGAGGTATGTTATTATTACCCTGATTCTTGGTTTTGACCTCATTAAAGCCCAGAAAAGAGGTTGCCATCTTGTCCATAGAGGAAAGATTGATATGGGCCTTTCACACAATGGCGTTGTCTGTAGTGTAACACTAAAATACAGAGGTGTCACTTAATAGAGCTGGGCGGTGAAGATAACCAATAAAACTCATATAGATTATTCTCTTTGGGATAAGATACAGCTATTTATTATCACAACTGTATGGCTAAACAGAGAGTACGATTCATCACCGAGTACTAGCGTAGTGTATACGAAAGGCAAGACTAGTTACACAGTATCAACTGGTGAACAATGACTATATGTTGTCTGTCATACTATTTTCTAACGTAACTAATTAGGTGTATCCTAAAGACCCAACTACTTCAGCTTTGTCCCCATGAGTGAAATTTGTTTCTCCTTGCACAAGATGCCAGTGATGGAGGCCTACCCCCCCCCCTCCCCGGCAGAGCTCCTTCATTCTCTCACCCTCTCATGATTTTCTCTCTCTCTCAGACGCTTTCCTCCGAAGATGAGGCGGTGTCTTCTTTGATCTCGATGCTCCTGTTGCTTGTTAACATTTCTCATTATATACGTTTCTCATCAGACAATCACCCGACGAGATTGAAGCTCATCCCGTGTTGTTATCAAGTCGCGGTTCGTTCCACGACTGTTTTATGTCCGATCGTATATTGGACAAAATGAACTCGGGGTGTAGTTTGCCACTCTAGCCCAGCTTGCAAATTTGATCATTGTAATAGAAAAGAAAAACAATTGTTTTTCGAAATATCGTTGTCTTATGTTTTAGTATCATTATTTTGTTTACAAGAAACTGATGTTTAGCCATTGATTGTAAAGCCGGCGCCGGGTGGGTTTCCCTTATGGTTTGATATTGTGGATAAGACAAATTTATGTGAGAACTTTGCAACATGGAACGCTCGTTGGCTGACCAATTTACCCGTCTTCGCCCCGTTGAAAAAAAAGACATGTCTTGGAGATATATTTTAAACTGTCTGGAAGTCATTGCAACTCGAGGTAGATTGTCCGAGGCGGCCGGTTGCCTTTGATGGTTTAATTGGCGTTCAGGTGGCTTCAATCCAGCGCGTAAAGGATCACTATTGGGTGGCCTAATATTTCCCTAATTTATCGCAGGTCTTTGTTTGTTTAAAAAGAGAGGACCAAAAAATATTGCTCAAGCTTGTTTGTCTTTTTTCTCTCCTTTCACTGGCCCGATCGACAGAAATTTAATCCATGTGATCGCGTTAGATAAATAGCAGCGGGAAGTCAACATAGTGTGACATAGTTTACTGTCATATAATTTGTCTGGCATGATCAAAACAAATGAACACCCGCTATCACAGGCGTATTAAGTTATCAAAATAGTGCAGAGATGTCGAGCACTGCGCTAAATCTGTTTCTTAGCGTTAATTATGAATTCAATAATCATGGAGAGATGTTATCAATTGCATTTGGGGTGGGGACGTGGGCAGCTTAAAGGGGGAGGGGGTGATAATAATACAAGTTATGCTAAGCGAGGGGGTCACCCGGCCTTAAGGCATGAAGTAAATATACATAATGGTTGGTAATGTGATGGAGCAGAGGTATCGATAGTGGGACTGCAAGTTGTTGCACAACCCTTTGCCATAGCAGGATTCGAACTGCCCCTCGACACCAGTATACGCTCCGTGGCGTTTAGCGCACTCTGCTTTATAGAGTGGATGCACGGCCGTGGGTTCGAACCCCGCCCGAGTAGGGCCTATAAGTATTGTTCTGGTTCTGGTGAAATACTGCACAATCTCCACATATTGTGATGTACATTGCAGGTGTACATTGCAGGTGACTGGGCAGAATAAATAACATAAAGTGGGCCCTCTGATGATTGTGTCCCATGACCACTGCTTGAAGGTTTCCCTTAAAAAATAGCTATTGTTGGGGCTTGACGAATATCTTGTGGTAGCTTGTGCAAATGATCTTGGGAGCAAGGAGAATTTGTAACAGTATTTGTGTGCAGGGGGGGGGGGGGCTTAATGAAGGTAGTTGCAGCCTGTTGTCTAGTTCCAACCCTGCCCCCGTATACTTTGTTCTGGTATGAATCAGAAGTGGCAACCGCACGTGGAATTTTGTCCCACTAGGAAAGCACCGAGTATATAACACGGTGCTTATCATGCATTGGGTATAAGGGTAAAACAAAAAAATTAACAAAACAATTTGTAGTTTAGAATGTTCCCTTTAAAGCACCACTATCCTCACATCCGTGGCACCATGGATGAAATTCCTTCCTACATGGTGGCACCAAGTGTCGCGAGAACTATTTCCGTGTGGTGTGTGATAACATCGACACCGAGCTCCTGGCCTTACTGCAGTTTTGCTATAAATGTAGTTTTTCCCTCGAAAATGCAGTCATCTTTTGATGAGCTTTCTACGGTCGGTTGTACCAACTTGTTCCATCTCTTGGTTTCACGGTTTCCCTGCCAGACATTGTTTAGGAATATTGAAATAAATGTTTTTCTTCTGAAACCAATGTTCCTTTTTTCGAATACCCCGGTTAAATCATCCTTGATGACAAGAGTTAAGTATAGTCCACAAAGGCCTCATCCCCAAATTAATGGTGTATCTGTATACACAATCGGCATTCGATCAGGTCTAGGTCTGTAAATTTGAAAATCGGCAGTTCAGAACAACGACGTTTGGAAAAGAAATTAACCCGTCGTAGTGTCATGTTTGTCTGTTGCTCATAATAATAAACATGAACCCTAATTTGTTGAAACGTTCTCAGTCGTGACCAAATCTGCCGAGTGAGGACCACTTTTCCCCAAACAAAAGTGCACCTTCCCTTGTGCGGGAGTTCCTTCATCTTGTTGGAAGTGGTGCCGACACGACAAGATCGCGTGACTATACCGGCGAAATTCTACACTCATTCTCATTACTAGAGTACCTGGTAGGAAAGGCCCGCAATTGGAGGCGGTGTGTTTAAAAGCGATGTGGTTTTGGGTTTTTCCTGATCAGAAAGACCCGCCAAATTTGCGGTTGCAGCTTCAGAAGTTTCCTTTCCTCTTCCCCTCATCGCCCCTCCCCCCTCCCCCACCCACGGTAGTGCAGCCACTGCCATTGTAATGGAATTGTCATTCTGAGAAACTGTATTTCAACTATGACGTGTAGGCCTATGCGTATGTCTACATCAATAGCCAACAGATGGATTTATTGTCTTCCAGTCAACAAAAAAGTACATTCAACTGGTGTTAAATACGGGAATGGTGTATGCCTGAATGATCCAAAGCCTAACACCAAAAGTCACCCTCTGACCTCTGACGTAATTTTTTAAAGAGGCATTCTGGCGGGACTTTGTTGCCCTAATTATGATTGTGAAACGGTTGATCCAATAAAATAAAAATAAATTACAAAAACAATGAAAGCGAAGACGCACTTTCACATTCATACATTATGCCACCCCTGTGAAAGTGACATGGTTACAAAACCTTTTTGGGATTAGAAAACTATAAACACAAGATGGCTGCATCACTTCAATGTGATCTCCGTCGGTATCTTCAGTCCCGTGCACTAAACGGGGACAAATTGATATGAAGTTGAGGGTGCCAAAGATTTCAAAACTTTTCTAGCTGGTGTTTTTTGCTTTATAGCATTGGCTCAACACGTTTACATCTATAGATTGGGAAGATACAATAATTGGGACGCTGCTAATGCACAACTAAGATATTCGGAGTTTGTTCAATACCTATATACCAGCATAATAAATATAAAAGTTTCCTCCTTGCTTGTTTTGATCAGACAGTGATTATAAATGACTTTTTGGAGGGGGGGGAAAAATTGTAATTTTTGATCATCAGCAACGAAGCGGCGCTATATATTTTACACGGTTGATTAGGAACAAGGCGTCATGGTGATCGTAACACGCCACACCAATCAGGCGAAGCTCAAGGTTTGTTAAAAAGAAACGAAGAAAAAAAAAATGCGGTCAATGTATGTATCTAGGAGACTGCCAAATCAAACAACATTACATTTGTACCACGGAAGCATTTTGAACTTGACCGACGACCGACTAATTAGTGAGTGCCGCTTCGCCGTCAAAACCATGTTATAATGAGCACGTTTAATGAAAGGACATTCTGAAGCTAATGTCAGAACTGTACATGTTTAGAAATCTGTATTTTTAGATGTAGTTTAATTGACGTCCAGACAGGAAATATTGCGGAACCATTCGGGGGCGTTCCCTCACGTCTATTTCACAATGCGAGTATAATATGACGACCTTGCTGGAATGTCGCCAACTTTGTAGAGTTTCATGCATCATAACTACACACAATCTATTAGCTTCCAGAAACATCTCAAACTCGTTCAGCTATTATTTTTAATAACTCGTTAATGTATGTGGTAATTTTGACACAACTGTAAAATTTCCCACATGATCAGTAGTATCCTGCCTTCCAGAAAGGCCATGGAATGTACAAGGTCGCCCTTTTTGTTAACAAAGGTTTAGCTACATGGTCTACACACGAAATAACAAACCTGTGAACGTTTAAAGGGACGTTGCCTTGGATTTGGCGATTTGGGCTATGAAAAGCGTTTGAAAGTGTTTGCTATGAAAAGAATCTATATGGTTGGAAAGATATTTTAAAATCAAAATATAATGATCCACACAAATATGCCTCGAAATTGTGTGGTTTTCCTTTTACTTGTTGAACTAACACGGTCGGCCATTTTGTGGAGTCAAAAATTTGGTTCTACAAAATAGCGGACAGTGTTAGTTCACGAAGTAAAAGGAAAACCATACAATTTTGAGACATATTTGTGTGGATTATTATATTCTACTTTTAAAATATCTTTCCAACCCGTATTCAATTCAAAACGAACGCTTTCAAACACTTTTTACAGCCATAGCCCAAACTATAGGCAGCGTGTCCCTGTAGGTCTCAGGTCTCGTCAGAGACAAGTATTGGTTTATTCGCTGTGGTTCAGGGTGATGGTTGTGAGTTTGTGAGAGTGAAATCCTGACCATAGGTGAACTGTTCCTCTAGCAAGGAAATTAGGATGTTAAGCGTTTCATCTGGGTCATCAATAAATCCAGAATCTTGTGGGATGTGATTGAGCTGTTGAGAGGGTGAGTCGGTTGGACTCTGGTTTAGTTTGGCTCTAATCAATTTTTCCCTAATATTTTGGTCTTTTCTGAATGCAATGAATGGAGGTTTCGGGAAGATCCTCGAGAGTGTGTCGTTGCATTGTATTAAAGACCAGTGTTTGTTGATCGCTTTGTTCAGGTCTGTCATGAGGACAAGGATGACATCTCTATAGCTTAGAGATGACATCCTTGTCCTCATGACAGCACTCTTGAAAACTTCAAGAGCCTTATCCAAACCTCGGAATCAACTACACCCGGCCCTCAAATTTACTTTGTGTAGGTATTGGTAGGTTTCAGTGGGTTTGGTATAGACTTTTGTGTCAAGAATACCAGTTTCATTGAACCTTGTACCTTTGAAGATCGTTATGTCAAGATAGTTGATGGAAGTATCTGATGCCTCAAAAGTAGGATGTCATCTCTAAGCTATAGAGATGTCATCCTTGTCCTCGTGACAGCACTCTTGAATGAACGGTCAAAACTGATTCATAAACAACCACAAAAACAGAAAAGCACAACCCCGCTTGTCTTAAGTACGACATATAATCCGTACATCAACCATGGTGACCTGAACAAAGCGATCAATCAACACTGGTCTTTAATACAATGCAACGACACACTCTCGAGGATCTTCCCAAAACCTCCATTCATTGCATTCAGAAAAGACCAAAATATTAGGGAAAAATTGATTAGAGCCAAACTAAACCAGAGTCCAACCGACTCACCCTCTCAACAGCTCAATCACATCCCACAAGATTCTGGATTTATTGATGACCCAGATGAAACGCTTAACATCCTAATTTCCTTGCTAGAGGAACAGTTCACCTATGGTCAGGATTTCACTCTCACAAACTCACAACCATCACCCTGAACCACAGCGAATAAACCAATACTTGTCTCTGACGAGACTTGAGACCTACAGATTCATTACAAATCACCCGCACCCGCAACTGAAGAGTGCCCGAAATTGAGGCATGAAAACATGTTATTTAATATCCTCGCGGTCTCATTCCACTACCCACAATTTTAATGACGCAATCGTCAAAATGGCTCCTTTGGTCACCTTGAATATATTCGCCTACCACATTCCCCGGTCACAGTGACTAACATTGCGAATATAGTACATTGATACGAACCCTACCCATAAAACTTGTAAAAATTATTTTACAAACTTATGGCTTTCAAGTCAACAGTCACAAAGTGTCACTGAATTGGACAGCGCCATCATTTCTTTACTTTTTATTTACCATTCCCTTTAAGCTCAATCGCTCAGCGGAGTCACGAGAAAATGTAGCTATTAAGGCAAAAAGGAGTTATTTTTCCACCATGATCATCTGTATACCATGTAAGTTATGTGCAAATCTGTGAACACTTGTATTTCCAATACTAATGTTGTGCACACCATTAAAATATTCTGTCGTTCCAATTATTCAATAGTTATCCGTAACTACGTGATTCAATATTACATAGAATGCCATTAGGTAATGAAAATTCCCGTTTACACTGTTTCATAATGTTACTACACCTGTTTAAAATGAATCGAATGAGAAGGACATCCCCAAATCCATTAACTGTTTATTAAACTATATATCAATAATGACAAACACGCAACAGCGCATCCGAAATTGGCTTTTTGCCAGATCATAGTTCACGTTTTGGGCGGGGATGCCGTGACGTCCTAGATCTTCGTCATCACAGAGCCAAGCGCTTTGAGCAAACAAAGCCTGTTGTTATTGGGGAATGAGTTTGGAATCGGTGCCAAGTGTTGATGATTATGTGTTGAAGAATGAGCCCTTGTTCCAAAGGTTCAATGAATTATAAATGAAACTTTCATTACAAAGGCCAAAAATAAAAGCGCCTGGAGTGTTTTTAACTAGGCCTTTTGCAGACACTTTTTATTTGTTTGCCCTTGTCGTAACCGTTTATATAATTTATAAAACATATATATAAATGGTTATGACAATGGTTTCTTCGGAAGATGAAATTTACCCCAATCTGCTTGATTTCAATAACCACACCCACTGTTATACAGCCAGCCTGTGTGAAAATGTCAACAAATAATAGGGTTGTGCTGTATTGGGGGAAACGCTGTTGATTAATTGGACATTGAATTGAAAAACTTAAAAACAAAGACCCCCAAAACGAGACAAACAGCGGAAAAATACAGAAATTGTTCATGAAATCATTACATGTGATTGTGAGCAAATTGTGTTATTATATAAGTGGATATAAAACACCTTGTCATAACTGTATATTATGTTTACACTATAGCCCTAACTACTGAGGGAAAAAAGCAGCCATGCGTCACAGAATTTAAACGGATCTCCCCCGCCGATCACGGTATTTATTCCACATCAATTAAGCCCCAACTAAGGAATAATATTTCCCTCCAAGTAAACTATTTTAAAGCATTCTTATATTAAGTTTCAGCACTATATCAATTGCGGTGACTGATACCTGACGACCGCGGCGGCCGGCCGGCCACACCTCCCTCCCCCCCGGCACCTGTGCGACACGAGCCGTGTGGATGGAGCGCGCGCCGTCTGCAATTCAGCTGGGGTGAAATTTGATCGGGCCCACGGGTCAGTCAGTCGGTAGATTTAGACAAAAGAACAAACCTTGGGTTAGTTACTTAAAAATGCCTTTTGGGACATTTCCAGGGCATCTGATTCGTTTCAACACAGTTGGACATGGCATGTGGAGAAAGCTACTGTTTCGGTGCATATCCACTTACGTTTATTGGTTTCTATTATAATGGTCGGTATAAAAAAAAAGGTCTTCAGTTTTTTTTCGCCCGTGTTCGTTTCAAGTTTTTACAAATCTTGTAAAAAGTTTCTACTTTCCCAATGTTCTGTTCCTTCTTCCTTGGAGTGGCATGTTTTTTTCATCAGTTTGTTGCTTTGCAGTTCCTATTTGTATCACCTTGTACTATTTGTGTAGCCATTTTCTCCGGTGGTACTGCTCTCTGTATAGCAGACTGTTTTTGTGCTATCCATTCGGTATCACTTTCGCTGAACCAGGTTTTGTTTCGGAGGAGTCTCACATTTTGCGGTAACTGCTCCTAGAAGAGGGGTAAGGATTTCCACCACTACCAATCAGAGTGTCTGCCTCTTTCCTCATTTCCCGGCCTTAATCTTATACCCTGTACTGCAGGTACTTCCCCCTCATTTTCTTTGTCACTATCTCAGTGTCTTTCGTTCTTCTCTCAATAGTTGATCATTGAAATAAATATTGAATTGAAAAACCAAAGTCGTAACCTCTGCTTTGTATTCCTATTAATCATGTTTTATTACGTGTAGCATCTAATGGCAAGCGACCTCGATGCCCAGGGAAAGAAGGAGGGAAGGGCGGAGCAGCCACCCCCCCGCTCAGAACCCTTGCCCCCCCCCCTTACCCCCCCCCCCGATAAGTTAAAATGGAAGTTTAGATATACGTGTAATACTACGTCCTAGCTCTCAGCCTCCCCTCATAAAAGTCTTTCACCCACGTAGCCCCATCCAAAATGGAAAAAAAAATGTCTGGTTGCGCCACTGCCTGTATACTTTGTGATTTGCCGTGTGGACATAAATGCACATTTGCATGGAATTTACTTTGGAACAGGCATCTTATTATCAGTGGTACCGACCTATCTCTATTGAGAATTTAAGGCGAGGGATTTTTAGTAAACTAGTCTAGAAAGAAGATACCTGTATTTAATGCAAGGTATTTGTTGCTGCAGGTTTTTCGTGTTTGGGACTGTACTCAAATCTGACAAAAAACACTGCGTCGTCTCCGACAGGCGACAGCTAATGCTCTTAGACTATGAGGTAGGCCTAAAGTTAGGCATAAACGCATAAAGTTATTTTGTGTTGCAGAGTTTATTTATGAAATTACTCTCTTAAAATAGCATATTAGTAACCAATACACGTGGCAGTTAAACACATACATTTTACACAGTGCAAACCTGAACATTTTACAGTGTGTAATTGGAGTTCCTGTGTTCATGTTTCGTACCGTATTTATTGTCGCTTCCTTATAGATATATTTTTTGTATTCCAATATCATTAACAATCATAAATACAATCGCCCTAGACACAAAACGGGGCCAGACTATTTCTCACTTCTAACCTCGCTTTGGTTACAGTGATAATGAACGAGGCCAAGCAAGATGGTTGCAAAACACAAACAGGAACTCAGTTCTAAGAGGTTAATTTGAATTGTTACCACACGGACTTATTGGGGGAAAATAATCAAGAACAATAACCAAGGCCACCCATCAGGCTGATCGGGAAAAAAAACCACACAAAAAAACTGCTGTCAATATTTGACTTTAAAATCTGCTCACGTAAACACTTCAACAACGGTGTGTCACTCCTGGGAGGTTATTGTTCTTACACACCCAGATCCATCGACGACAACAACGAACCAAGATCCAGACCAACCGCTGGGACTCTCGTGCGTGCGGTTTGGACCTTTTTGACGTAAGGTCTCCCCATGCGATGGTCTCATCGAATTCTTATCAGCACAAGATCCCCCAGCCCCGGGTTAAATTTCAAAGAGCTCACAAACTCGCCCAATGTTTCTTGTCAGGAGCAGGTAACCAACCACAACGGGATGTGATGTGGATTGTTTGTGACTCAATCCGTGCTCCTTTTTGCTTTGCAAAATGATTTCATATTGAGCAGTTTTATCTTAATCGTCTCTATGAACTTGGGACAGATGTATACGTCAACAGTAACTTACACCGTGGAGGAGGCCAACTCCGTGCGCGTTTATAATTCTGTTTCTCATAAAACTCGTCAGATGGTATACAAAATAAAAATGACATTAGCTTAAAAATGGAAAAACAGGAAATAGTTTTGAGCTTAAAAAAAGGAAAAGCTTATGTTTGAAGTGTTTTCTATTTCCAACCATTATGCCTGAGGATTTAGCATTTTGGGACAGATTGACGGCGAGTCCAGGGCAGGGTGAAAGGGGGTGGGGGGGGGGTGGGCGAAGAACACAGACTTCACAGTCCGACACGTTAAATAATTTGAAATACCAGAAACATGTCTCAATTATTTAATTTTAATTTTTTCTTTAATTCAATGAAATATTGCGAATAATTAAACATATGTACAATAAATTTACAATTACAAGTGCTTAATTCTTACAAAAATGCATTACAAAAACCCAAAAAGCTTGTCTTTGTTTTAAACTCCGATCATCTGCAGAATGTTCAATTAATGCTGTACATTTCATTACAAAATTTTAACATTTCGGAAAAATCATCCACGTTCGACAAAACACAGACTTTGCCACCAATTTTGGCAATAACAAAAAAACTTTACCAACAACTTCAAAATGGCCCTTCAGAACTTCATACTACAAAATGCTCACTCGACAAAATAAACCTTGATAATAAATAAGTAACAATGACGTATTTATTCATAAATAGTGGATACAAATTCATTCACATCCCTTCTCGAACAAAGATTGCACCTTCTGCTAGCAAACACAGAGTTGTTTAGTTTGTTTTTCTCAAAAGTTTCACTGAATGCACCAAAGCCAATAGATACAACATTTTAAAGTAAATGTTTATGCTGTATGCTACAATTAGTACATCATGTCTATTGTCTTTAAATCAAGATCTGCCAGTATGTAGATACAGATATTCATCAATTCAGCACAGAGTATCATTTTGCTAACCCCCTAAAAAAAACCAAATAAACACAACCTTGTGTTTATTTTAATTGGGAATTGGTACGCTTTCCACAGTTTAAAAATGAGTAAATTTTCCTTTAAGAAAAGGTGACGTTTCATACGAAAGCAGTTTCCCCATTTGAAATTTCTATTGCCACTCAGAAAAAAATTGTCCGCTGAAGTGAAATGAGTTTTTCTCAAGTTGCAAATGCTGATCAATCACTGAATCAGAATTCATCATGGAAGTTGCCTTCCTGATATCACTGCGCTCTTGAGATCGAACCCTCCCAGGCAGAGTACAGAAATATTGTCAACACGATAACTCACAGAGTTCATCACCACATGACTAAACAGGTATTCAGCCTTACAGGCCAAACAATTACCCAGACGTCCATCTTCACTCATCTGAAATGTATACTCAATGCACTTTAAGAATGGTAGTATACTAATTAAGTCAAATACAAATACAAACAGTCACATAGTGGTCACTTGTCCTTGTGGTCAAAAATTTGACACAAAATTTCAGTATTCACATGTCAATGTGTTTTGTTTTGTTTCTTTTTGTTGTTGTTGTGTTTTTTTTTCAACGTCTAATATCAGTCTCTGTTTTGACAACAATATCACTGTTGTTGCTGTTTCCTCTTTCATCAATTAAAGTATTCAGCAGGAAGCACATTCTAAAGTCCCTCAATAAATCGAGTAAAAAATCTGTACATACAAGAAAAAAAAACCACGAGACACTTGAAGTCTTTGATAATAATATGCTTGCTTATTCGCCCTTTGCGCGGTCAGCCATTTGCGGGCGTGTAGAGCCTCGAATTAGGAACAGCAGTGAAGAAGCATTTCTATACAACTCTGTATAGTCACGGTATAATGTAACACCACTTTGATTTACCTCCATGCATAAATGCAATACAAATGACGCACCAGTCGTGGCTCTACACGCACATGGCGGATCCGTGCAAGTAGCGAAAAAGGTGAGAAGGCAAGTTCTTGTAAAGGATAACTAGGCCTATCTGCCCAAGTTTCTTTTATTCTACAAAGTTAATGGTTACCCCCTCTGAAATGATGCAACCATACTGGTTTTTGCGTATTTTTTCCCCCATGTAGGCCTAACTCTATTTTAAAAAAACCAAACCGAAAAGGCGAAAGCAGAAGTGAAAAATAGTCAGGTTCATTCTACTGAAATGAGACCATCTACTGTATTTATACTAGAGTATACAGGGAACCTGACATAGATGATGGCTATACATTGTGACAACTGGTATATCGTTTCATACAAAATGTAACTGTTGTCACTAAGCTATAGACCTTTCCCTTGTTTGAATACAATGACCACCATTTTGTATGGGCAGCTTTGAATATCACAAAATGTTAATCTATAGGTTGGCACACATCTGCTCTTTTTAATAAAGCACTTACCACCCCCCCCCTTTTTATGAAGAATTTGTGTACTTTTTGTTTCTGGGTAGCACAATTGATTTATTGGTGAGATGTGTAATTTGATAGTATCACTATTATTGAATGATAAATTGTTGTATTTTTGGCAGTGAAGGCTGCCCTTACTGTTACCAACCACTGGCTGGCAAAACTCCGGCTGTAATATTGCAAAAGAAAGGTCTATATATACCATGTTATCCATTGTTAAGTGGATCATTGATCTTCAAAATTGAAATCACACAATCTGTCTGCGTTTGTTAACCCCCATCCCCCCCCCCAAAAAAACACCCCAAAACAGCCCTCCAAACACCCCTCACGAAAAAACAACAAAACTTGACTTGCGATTTGGATCTGTGCAAATAATGCAATGTAACCCTCTTCAATTCCAAGGGAACAAAGGTACTTAAAAAAAGGCATAAAACAAAACAAAAAACAAAACAAAACAACATGAAAAAAACCATAAAAACTTCATTAACTTCTTCATTAATAACTGGATAGTTTGGGCAAAACGAAAAGCTTTGATTGTAGAGTCGTAACTCTGAGAATAATTATCATTTATTTTGTCACTGAATTATTTGAGTGATTTCAATCATCAACTTTCCCCACTGTACAAGATTGTAGACCAAGCTTAAAATAAAATAATTTATACTTTACAAAATACCTACATTGTTTCAAAGCAGCATTCTACTTTCTTTAAAGTTATTATATTACAAAATGTATAAATTTCTATACAGACAACTGTGCATAAATTACATATTTGGCAATAATCTAGTCTCTCTCTTCATCGTCAATTTAGGCTGACTTAGCCAACGTCTCAGCAATCAAAACCAAAACAATGAAAACAACAACAATTAGACCTTTGTGAGGATTGTTGGATTTCTTGCATCCAGAGCAAAGTTCATCTTAATCATTTGGTATTAACACTTGCAGAGCCAAATTTGCCCAGAATTTTACTAGAAATCTCAAAGCCATCCATCCAAACATTTGGATGCCAACATTTAAGTATACAATCAAGAGTTCACACAGGGTCACTTTATTACGCTTGGATACACTGTTAATTAAAAAGCAAGGTACAGCATTAGGTGTAGTCTTTCCTCAAGGTGCACAATAGCTTGTTTCCCTTTTCTCTACTATACACGATGTATAAAAGTGGTTGCTGTCCACCTTGACTACAGGCCAACATCTGCTTTTTCACTCACAGCGAAAAAGTAGATGAAGTTTCAGGAAAGGATTTCCCTTTCCTAAATTCAAAGTTGAAAGGAGCTCACATCCACCCCAGGTTGAAAGTTAAGTCAGTCACAACTGTAGTTTGAGAAAACTTGTGTACTACTGTCATCTCTTTACTCTTAAGTAAGTTATATGCACTAGACCTTCACAATGCATTTGACGGATCCTTGTATTTAAGTTTAGTCAATGACTAATACTGGAATGGCATATCATTGGTAAACTAGGCCCTTACATCCATTATGTTCATCTAGTGTCCCATAATGCCCTTATAAATCCAAACTTACATGAGTTTTATATTACTTTTTTAATGTTAGGGAAAAAAAAACCTAAGGAATCAAACAAGCAGCACCAATCAGTTGGAATGTTGGGTCAAACTCTACTGATCGACCATTCCATTCCAATTTACCTCCCCACTCCATCTATAACACTCCCCCCCTCATACTATACTAACATGTATGGAAATGAGGCTGGCCATTGAATTAGTCTGGTTCCCTACCATATGTATGATTGTTATCAATTTACAGCACCCAGAGCGATTCAAAAACAGAGAAGCCATCTTGTCCCCCTCCCTTTAAAATCAATGGTACCACACCGAGGCTGGTAAAAAAAAAGTACGGCACCTGGCCTCAATAGAAACAGGTACATGTGTACAGGTGCAGGGTACCTGACGGAGATGGCCGAGTAGCATGATCAAGGGCTGTGGTAGGTCAGACATTTTTACAGAGAAGTCAAAATCTTGTTTCTGATTAATTAACAAACTACACCAATTAACTTTTACTGTCTATATGATCAAACTTTCCTTCTTTTTCTTTCTTCTGAGACAAATTATCTGGACTGTTCCAATTGGAATGATTGTTGTCTATGAAAAGAATGTGAGAAAATGTGCCCTATCTGACCAAAGAGTCATAAAATCTGTTTTCAAAAAAAAAAAAAAAAAAAATGAAAAGAAAAACTATATCAACGCCAAACTGGGAAACTGTTGAAAATTATGTCATTACACTCAATGGGACTTCCCAAAACGCCAGCGTTCTTAATTATGTAAACACAATATAGCACCTTTGCAAACTCTCAGCCTATAAAAAAAACATAAATGTAATAAATACAATAAATAGCATGGAAATAAATAACATGTTAATACTCTTTTTTGCACTTTACTCTCTCTTTCTCACTGCAGGAAAACAATTTTTGTCCCTGACCCCCTTCAAGCATTTTGAAAAAAAAGTACTGAAAATCTTAGTTTATGAAACAACCCCCATTCTAGGTTAAATACAATTCTGGGGTTTAAGTCCGGTAGCAGGATTTCCTCTCCCAGTTGTCATTGCTGCTTGGCAAGAAACACTTCTGAATCCAATCACGATCCCACCCAAATATTGTCCCACATTGCCTTGTAGTTCTACACAAATACCCACAGACTGCCACAAAGTACAATACCTGCTAGAAGTGTGCATTTGTCGGCCTGTGCAGCTAGTATTACACGGAAACCCAATGGTACTGTGGGGCTTGGTCTCTACGGTTTCCGGTGAAATTTGGGCAGGAGAGTACAGTTCTATTGCACAGGGAAAAAGTCTGCCATACATGTTTTGACAGTCCTTTTTCCCCCACCCCCTACCTAATGGGAATGGCAAACATGCAGTTCAGCTGGGTGGCAATAAGTTGTTTCATAACCAATTTCTGTTGATGATGTTTATTATTTTTTTTTGGGGGGGGGGAAGTTGTACACACTTCAAATTAACTTTTGACATGGTTGACAATGGTACCCAGTACTGATTACTAGTACTTTGAATTAGTTGGCAATAAATATTGAACAAATCAACTTAAACTTTTGCAAGCGTTGTGGGAAATATGTAAAAAAAAAAAATTAAAAAAAAAAAGGAAAAATAATTTATAATAACAATAATAAATACCATAATATCACAATGAAAGAAAAAATGATCAACTAGTTCTTTGTAGTCAAAGAACATTGTTTGGATATTCTTTGGGAAATAAAATTTAAACGAGGCAACACTGCGGACTTGAAAATGCATAGCTGGGGAGTTGTTTGTTGAAATAGAATTACAGTTATAGTTTACCAGATATTCAAGCTTATGAATTGTTTATCACAGTGCAGCCATTTTGGCTTGTCTCTCATTTAAACCAATGTAACCATAGAGTGGCTGCATGTTTAAAGCATATAAGCATGATAATTTCTAATCATTAATGGAAAATACAACAATGGTATTTTATTTAGGAATACACATTTTTAATGGTGCGGTCATCTTGACTTTTGTCCACCTGGAACGCAATGGAACCAAATCAAGGCGAAATTATCTGGCCCTCTATCGGAATTGTGATAAAAGTGTAGTTGACTTCAAACTTCTACTAGTGTTCACAATGAACATTCCCTAAACTTGTAAAAGCTTTTAAACTGTCTGTAAGTTTATCTCGTAACTTTATTGTAAAGTGAGATAAACTCCTTGTTTTTAAAAATATTTTTCAGCGTTTGAAGTCTCTTGGATAATAATATGGAAACAGTAAATACCAGTATTGTACCTTCCATTTGTGAAAATTAAACAACAGCATACATGTACAGGCTTTCAACTTGACTTCAGATCAAGTTAAACAAAAAATTAATACCAAGAATAGCTTGATTACCTTAACAGTTATAGGCTTTTACTATCATAATTAAATTACTTTTTTTTCTATATTGTTTCCATGGGCATTTTTACTCTAGTAGTAAATTTAATTGTACATTACAAACATTAGAGCTTTCTTACAGCAAATTCAGTTAAATGTGCCTCTGGGATTTAGGGGCGATATATAGGAGAACTGTTGTCATTTCCTGACCAGTGTAGTGTAGAAAGTGATGTAAAAAGGTGTCAGTTGGAAAGAATTGATGCGAGTCAGGACAGGATGAAGTTTTATCGGCTGCCCCCACTCAGGGTTTGCGCTTTAGATCTTGTTCAGAAACTTAGCCAGCAAGACCAGTTAAGTTTGTCGTTACACTAGTCTGGCAGCTTTTGTTTTGGTCACGTGTCCATATCAAAACGTTTTCTTTCAACTTTGTCATTTGTATGGAACTTGACTTTGAAAGCATTATGAACACTCTGTACCAGGAAAGCAATGTAGCTTTGGGCAGCAATAATCTAGCCAGCTGGAACCACATGGACCGAATTTCCACTGGTCCTCAGAAGTTTTGATTGCCGTTTTGTCCAGTGCACCACAGTTAGGGGAGAACACTGCACTCTGCTCTGTCAACCACTGTACTTTGTTCACACTGACAAAATGGTGCAAAGTTTGTGAGAAAACAAAGAGGAGGAGCCGATGCACACGACAACAAAAAACATGGCACAAGATGGACAGCGAGACCTTTTCTATGCAGGCCAAATGTTTTGGTCTGTCCATCGTACATGAAACAACATTTTTGATGTTTACAGTACCCTGCCTGCCAAATGCCAGCCCAAGTCTTACTAGAAAGGTGCATACCATAAACACCAAGCTATATAATGTGCAGCTGTCACTACCACAGATTCAGCAGTATACAAACATGTACGTAGATTAATACTGGTCAGTAGTTAACTGCAGACATTTTCTTTTTTTTAGTTTTAAGCTCATGGCTTTACAAATGCTTTATCAATTGAGGTAGCTTCTGAAAGCACATTTAAATAGGGATAGCAATTAGGATGCTGGTATATCACACAGCTTTTCAATAAAACACTGTGTCTGGTATGAGGTAACAGTGATTCAAGCACTGCTTTAATCTTTACGACAACTACTTAACATCAAAACAGTCAAAGTCGAACATTTCTGTACAAACATTTAGCGTATTATATTGACAAGGAAATGGAAGAAATTGTGGGGGTGGGGTGGGGGTGGTAAGAGAATGTAAACTTTTTGTATTTATGCAACCCCAATCATTTAAATGGCAACCGGGTAGGTGGCCAGCTTGTAGCAATGGTTACATCTTTTACTTAAATATCTTGAACCTTGTCTTAACGTGACTTGACAACCCTTCCTGCAGGCCTGACCATCAGCAGATTGGACCAATGTCACTCAATACTTAAGCTTGCAAACACTGCTCCACTTTTAACAATCAGAAGAGAAGTCCTGGAATTTCCGACTGGCATTTTGCTTTTGTAGCACACAAGAGTTATAGCGTCTTATTGCAGCTAGACTGGACAAAACATGCACAGTATCTCAGTGTTCTTGTCTTTCAAATATAAACCGTCCTTGGTCAAAAGTAGTATACAAAGAGTCTTTCCAACTCATAATAGCAAAATGGTATAAAAGGGGAGTTTGGGCAACTGGTCTGCTTGAGACTCTGTCCTAAGGTTGTCTGGTAGAGATAATCAAGAAAGCGTCCCTGTACACGTAAGTTCAAAGTTTTTCAAGTGCACACACTTTTAGGAAAAAAATGTCCTGCGTAAATTAGTTGATTTTTCTCGCGAATCTTGTTGGTTCTCCTGGAACCACAGTAATGTTTTCCTGGAACCCTGGCAGGAGTTCTTGATGAACAGGTTCCGGTGCTTATCCAATAAAGGCATTGAGATTGACTCCACCGTCCTCCGCGTTTTAAAGTCTGGTTCACGTTCCTCATCACATTGAGCTGTCAACAATGTTTAAAACAAATCGCAAGATCTGCCAGTCCAGGAAATCACATAAGTGCAGCATTTCAGAGGTGAATCCATCGACATGGCATTCACTGGTACTTGTGCGTGGTTGGTGATCAGACTGGACTGCCGTCATGGCGTGGTTGCTGATGCAATTGCAGTATCGTCCGCAGTCTCTGCAAAAAGTTCTGCTGCTGTCTGGCTCGAAGCATCTGTTCAAAGAAAAAAGAGCGATGTTCAATAAGTCTTCCAAGTAGGTAAAAATAGAACTGGTGACCATCAGGGGCTGTCTTCCTAGTAGGTAAACATAGAACTGGTAACCATACTGGTTTCAATCTGAAAGCTCACTGGTTTATAAAGTCGATACAAGTGCTTATTCTCTAGAAAAAAATATTTCAATCCGAAACACTGACAAAGTCAGGAAAACTGCATTTTAATTCCCCAAATCACTGTTGCTTACTGTAGTTAAAGCAACCAAACATAAGCATTTATATGAATGCCCACAACATTGTGAATTAGCACACAAATCATTATCTTGTTGCTTTCACTAAAACATGACCAACAAATTTCTTCCTCATAAAAATTTTTTTCTGCACTTTTAGGAGGCGGTTTGGACTTAAACTATTAAGTGTCCATGGATAAATAAAAAAAGGAAGTGTTTGGAAAAACACAAGGGCTGCTAAATAATGACTAGACTCTGGCCAGTGGTGGAGACTTGTCAACTAATCGGCCCTTAACTCTGTCATTCATTATAAATGTGATAAAAATTGAAGCTCAAAGGGAAAATAGTCTGTTCCCTTTTTCAGTATATGACGAGAATTAGTACCCGTTAATGCCATTGTATACTTGGGAATATGACTAAACAATTGCAGCATGGTTAAGGTAGGCACATCACCCATCCTTAACGGAATCCATATTGTCATCTTGAACTTGTCAAAGTAAGAAAAAGTACAAAGAGTCCAAGATGACCCCAGGTGAAGGTCAAGATACAATGAGAAACAAAGCCATCACCAACAACAAAGCAACACCACAAATAGAATCCACACAGACATGAGTGGTCATTTCCAAGAAAGTTATCCCAGCCAGGTTGGGGGCTCTTTTAAACTTCACGAGCATGACATCAATGGTCAGGGAAGGGGATGGGAAAGTACGGTGGTGGAGATTTAAGGTTGAGGGAATTTTCTGTCTGTTCTTTTATGTCAGGGAATACTAATATAATACTACTATAAAACACAAAGTTTTCAGGAGCAAAACTTTGATTTTTTTTGTTTATGTCTTTTAAAAGCATAGATTACAAAAGTCTGTACCAGTGAAAGTTTTATTTGTAAAAAAAATGATGAACCCATTTAGGTCTTAATAATTTATTAGAACTAAAATATTGACAACTTGTTCGTCTCGTAAACGTAAAGAAAATCTATTACTGGTTAGTGATTTTCTTGTGCATTCCACAGAATTTTTTTTTTTTTGGGGGGTATCGGAAGAAGGAAACCAGGCTAACACCTGCCTTTGCCGAAACGGGGAAGAATGGCCAGGAAACCAAGTACCATACATAGCCTTATCTTCCAGACGGTGCTTGGTTTTTGTTCCTGGTTTCCAGACCATTTTCATTTTGCTCTCTGTTTTTATCAACACATCCCTTGTATAAGCGCCTCCGACAATGCCATTCAGCGAGTATTGCTTGCACTTCAATTGTTCCCTTATTTGATTTAGATGCAGTGGCACATTATTGATTCTCAATTATGAGAAACATTCACAGACAATGTTGTAACCTTGACTCGTATTAATTGCTGGGTGTGGTAGTGTGGGGGGGGGGGGAGAGAGATCGTTCAGAAGAAATCAATTAACCACCAGTAATTTGAAGACGGTCCTAGAGTGACTGGTCCTTGACACAAATTTCGTTGATTTTTCTCTCACGAGGGGTCAAGACCAACATCCTTGAGTGAAATCCGTGCAGCCACGGCAGGATGTTGTCCATGTACAATGTATACTAAGCAGCCGCGCAGTACAGCACGGAGGGTTCAGACACATACATGTGTAACAATCAGCGGAGACAGTCACTCTGCATGACTCATTATAAAGGCATGATGGACAACCTACCCTCATCCCTCTCAACATTGTTTCACAATGTCGTCATTACACTCCAACCTAATCAAGAGTTTAATGCGTATATCGGATACACGGGAATTGTCTTCTGCTGTCGTAACCGGAAACCGGGGATTAATCACTTGTTTTTATTGGGAATTAAATCACCCCGGTGATGACTTGCGGCAAAAATATTGACAATTTGCAGCTTGACGGGGCTTTTTTCGTTTTGAACAATCAATTGAGCTGTCAAAAACAACTGTCCTCAACACATGAACAATTCCTGTTTTTAAACTAATAGGCTCAAACATAAAAAAGTAATGGATGGAATCATATAGATATTTTAATCTGTATGTTTCTGTAGATGGATTGCACATGACGTCATTGACCACCACTCTTTGATGAAAAACCATGGAACCGTGCACGCGTTGCGCACAACTCTCTGCCAATGATAGCTTTTCAAGCGTGCACATTTCATCAACGATGCCGGCCAATGCAAGGGGTCTATTGATTATTGCCAGTCTACCATTTTTTTGTTTCTACGCACTGTTTTTTTTGCTTGCAAAAGTGCCAGTTTCAGTTTCTAATGGCATCAACTAATGGGAAACTATTACGCAGCACAAAAAAATATAAGAACTTAACATACTTTCCACTTCAACCTTATGACACCTATATTGCCCTCGAAAAAAAGTTCAAATGAGAGTCTCGAGAAGGAATGATCTTCACTGGGCGACAAATAAAAATATTTTTGAAACCATGCCAACGTTTTAATTTTGTCCAAATATTTCTTAGAACGCCTATATTTTTGTTTTCAATTAGTGTGTGACCAAAATTAGATGAAAACAACCAATAAAATCGCTTTGTTTAGCGTATTTCACTCTTCCTAACAGGACGGTAATTATTTGACATCCTGACACCAATCATAAAGAGGTGACTATGTAATTGTATTAGACATCTACAATGAGCCACGGTAGTCCCTAAATAACCTTCCAATTTCCGTTGGCAGTCGTCAACAAGTAAGGCAATTTTCAAATCTCTGCAATCAAAGACAACCAGATGTTGCCAATGAAGTTTCATTCGACTTCCTGAATCTTTTCTCCGAGGGGCCCTCGTGTCTCCCGCTACCCTGGATTCAGACCTCAGAGTCAACCACTGTGTTTAACGCGGGTGAGTCTTGCTTTGGACGTGAACAAGTCCCGCAAACGAGCGGGTAGGTCTTGCTTTGGACGTGAACAAGTCCCGCAAACAAGCCGGCGACAGAGTTTTTGCAATTGCTGCCTCCAGCTTATGGAACCGTCTTCCTGTCCTCATTTGAAACACAAAGACTGTTCTGTCCTTTTCACAGGGTCAAAAGATTTACCTGGTTGTTCTCCAACTTGTAGTTGTATAATCCCACTACTTTTGTGTTTTTGGGAGGCATTGCGAGAGAGCATTTAAATAAAATAAATTTTGAACAAATATATAAAGAGAGGTCCAAACAGGTGTGCTTTCAGTCGGTTTATTACTTATTTGTAACAAACTTTGACATGGCATAATATTCAAGGCATCATGGCAACCATTCTTCAACGGTTGAACAAACATAAAATAGTCACAAATAAATCAGGAAAAACCCACAATTCACAGAGTAAGAAGTCAACACAATGAAAAGGCTTTGATCTGATTAAAACTGAAATGGATGGGCAGGACAAAGAGCCCATTATGGCTTGTCAATATCAGGCACAGTTTACACAGGACATGATTCATGAGTTATCCCCAAACATGCGGTGTATATTCCAAAGCTGGTAAGTGCCGATTTTCCTACAGTTTCCAGCATAACCGAAATAACACCAACAGTATCATCCGGGCGGGGCACCGGACATTTAACGCATGAGTGCTTGGCATGATCGCTCACATTGCCTTGGGAGTAATATCATATCAAATTACAACTCTAGACCATAGTGCAGCTAAGACTACCCCAAATCACTTTATAGGGGACAATGATTCACATACATTTGCTAAAATATGTTAAAATCGAACAATACATGAACACACCCCCCCCTAAATTATTTACAACAAAAAAATTCAAGTCCAGGCATCAGATTTAACAGACAAGAAAATTCCTGAAACTGGCTTGCGAGTCTGGGAGCCAGGATTCCATCTGGAACTTCCCAGATGTTACAATATTACCAGGAGGTTAACAGACTTAAATAACGGCAGGCTTGGACACAGTGTTGACTATTTTATTCTCCCTTTGGTGTAACTTTGACTTCCTTCAAGATGATCTGAAGGCTCAAGGAGATTTGGAGAAAATCTTGAAATTGGGAGGAAAAAAAACCCTGAGGAATCACACGCCTGCAAGTCTTACCTGTCGGTCGTGGTACGACAAGTGGAACTCATCACTTATTCTGCGCAGCTCTCTGCCGACGCTTATCTCTGGCCGCATCAGGTTGGTCGGGGCTGAGTTGGAACGATCCCGAAACGCCACCACATCCGGGAGCGGCATGGCTGAAGAGGCACCGGGATCTTCGGCCTCGGCCCCGTCTTCTCTTAAATCATCACTGTTGTTCTCCGAGTAGGCTCGGTTTCGCACTCTTCGCTCTGGATGAGGGGAAAACAAACACAAACAATCTTTATGGTATGAGCTTAATACAGTGACCAACATCAAGGTTGCAACTGCATCTACTTCTTCGTAAATGTTAATTGTATCCTAACACTTCTCTGTTCTTCTAATCCTTTTTTTTAATTCAAGAGTTGATCACTTTGATCACTGCTTCACCTTCAGTTTCCTTTCTGTTTATCCTCAAGAAAGGAATGATTTACTACTGATGGCTCACCCAGAAGAAGCATTGCCATTAAGGTGAACAACATGGCTACAACAGAGTTGTGCAGTGTCAAATTAAGTGAGAGCTCAACAGCCTTTGATTTTGGTGAATGATGCTAATAACTGATTGAACAAATGTTCGACCCAACTTTATAACACGAATAGGTGGTGCTGGCCAATTAAACTAGTTCAAACAAGTTCACTCTCTTAATGTAGCATTAGATTTCCTGATATTGTCACCTGATCAAACAGAGTTACTAAGTATTTTTTTTGGGGGGGATGGGGGTTAGCCCTTCAAATGCTACTTCCTGATATTTTCCTGGAAATTTCACATGAAAATATTTCTCTGGAGGATGTTGGTATGGGCATGTGCTTTATAAAATTATAATCAGCAAGCATTCCAACTGAAACGAGGAGTAATAAATTGTTTTCCCTGCTGAGGAAAAAAAAAAAACTTTAATTTATCTTTAAAGCATGGATAATAAATAAAGAAAAGTCTACACCTAATTTTCTCATAACTTTGTGTTTCTTCACAATTCAAACAAGGTAAATGGTTCAACTGTTTCTCTAAAAGTGTACACGTTTGGCTTAAAAAATACATTTCTTTAAAAAGTACATGATTTTTTTTAAAGATTTTATTTTAGAGTCACCCTTTTTGGTTTATTTCTTGAGATTTGTCGGCAAATAAAAGACTACCTCGGCAAATCAAGAAATGGCACATTTCCTTTTGTTTAAAGTTCCCCTATTCAATGAGCATATCTCTTGTGCAGACATCATCGGACATGCAACTTTATCATTTGAAGAAGAACAATTTTTTAAATAAAATGAAATGAGAAAAAGAGGAAATGGGCAAGCACACAAAGCTTTGTGGTTTTTTTCTTTCAGTTTCCCATGGCTCTATTATATTTTGTTGAAAGAGGCAATCTGTGCTGAAAGGTTGTTATTATCAAACTGGTTACCATCATCACGACTACGGTATGGGTAGACTACAGCCCTTTTGGCCAAAGAGTTTTTTTTTCAACAAGAACAAAAAACAAAACAAAAAAACAAAATCAAAAACAAAAGAGTAACAAACCAACCAAGCAACCAAACAAAAAAAAAAAACCTTTTACCACTTTTGCTGTTCTAGAACACATACTGTCCATTTATAATGCAACAACTTTGTGGTGACACCATGAAGTTAAATCTCTCTTTTAAGTATTATGTGGTTCTGATAGGAACCGCTGGACTCTAACATTTTGGACAGTAAATTCTGTTCACCATCATGAGACTGCCTATCTTGAATAATACCCCCAATAGTTTTCCTTTGTGTGAACTACCTTAATTTGCATTCAGAAGTTCATCACAATGTCTACCCAATCAAGTTAATCAATAGGAACAACTTACCCATTCCAAACAAATGTTTATCACAACACATGCTTTATAGTGTAACATATATCCCAAGTTTCAGTCCACATGTGAACGCTTTCCTACATATAACTGATGACTGTTGGATGCACAGTGCTTATTTCAACAACAGATCTTGTAGAAACTTGTTTACAATTTGACTCTACATTATTCAAATGAGCTATGACATCATCTCATACCAGATTGCAACAGCAGCAAATGGGGGAGGGGGGGGGTGCCTCAACCTCACTCTAGACTTGCCCAGACAAGTTCATCAATGCAAGCCCAACCATACTTGTGTGTGTGCTCTTCCTTCCTCCATGGTGTGTGTGTGTGGGGGGGGGGGGTTCTGTAGTTTGCACAATGTATTGATTTCCACTGAGACAATTTATTACCACAGAAGTGATGGTCTTTCCCAAGGAAATCATCAATGGGGCAGGGGAATTCCCAATGAGGTAACACAAAGAACACAGAGAAGCTTTTACCAAGTTGTGGGAGCAGTGACTAATTCTTAATTGGGGGGAATGATAATGTTCCTGATTGACAGGCTGGTACTCCCCACCAAACTCAACCAAGCAGGCGGCAACCAGACAATAATCCATCTGACACAAGCCCAGCTAAACACCACCAGCCTCTGATTGGTCCAGGCACTGCTGGTCTCTGAGGTTATTTACATACAATAGTACCTTTTCCACCAGCTAGTTTACCTTACAGCACCGCCTAAAATAGCCCTATTCCTCTGGCTCTGGCCCCTTGGCCCCAGGGCCAAGCAAAAACCATCAAAACAAAAACACCACCCTGGGCCCCTGTATGCGCTGGAGCAGTAAATAAACCCACTTGGCACATGTGCCCTGACCACAAAAGGGCATAATACAATGAAACCCTAGTTCACTTTCAGTCATCCTGACTACCCAGGTAATCTGACTGAAGGTTTCTAGTCTGGCAGCTTGCCAGGCTTTTCTTTCAGCTCTTTAATAAAGGGAGGCCGATGATTGCTGTTTTTTTGTATTCTGGCAAGTCTGATCGTTGAGCAGTTGAGGTTTGTTGTTGCACCAGGGAAAAGACAAAACTATTTTTAATAGAAGAACAAATATTTTCCCATTTTCGAGGGGGGGGGGGCACTGGCTCGTGGGTTATTCCCCATCCATTATTGCACAATTAGTTTTGGCAGTTTTGATACATCCGTGATTTAAAAAAGTGATGACTTTCATAACAAACTGTGTCTGGATTTCAACATTTCAACTGTCCTGTGATATTTAATAAATAAGGTGGGGGTTTTTTTCAAGACAAAAAAGTACAAGGGATTTTTGTGAAATTGTGCATTTTAATTTAATCCATAAACAAGAGAACCTCTATGCCTGAACCGATATGACTAGAGATTCTGCTCAGAGGGGCAATTTTTTTCACAACTGACATTTTATCTTGAGACATCAAATCTTTCTCATCAGGACAATCGATTTAAAAAAAAAAAAAATTGATGTGTATTTTTTTTTCACACCTTTCACATACTATTTTGCATTCCTTCCAATAATCAACCTGTACATTTATTGGCCAGTGCCAACCTTACAAAAGAGGAGCATTATCATGTTGTACATTGACACAATCGCTTCCTGTTTACTATTAACTCTGCACAACCGCTATTTCCGGAGATGGGAAAACAGATATTTTAATGGACAAGTTGCCATGTTATCATTGGAATTGAATACTCTTTTATTTGCTATAATAATGGAAACACATACAGGGACCCCCTTAATTGTTACAACATCCAAACACCCCCAACAGCTGTCATCAGCTTGTGCAGTTGTGTTGGAAAGTAAATGAAGAAAGGGGGGGGGGGTGAGGGAGAGGGTTCCGGGAAACCCTTGCACACTTAGTGTTTATAGTCACTCACTTCTAGCTCATGACTTTTACAAGTTCTTTTACAACCACACAGCAAGTATCAGCAAGCGGCCTCACATCTCTGCACCCACAGGGCATGTGTCCTGTGAGTTCGCAACCGCTTGCTAAAATGTCCACATTTCCCTCATATATAGCATACAGAGGTCTTCCTGTACCAGTGGAAAATTGCTAAACCCTCTTCACAGTATAAAGTTCAAGGTCTGAAAGCCTGATGAACTGTCTCACGACAGAGAGGAAGGGGGTGGGGGGGGGGCAGGAGCTTTGCCTTCCCAACTAACTAATAATTTTAGTCAAACCTACACTAACGAGCTGCATCCCCTTGAAAGTCCTCAAAATAATCCCCCAATATTGACATCTGGCCGTCCCAACTACTTAGTCTCAAAATATACCCCAGCTATATAGACTGTCATGAAACAGAACATTCAAAGCAATCAATGGAGCTTAGATACCAGGTCACACTTAAACCAGTCAATTTACATATTATTGATAATGTACAGGTTCGCCTTGATCTATTGTATGCATATCAACCTCAGTTAAAAAACAACAAAGTTTGCTTCCACAGGCAAAACTATATGCAAAAGCTTCGGGACAAAAGAGGCTGTTGTTTTGAATTGCAGCAGTGTGGCGCTGATCATGTTTGTTTACATATTCAATGTTTACATCATAGATGTCAGTCAATACAAGCCCTAATTTATAATCCCCTTGCAGGGTTGTCATGGTTGTCCTACAGTCACAGTTTAACCGCTAAGTTTTTGTACCGGACGTGTGATTTTAAAGGGCAGGGTAAAAACACGTTTGTTGTGGTTGTTTTTGTATCAGTCACGTTCTGTCTAATTCTATAGACCTTTTATGCTTAAGTTCCCTGCCAACAATGACTGCTAAATACCGATTCTCAGGCTGGGTCCAAACTAGGGGCTGCGGCTATGGCTGCAGCTGTTGCTAAGGGCGTTGCTATGGGCCTCCTATGCTTTAACGTATGATGACTTGACAATCAAGCCACAGCCGGTATTATGCAGGCCCGGTACTTCAGAGGCAATTGCCCCAATGCCCCCCCGGTCACTGCCTTGATGTCCCTTGATGTGTTTCAGTACAAGTTCATCTTTTTCTTCGTTGAAATGCCCTTTAAATACAAAAGGTGAACCTGCCTAGCCCTTTCAAGAATAAACTGTCTGGGGCCTAATTATCAATGGATTCTGGAAGAGTGAATTCATTTTTCATCCTCTTGTGTTCGAGAAACACACCATCCAATTGGCAGCTACAGCTACGGCTATGACTGTGGCTATGGACGTCCCATACTTCAATGCATGATGACGTGGAAATCTAGCCATAGCCGTAGCTGAATTTGTTCGTTCAGTCACAATCATAGTTTGGTATTTTAAGTTAGTATTTTCAAGAAAAATATGTACTAAAGATGACACAGACTTCTAACAAAATTGCCATAATATTAGAAGGTGAGCTTTTATTCCCATAATAGTAATATTATTTGTGTTTATGTTCTCAAGCTAGGATTCTTTTAAACCAAACTTAAGTTTTTTCTGTGTTAAGTCTGACAATAATACTGCTATAATTCTTTTTAGGGGCACTGACTATTTTGTTCCTTCCAGCCTCGATTTGGTTCCCTCAAGTTGAAAGGGAAAAAAGGCAAGATGGCCGCCCCTCAACAAAAGTAGGTGACATGTTTACCTTCCCCTTTAACCGAACAAGAGCATCCCCCCACCACCTTTTGTCCTTCCTGTTGGGCGAGTTTCCGAATCGCGTGCATGACATGACAGCAGCTGCCGCAGCTCCCAGCGACTTTCTCAACGTGTTCTCGCGAAAAAAAAGAAAGTAGTCAAATGTGTCACAAGGCTTCATCATGTTGATGTAGGCCGCGTAACTGATGATTTACGAACGAGGCTTTCATGTGGTATCAATTTAGATTGATTTTTTCTCGTATTGATGGAATGGGTGGTCACGTCTCGTTTAGCACAATGGAGTTTGACACCCGAGATGACAAATGGTGATGAGGTTCGGCCACGACGGAGATCAGATAATCAATATCTCTCCAGTCAGCTTTGTTTTTAGGGATTTCGGTTTGGTTTGAGGAGGGGTGTAATTAAGAATTTGGTTGGGGGTGTAAAAAGTAGAAAAACTAAATCCTTAATCACTTTACTACATGTCCAAAGAGAGTGTCCTACACTGGTACCCGTTTTCCCTCCCCAGGTCACAAGACAACCATGTACTGAGTACCAGTTCCACCATTGCGATGTTCTAACCAAACTGTTACAAATCTTCAGTCTAGTCCCTGATATACTCCCAAAGTACCAATACATACACAACCACACTCCAATCGTAATCAGCCTGCCGTCCGAAAGACGACAACCTTGTACTTTTTGTACGTTTCCAGTTTTGGGGACAGGGATGACTTAATATGCTGCAGTTTTGATTTGTTAGCATTTAGTCTAACATGCTTTTAAATTTTCAAAAGTTCAAAAGTACACAAGAACTCTTGATAACTCACAGCAATATAAACCATCGCTGGCGTATTTGTATGCCGTCAACCACAGAACAAGAGCTGTGATTGGTCATCGTGAGAAATACACGTCCACTTGTACGAGGTTGCAAAACTGTATCCACCACACAGTACCCCACAGCACAAACCTGAACTGTGCAGTTTCTGCACTGGCTTGCATCAATAAAGAGCATTGGACAAAAGGCTACATACATAACAGCAAGGTTTCACCCTAAACCTCTTGATGTAAATTACAGTTAACTGCTTCCCACAACATCAACCCTACTGCCTGCAATAGATAACTATCGAACCATGCCTCAATCCTTAAAAAAAAAAATCAAAATCCTCCAAATAGTATGCCTTTCCCCGTGTCAGTTAGAACACCATTTTCCTGAACAAGGAAACATAGACCAAACAAGACAAAAAGCAAACTATGGAAATACTAAATAGAACGTCAGATTGGTTCTGTCACGTTTACTACTGTGCCAGGAATCACTATAGGGGTCTGTCTACCTTTAGTTTTGCCACTCCTATCATAGCTGCTAGTTGGTGAGCAGTCCCTATGGCTGCTCTTCGATGAACAGTCCACCATGATGGCACACAACTCTAATCCAATCCTGATAATGATCCAATGTGAACACTCCCCAAAAAGGAAAACTCTCAGTACGTCCTGCGGTTGTATAATAATCCTCTCATAGCAAGCTGCAAGTTCTGTCTCTCAACTCTCACATCATGAAACTCAATCCAGGCTCAGCAATCGACAACAACTTAAGTGTAGCTTTACAGTGAAGGAAGAGCTACATTTACTCTAAGTTCATTTGTACTTAGGGTGGGGGGGGGGGGCAACATTCACTGAGGGAATCTTTAGGACCTTAACACTAAAAGAGAAACTTTACACTGGAGGTGTTTTTTTCCTAGCGCTGGGACACAGATCTGTGTGTTTATGGGAAATTCTACAGGGCTGATGTGGACTGTGTGTGTGTGTGTGTGTTTGACTGGTAAATAGATTGACCTGACACACGCCACTGGATATCCACTCGAAATATCAACCAGTCACTCAGCTTTATCGTACTAGTATCAAGGCTAAATGCTTCCACCCAAAAGGGAAAGAGCGAGAAACAGATAATAATTCCAAATATTTGTGTTGCACTTTACAGTACAAGTACAAAGTATTTTAGTTCTAACAAAATACTTACCTTTATTTTGTGGCATATTTCTAGTGTAAAGTTAACTCCAGAGACACGTCAAACAATTTTTAAGTTCACTTTACAGGTGGAGTTCAATGCATCTTAGTTATAGGCCACAGAGAATTTCTGTGGAACAATGGTTGATGATATTAAACTGCAACTGGGGCCAAAATATGAACGAACATGAGGATCGGCAGGATAAATAGCAGTGAAACCACGTTCTAAAGTCCAACATCCACTGTTGAAATCCTGGACTGTTTAAACATTAACAATTGTATAACAACATTCCACCACATGAATCATTAAAAACCGCTAGAGTAAAAGCGGGGACCTTAAGTTCTTTATGGGAAAACACACTTCTTTATTTGGAGATCCAATTTCCAGGGCGGTGTGTATTTTGTTCTGTTCTGATACCAGCATTTTTTTCCATTTTCAAGTGAATGACTTGTGTTTTCATAATAATCTCGAGATAGTCAAGAAAGTTAATATTACACAAACAACTAACAACATTAAAAAATTCTGGCAGCTGCGTTTCTTACTTAACACACGATCATGCTGCCTCGGGTTGAAGTTTTTACAGGTAATCGTCACAACACGGCCTTATGGGAAGTTCAGTGTTTGCCAGCTGACTCTATCATCAATGACTGGCAAGTCATAACAATGATTCATCATGTGCCTCATAACAGTAACACCCAGTCACCCACTAGGATGAACCCTGGGTTACCCCTAAGCTGACCTCATGTTCACCTTTAGTTCTTCCCCTGTGCCAAGTTGCATCCTCTGTGTTCTTTAATAATCCTGTTGAAATGTTGCCAAATCCAGCAAATTGGATTGCACAATCAGGTAATCCCACAAAACAAAGTCAATCAAAACAAAAGCAACAGCAGCACCCCCCCACCAAACAATACGTTGCACTTTGCCAACTCCTAATAAAGTGCCAAGGTGGTGTGCAGTCAACTGCTCACCTGATTTGAAAGGGATATTACACATAATACCTTGAATAAACCAGTGAGGGAGAGTTCAACCAACCTTGGCAAAGTCTTACACACAGTTATATTTAAAAGTCTGAAAGTAAAATTAACCAACACAGGCAACTCGGGTTTGTTTGACCCAGAGTGTGTTCGATCGCCACTTTTTGAATCAACAAAGGATAAAAGTTTTAAAAAAAACCTAGTCACTCGGTAAGAGTGGGGCAACAAGTCGAACAATGATTGGAATGAATTTCTTTTTGGAGCAACCCAATTATCCTCCACAGGTTATTTATACTTCAAGTATTTGTAGGTTATTTGTAGGATTTGGCACTATTTGCCCAGGAAGCTGACACGCTTTGGTTCACAATGAAATAAGAGATTAGTTGGTTGCTAAGTGCATGTTAATAACATTCAAAACAACTTGACTGAGTGAGCAATTAATACCATACACAAGTTTTGTGTATTTTGATAGTACAAAGCAACCAAACACAAGACCAGTTGGAAATAGGCATCGTAAAGAGCTAAACAACCAAACGAAAAAGGAACCAGTGCAATTTTCAAGGGCTGAGCTACTCTACTATTTTACACCATGTTAGGAGGTTGCCCTGAACATTTGACTAAGTCCAGCAAAGAGAGAAGAGACTAGTGGCGTCAATTTGCCATGGTACTTTCAATTAAACCGTACAACAAAGGGATCCAACCTGTACTATTAACTGTTAACCACAACAACAACCTTGCCTTAAGTTAACCACATCCTAACTCCTCTCCTATAAAAGGTGACTGACTCCAGGAAATTGATTGGCCAGTGCCTTGTGTAACACTGACAATTGTCTTTGATGAAGTTGAAGTACCCCCCCCCCCAACCACCAACAACAACTTAAACAACACAACAAAGCAACAGCGAAACATAAGGTATAGGCGATATAAACATTTAGGAGGAAGACAAGCAGGAAGTTTGGGATCAGATATAACCGTAAAAAAGAAGAAGATCTATTCACCAACTCGGAACATTCCAATCTAAAAGATTGATTATTTATTATTTTATATGTTGATGTGTTGATATACACGGGGAGAAACAGGGGTGGGATTGAGTGACTATAAAGCATCATTTTTTCAAAACTTAAACGACAAATGATCTGTGCATGATTTATCATGAACCATTGCTAAAGGGTCTTCATTTCGCAGGAGGGACTCGGAAGGCCAGAGGAGGTATATATTAATTTAATGGTTGACCTCATTATCGGGTCGAGTAATCAGAAACAGACCACAACAGACACTGTAGGAATGAGAACCAGATGTCATTTAGGTGGATCCTCAATAATCACAGGGTGTGACTAGACAAAGGTTGTTTTGAAACTCCCCAGTAGGAATATGTTTTGTCACATCCAGGTCTCCCAGGTGGAGCTTCCTGAGACTCCTGGGTACTATTCAGGAAGGCTATGTCACCACAAATCACAAACTAGCTGTTCAGGACACCACACCAGCTAATTGTTTTTTCCCCTCATATGTTACCCATGAAGACATGTGTCATGGACAAACAAAAACAGCTCAATGTACATTGAGCAGGCAAAGCCATTTTCATTTTGCAAAGTTCACTTCTATTGAAAAATGTTTAAGTTTAATTTAAGAAGGGGCACCAAGGCCAAGACTAGGGCAACAGAGGCCACAGCTTCCATTTCCAGACCATGCTCTTGAGAAACTCTTTGATAATTATTGTGGAACATCAGGATTGATGACTTTTGAGGCTTCGCCAAAATCCACAGCAGTTCAATCCCTTTAAACTGAATACCAATCAATAGTCACAGGGCCTTAATATGTTTGTCATCAGCTCATCAGCTCAATAGTATAGCACCAGGGTGTCCTCTCTGATTAATGTAGTGAGCCTGTTGAAGAAGTCTAGACACCACCCACAATTTAACATCCTCACTAATTGCCCAGTTGACCTCTCTTGAGGTCAACTTCTCCCAAACCCAAGAGATCTTGGGTTCAATTCTCCCATCAGGGATCAAGGTCCTATTGGTCTGTTGTTGAATACAATCTCTGCTTGACTCTTCTGGCTTTATTAGTTTACAATGATGTTTACCTACTTTAATGGTTTGTTGGAGCGATTAATCAAGTCTGATAAAATATTGGTCCAGCACTGATCAATTATGTACAGTTTATGGATCCATAAAAGCTGCTAGATTTGCTCAAGCTGGGATTACCTCTCGTGATCGGGTCAAATTTCAGCATATTGATGTCTCCATCGGTAACAGGGTGATTGTCCTGTGATTACTCTTTGGAT
This sequence comes from Pycnopodia helianthoides, assembly GCA_032158295.1. NCBI lineage: Eukaryota > Metazoa > Echinodermata > Asteroidea > Forcipulatida > Asteriidae > Pycnopodia > Pycnopodia helianthoides. The sequence goes on from CM063243.1 coordinate 12,646,908, forward strand.
AACAATGATAATATGGGTGGTTCCCTGACAGCTATTATCTGACTGACCCTTAATAACGGGTTGTTGGAGGAGTAGTCTGTGTACCAACTTTAAATTGATAACAACTTTTGTTCGCATTATTTTGATTTGCACTTTGCAAACAAGGATCTATTTTTAGTCACCATGACTCACCTAGCTTCCCAACAATGTGCACTTAAAACATTTGTCTATAAAATAGTTAAGAAAAAAATGTACAATTGAAATCTCTTCGACGATTATCCAATTAAATCAATATACTTAAAAAAATAATATATTTTTAATTCAATAAGTATGCCCCTTTATTTGCATGTACTCACATACAGTGATAGTTTCAACCCATTTTTAGAATGTCCAGTCTTTGCTTCTCCAGTCTCTTGAATAGTGAGCAATTTTTTATAATTTCCTTTTAGCATTTTTTTTGTTGGAAAATTGATTTTTTTTTTATGTGTGTGTGTGTATGTGTTCAAGTTGTAGCTACAGTGAATGTCAAAGCAGCGCTGGCAGGCACGGACATGTTCAAACATGTTTAGGGTTGACATGCGTGCTGGGGGGGGGGCCCAAAAAATATCTCCTTTTATGGATTATTTTAAATGTGAGAATGAACACAAAGGCAGTCGGATGAATCATACCACAATGGCTCATGAAATACAGCATCATACAATGCAAGTCCAGAGTTATAATATGTTTAAAGTCAGTTGTTCACTGTGTTTAACAACTTTTAATATTTGGGGGGTAAACTCTATCCAACGGTCCTCAAGTCCTCAAGTGTAAATCAATTTGAAGCAAAAAGCTTTGAAAAAGAACTGTTTTTTATGTTACTTCTTTGGTGTGGGTCCAATGAATAGTATACTTTGTCACCATCAAATCTGATGCAATTTAAAGTGCACAAGACCTAACCTATTGATAACTTCTTATCTTAAAGCAGCCATTCCCCCCCCCCCCGAAACCAAATACAACCAAAGTGTTGCTAAGTCTGTGTCTGAAGAGCGGCTATGGCTTGATTGTTACATGAACAAGCATTGAACCATAGGAGGCCTATAGCAACACCCTCAGCAACAGCCACAGCTGTAGCCAAAGCCACCAGTTGGGATACTGGTCTGACAGTGAATGTCTGGCACACAAGAGTTTTCAAACCAACTGAAGATGGCCATAGCATGAAAAAAAAGTATTTGGCCTGAAGAAAAAATAAAGTCTTTATTACCACTAAGGATGGAATCAAAGTTTCCATTAAGGGGTGGGGCTCACTTTCCAGCAGACCTCACCATGGGGAACCTAACCAATGCATCAGCACCACCCACCGGCCTTGTCTCAATGGCAATAAAACAGCCAGATAAAACCACAAGTTCAAAGACGGGCCCCATTTCCACCATTTAATAACCGGATTGTATTTAAACGGATCGGATTGTCCTTGCTGTCCTTGAGTGAATCAAAATGTGCTGGTACAAAAAATCCATCAATGCTTTTCGTTCAAATTAAAAAAAAATCACTCTCATTAGAAGAGTTTACCAACGTTTTTGATGATGATGCATGCCAGTTGTATTTACCCAGGAAGTAATTAAGTTTTATTGATTTTTTTTCAGGGAAAAGGTATCTTTTGGAAAGGGATCAAATCTGGCAGAAAATGCAAAATAAAACTTAAAGTGCAACGATGCGAAAATATGTAATTTGGATCTTTATTGTTTTATTCAGATACAAACTTGTGATATAAAAACTTCTTGTACCAGTGAATTCTCAATGTAAATTATATCATAATTTGAAAACAGAAACAGTGCTCAAAGTTAATTGAAAATTAATCGCCAGATCACCGGCCCAAAGAACCTTTTTAATAATTGTTAATCAATATTAATTTGATGATCAAAACTTTTACATATTGTTTCGCAAAGTTATAAGTATACTACATTTTATGCACATTTTACACATCATTGGTTCTTCATCTTTGAAGAGAATTATTCAGTCTCATCTTCTAGATTTGAAAGAAGTCACCAAACAGTGACAATTAATGTGTGATATTTTCATCATGGTCATGTTTTTAAGCGTGAGAAAAACAAAAATTGTTCAGTAATAAGGGATTTGATGTTTATTAAGAATGTGGCAATCAAAGTAACTAAGTAATAGGTGATTTTTTTTTCAAATGCTATGGAAGGATTGATTCTGGTATGAATTTTACAAATTCATCTAGGTATCCGTTTCAAAACTGCGCTTAAAAATCAAGGATTAAAACCAAGTACTCTTATTTTTCACTAATCACCACTCTTGAAATTTTGTCTTTTTCTGTAAATTTTGCACCAGCCAAGAGGCAAGACAAATCTTTCATTGGGTATTTTGCGTTATGCTGTTTACAAATTATACACCAATGGTGTAAAGAGGTGATGTCCTGTCGTATTATGCTATTTTTGTTGTTGATTAGAGGCCACTATTTATGGTTGATTTTCATGTTCAGTGAGCAATTTCGATGCCCTTTATATTTGATTTTATACTGTAGCAAATGTTGATGCCCTATTTTGAAATTTGGGAAAAAAAACGTCCGAATACTCTACGTGGACGTTCCTTACCTTGGGGTTGTATCCGCAGCCGCCTTGACGTCTGTTGTCTCTCATCACCGGAGATACTTAAGATTCGCAGTCTAATTAACGTCTCGCAAAACACGGGAGTTGATGGGGTTTGTGTAGAGGTGGAGTGGAAGAATCTAGAGGCAGAGCCGTAACCAGATGACAACGGGGAACCAGAGTCGCTCTGGGCACCGGGGAACATTCGCCCGAGGTAACCCGAGCACTGGGTGGGCGTTCCTGAGCTTGATGGGCGCCCTGCCCGTGGGGCGTGGCCAGAGTTCCCTGGGATGTTGATGGGGGAGGAAATGGCGCTATTCAGGGAGTCAGACTGGGAGGAGGCGCTCATGGGGGAGGAGTCAAACCCCTCAAAAGTGTCTGACTCCTCTTCGTCCATTATCACCTCGTCGTCTGAAATCTCAACGTCGATGACATCTTCGAGATTGTCCTTCTGCATCATATGGAAATTGTCTGGACACAATTCGATGGTCACTTTATTCTTATAGACTGGGCGTATAAACTCCTCTGCCTGCCGGTCACGGCGGATGGTCCGAGTAGGGTGGTGATCCGGTAGAATAACCTGGTCGGTGTCGGTCAGTTTTCGCAGTCGAGTCCGCACTCGGATCTCCAGTTCACTCATAATACAGCAGCGTTCTGTCAGGAACAAAGAAAAGAGTGTCTGATTTTTTAAAAAGGGACGAAAGAAAAGATGAGTCATCAATTGGCAGAGAAAGGATCATCTTCTAAAGGATGAAGACAGGTCAGGCAGACAATGGCCTTTGAACAATTAGAAAGTCTGCAAACAAAGCGATCAATACTTCTGAAGCCTCAACAATGGCTTGCAACACTACAGATGTCATTGATGTGAAACTTATCATTTTCCCCCCTCAACCAGCTCATGAAATTTCATCGTGCTTCAGAACTCGGTCTTCAACAGTTGATTTCTCTGAAGTCTTTCAACATCAAACTGATATGTGTTGCTAACAAATGACTACTGAAAGAACTGATATTTTCTACCATGAAAAAAAACCCAAAGTTCATCCTTTCAAGGGCAGCTAGATCCCAGAATGTGGTTGGCCAAGCGCCACTACTACCACCAAAACCTCAAACCACCCCGATGTGATGATAACTCAGATTTCTAGTGTGTCACCTTCCCACAGAACAAAGAAAAATCCTGCCCTGAAGTTTTCCCACTAGGGTGGAAACTGTGAGGGGTGGACTACAGAATATTTATCATATTATGATCAGACTGTATCCATATAGAGAGGGACATGTCTGGACATGTCTACTGGCACAGGGGCAGAAGCCAAAATATACAAAGCTGTTTCCAAAAGGAAAAAAAAGAAAAAAGGAACATAATCTCTGTAAAAAAAAAACACCTCAAAGAACATTTGTTTTTCGCGCTTGCTCCTCAGAAAAAAACATTTCATTCAAACGATCGGTATCTTTGCTATGGAACAGAGCGGTCTTTGTATTTCACTAATAGGCCCGGAAGAGATAATTGCTTTGAACTTTTCAACTTACAATTGTGTGAGGGCATGTACGAAAAAAATCAATAATTACTTTCAATAAAATGAGGTTGGACACAATGCGCGGATGATAGCTACTGTATAACCGACCACGCGGGGACAATCAATTCAGGGTCTCAAGAGTGTCTTTAATAGTCTTAAGGGTACGCCGAGTAGAGATAAAATAATGTATAAAAAGAGTCTTATCAGATTTAGGTAGATTGGAACAGGGTGCCCTGACTTGCTTACAATTTAAAAAAAAAAAACTAATAAGAATACAATCGAATTTTAAGCTTTGCATGGTGTTGATAGCGAGAATTTTTTTTATAGTTTACCGAGGACGACCACGTAACAATCACTTTTTCTGTTTCGAACATTGCACTCTGTTCATCTTCAGGAGAATGCGTGAAGGCTTACCTCAATTCTTCCAAGAAGAGATTTATACGTGGCTGTCTTCCGTAAACTTGCCCATTTCTCAAATTGTTTACGTGTGAAACACATAAATGCAAGGTACTTTAAAACGACTTCTTAAAAAGACATCTAAATTCAAAACCAGTCAATACTCTCCCCTGAATAAAAACATGCATCAAAAGAATCACCGCCTACAAATCATTTGTTCTAACAACTGTGATCTCTTTATGTACAATACGTGTTAGGCTTATACATTTTTCATAGTTTGCAACAAGTTCCGTCACTCATTCTCATTTAAACTCTTACAACTTCTTCCATTCCACATATTCTGTATTATTTTTATTCCAGTACATCAAAGTGCACTTGACTTCCATCCTAGACAGACTGAAAGAGTGTCTGCACTCATCAGGCGGCAAAAAAAAAACATTTGGCAGATTTTGTCTTGCGACCGAGAATGTCAAATTGAAAGTATGACAATTATCAAATTATTGAAAGAGCGAGAAGGAAGCGCAGACAAGGAGCGTAAAGCAGTCTGCAATGATGGAACATAAGACAGCAAAAGCATGAAGGAATTTCTTATACATCGAGCAGCATGGATTTCCATTGAGATAATGCAATACATTTGTAAAGTGACTCCACCCTACAACTACTTTTGCCAACCAGACCAGAGCAAGAATAAAGACTTTGAGCGCCACTTTTTTTCTACTGTCAGGCAAAACCATCCAGAAAGAATAACAGTCTAGACACACATAACCTGTACATGGTGAGGTGAGGTGAGACCATCCACGGTGCAGGAGCTGTTTACATCATAGCCTCCGCTCAGCACCCAGCAGTTTTGCGGTCAGTGATCTTTCATAATATTCTCCCCATAACACAAGAGGCCCAGACAATGGAACCAGATCTCCCAGATACACTAGTAGCCTAGTACGTAGTCGTAAACACAGCTGGTTCAGGGAGAGGTTACCACCATGACTGAGGCTGCTTTGACACTCCAGCATCGACAACAATCATGACAGGGACCTTAAGTAACTCACCACGGGGTCCCTTATACCACAGTCAATGGGGACTCGCCCATCAAGAAACCCACTTGGAGTGGAATAAATTTCCCAGAGTCCTGGGGGTAAAAAAGTCTGACTTTAGAGGTACCCTTTGGCGAGCAAGTTGGCACTGCGGCTGAATGTGTCTACTTTGCATTACTTCATCCTGGCTTCATAACAATCAAGAGAGAAAAGTGACCCTGTGACAGGTTATTATTATCATAGACCTATTGTTCTTTTCACCCATCCAAATCGTTGCAACCCATTGGAAAAATAGTCGGTCCCTTTTCCCGTATCATGAGAATTAGCATCGATGGTTGCCATTGAACACGAGGAACCGTGCAAAAATGGTGGCCATATGATTTTAACAATGAATTTTATTATCCATAGTCACAACTAGCAATTTTGTTTCTTCTCTATTCAAAGTTTTTACACTATGGGGAGGGGGGGGGGGATAACTTCCAACTTCTCAAGAGTAAAGCATAACTGTCTATGGGGGTTTCATGTTACCCAACTCTCACTGCAGACTGGTAGCCAACATCAACACCACCAAGTTACTACAATCAGCCACTGTCAGGACGTGTCTGACATGCATCAAGTCTGACTCCATCAAGGAGGACAAAGATGGTGTTTTTTCCTCCAGACATCTGGAGGCATCCCACAGCGAGGATGGTGTTAAGATTACACTCTCTTTTCTCATTCTCTTCCACCCCAGTAACCCCATCCCCTCCACCCTTGGTTTGAAATGAATCCCATGGAGGCACCGCAAGGGGTCAATCTTACCAGATTACCCAAGTTAGGATTTGACCCTAAGTTGGACGGGTCAACAGAGACCCCCACTGGAAGGTTTCTATACTTTGACCCACAGGGTTTTAAATGTTGTTGGTACACAATGGAATCTGTCCGTCCGGGGTCAGTTTTGTTTTGATCCAAAGTTCAACCTACTGGAAGAAAAAAAAACGGCGGCCTGGCCTTTTAAATAATGTGGGAAACGGATTTGATTTGGGCTCGTTATATGAGCTCTGCGAATTGTCAATATTAAATATTTGATAGCCTTATATCCTACCAAAGTTTGTCTCTTGACGACGAGAATTTGACTTATTATCTTTGAGTAGGTTGGACCTTGAGGGTGTAGGTAGTTTAGATTTATTTTGATAATGTTTAGGGCGGAGGGAAACTTTTGACTGTTTCGGAAGTTAACCACAGTCTTCCTTGTGAAGGCCGCCGGGAGGGACAATGAGAACGCTTGGGGAATACAAGGTACCAGCAGACTTACCAGCTATGAAACCCATTGTTAGTGAAAAGGTGTGTACATATGCAGAGAATTACATAAACAATGAAAATTTACACAGTATTTCTGTTACCACCTTGTATCTCGGGGTCTCCAAGCGGTGGTATAAAGACACTCCCCCTTCCTCCCCCCCCCAATAAAAAAAACCCCCAAAACTAAAACAAACATCTCAGTGTTTTCTATTTTGGAAAAAATGTTGATAAAATTTACAAGGTAAATCATTTCTAGCATAAATTGTTCAGACATAGTGATGATGAAGCCAAGACGGAATTCTGAATTCCACAGAAAAAAAGAAAAGAAAAAAACCAACAATGGAAATACTGAGCTACATGTCAAATAAATGCCAATCTGAAGAGTAATAAAAAAATCACACGTAAATACCAACCGAGGGCTTACATGCACATCATCAAAGTATTTGGCACATAAAAGATCATAAAATCCTTTAGTTAGTTATTAATTACTCGCCACGGCCACTCATACAAAAAGTGAAACATCTGGCGATATCGTCGTGCTGATGTAGAGATTTTTCCACTTGTTACCGACGACACGCCGACGGCGCGCCCCACCCAGAAGCCACATCTGAGAGATCGTCCAGCTGGCTCCCCTTGCGCCCACTCTGTACGTCATCTGACACGCCTTCCGTGACAACGGATGCGCATCGAGCTAATGGATCGAACAGACCCCCATTATTCATTTATTGATCCCTAATTGCCATGGCTGATGTAATATGAATTGTGTCTGACACCACACCAGCCGCTTTGTATTAATGATTTTTTGATGATTTAATTATTTTCTTTTTCTTTTCTCTCCACTTGCATTAGTTCAGCTCCCATTGTTAGATAGGGGAAGGCCTTTTAAATTGAATTATGCACGCTAAAGCTATTGTCTTTAAATGTTTATTTTGTTACTAGGTGCTACGTAAAAAAACAAAAAACAAAAACAAAACAGCAACAGCCAACAAAAGAGATAATAAATAATCACACAATTATGACTTAAAATGCTGTAAGTTTCATCACCTGTCATATGTGAAACACACCGTTTTACATTGTGTAAAAGGACTTGTTTTGCCTTTTCACTAAATGATTCCAACCATTGTATTTCAAGTATCTGAATGACTAGTCTTATTTTGTCAACAATATGAACCCACTATGCTTAAATATTGTTTGCTTACACAATATTTCTGGACCTGTAACCTTGCTGTAGTTATAAGCTTGAAATCAGACTGTGTATTAAGTTTATCCGCACTCAGCTGATGTGTAGAACACCTTACACTGTGCATCCCAGCGTGTCAACACTCTCTCTGTGCATGGGCGCCAAACTCTTGACCAATCAGAAAGGAGGATTTACTTGCATGGGAATAATCTGCCCTATTGCTCTGGTGCAAATCGGGTCTGGTTGAACTGTTTTGGGGTTCAATCACTGGTGTGTGAGGACTTTGTATTGCAAGTGATTGGGTAATGACTGTTATTTGGTTAGTTCTTTTGCCACGTCAGCAAAAAAGTCCCTACAGTTGAGTTGTTATGCAATGTCATTCCCACCCCTTTCACCCCCCCCCCCCGAAAACCCCAACAAAGCACCAGAATTAGTTTTAAAAGTGCAATCTTTGACTGTATTTAATCAAGTCAATTTGAGTATGAGAGTGTACTGCCAAGCCGTCAGCTGACTTTTTAATAACTTGATATTTGTACCAACTCAAGCTTTACCAATTGACAAATTGACTATAGTTCAATGTTAACCTCTTAAAATCATTGAATTGCAGTTTGAGGAAATGTTGACTTGTATGGTATATTTATCGAAAACTAGTGGATCTAGGAACGACACCATTCTAAGAACCCGTGTCACACAGCTTTTATATAATCAATAACTAATTATCAGCAAGTAATTACTTAATTGCAAATTAAGGCAACAGGCAAAAGCTAAAAACATACAACAGGTGAACGAACTGTGCTGTTCTTATGTAACAGCTCTAACACCAATCAATCACAATTTCTAGAAACCAGTTATCAAGAAGCCCCGATTACCGCGAAGTAATCAATAATTCAATCCTTATATTGTTGCTGTACTTGTTGATCTCAAATAAACACAATGCAACAGTTTGTAAATAGAGCACTACTTATGCATACAGTCCAGTTCATCGATATGTTATCTAAAGATGGCCCTTGTTTACATAGAAATGGCTAGGTCCGTCGTCGTTGACAAATAAGCACGGAACCTCTTGTTTACAAACAAAAAAGTAACTGTACAAATAAAAAAAAGTTGATTACAGCTGCTTTGAACATCACTGCCCACAGAAACCAGATGTCAATGAGCAATGAAAATCAAATTAAAATCACACCCACGGTTAAAGTTTAATGCATTTAACGTTAAATACATGAATTCGTTTACTCAAAACGGCATGTGTAACAACTACAACAATTAAAAAATGTATGAAATTAACAACTTTAAAATTAAAGGCAAATGAAGCATACTTAATTAGTAACAATAACATACCTTATGTAAAGCCAATGTGGCATCCAGATAATCAGATGATCAAGGAAGAAAAAAATTGTTTTGCTTTGTTAAAGTACTCCTCAAGACAAATCCCCAAAAGAATCAGAACTGTCTTTTGTGCGACCGACTAAGTCCTCCCTTCACAAAGAGCCGTCAAAATATAAACAATAACTATCAATTGTCAAACATAAATATAGGTGATCCATACTCTAGCCCGGTCTATTCTGAATAAAAGAAGATAACAAAATGTAGCCTGAGTCACCACCAAGCTCTTTATGATTGTCTGTTGCCGAGCAAAATCAAACAAAAGACAAGGTCACTGCTGCCTCTGACAGTTCTCTATAACTCCTACTGTGTAATTAGTCAGTGTAATACATTTGTACACCCTCCATGCTAATAGACAGTCCAATCCTCCTGCATGGATACAGTGACGCGCAGCTAGCTAGGACTAGGAGAGTGTGTTTACAACCAGCTCGATGTGGCTGGCTGAACTGAGGTCACTGGTTGAAACTGTGCCAAGATTTGTTACACAGCACGAGCAGTAAGCCTGCCAAGAGCACGCCCCTTCTGTTCACTCTGGTCCCTCATTGTTGTCAATACTCCATGGGTAAAAAACCATACACACACATACGTAGGACAATGCTGTGACTGATTGGCAGCCTTTTAAACCTAGCATGACAACACACGGGAGCTGAGTTTCTCAAATCATGACAACCAGAAAAAATTAAAACAATCAAACATTTGGGGGTAGGGAATTATCTGATTTTCCACACCTGCATAATATGAATAAGACCTTGGATTTCCATGAGTCTGCTCCAACAAAGAAAGTGAGAGTTACCAAAGTGCCACAAAGTTTGGGACATTTCAAAATCAAAACACTGATAAAAAACAATGGTATATTCAAACCGGATAGGGTATCTGTAGCAGTGTTGGTCTTTTATACATATACCTGCACTGATAAAAAAGGGGGGATAGATTTGTACCATAAAAATCTGCTTCAGAGAAAGCGACCAGTACCAGAAACGTTTTCCAACTTTTCAAAAATGAAAACAGTAAGGAAAAACAGTCAAATAATGTGGTTGAGGTAGTAACCAGTTGCTGAACCCCTGCACTGATTAAACACCAGGGGCTTGGCTACCCTCGCCAATCAAAAAAACCAAATTGGCATTTGACCAAGTGTCCAAAAAAGTCTTCAAAACAAAAACTAAAAACAGTGAGAAAAACAAATGAAAAGGTCAGAATGGGGCAGATTTAAAATCAGTTCCTCTACACCTGCACTGATTAAACATGGGGGTTTGGCTTACCCTGTAAAAGTTGCTGAAGAAAGTGGCCCAGTGCCAAGAAAAGCCATCAATCCCATGACAACGTTTCGCGGCTAATTCCGTGTACCCAGTACCCGTTTAATATTCATGAGCTCTATGGAGCAGACTCCTCAAGAAACAAAGGGCTGACAATAGAGCTGGTTATTGAGTTTGTCTCCTCCTTGGTAAATTGCTCTGAGGGGCAGTGCCCTCAGGCTGTATGGGTCCCTGCTAGGCCATTGTCCTGCTGCCATACACTCATTGGCCTTTCCCCATACCCCTCCAGCAAAGACTGGTCCTTGCTCTCTGTGCATACAGAGCAAGGTAAGATCTAACCAATTTCAAGGAACATGACAGCTTAAAGGGGCACTACAATGCAACATACTTGTAGTTCACTTGGAGCTTGGAGGCAGACACTTGCTGTGTACCACACATGGCAAGTAATATGGCTCTGAATGCTCGCTTCTAGAAAAAAAGGTCCATGCTTCACAAAGTTTTGCCAATCAGCCAGACAGAAGGTTTTGTTTGGTATGACCATTTGTAGAGAATGGTAGGTGTTACGGCATAGATGACATTGATTTTTGTACCACAGGACATCAAACCCTGAAGGTAAGGCACCCATTTAACTGCACAGGACCCTCTTATGTACCCAGGCTGTGTGTCAATTAAATAGCTTTGGCTATGGGTATCTGTTGGCTGCAGCGATAAGATTAACAAATGTGTTTCATGAGGTATGGATATTTGCAGTAATCTGATATATAAATAGACCCCTTACATAGACGAGGTCAAACAATAGTAACTTGTGCCTGTAGATGCACAACTCTCAGGCAATGAAGAGAAGGGGGGGGGGGACTTCCTTTGACCTCAGTGAGGGTGCTGTTTGAGCTGGGGACGTCATATGCAAGGGGTCTTTAGCCACAGTTTGAAGCTGCAACATACATGTACATGTACATATATACCAGCATATTGTGGGTTATAGAGGAAACACATCAACATAGACCACACAATTATAAACCCTGTGGTTCCTGTCTGAAGCCACCAGACACTTAAAAGCCAATGTACTAGTGAACAAAAGAACTTGGCTTGAATATGCTCTCAAATTTCCTGGAAAAAATTGGTTAACTTTTAAAGCAGAATCCTTTACGAGTCGACTGCACTTCTTTGTTTTTGGAGATGTCCATCGAGTGACAAAGAAAATCTACATAGGCCAACTTGAGTCTTTTTTTTTAAAAATACATCTGGTAATCAGCTAAAAGTGTAGCCAGAAAAATTGTATTTCTGGGACTTTATAACCAACACATTGAAAAGATAACAAGGGTGCTTTCAATATATATTAATCAGAAAGTTATTTTGTTTACACGACGACGGTGTCATTAACCTTTTCACTTTCCTTGGCAGAAATTCCATTCCAACGAACGGAAAGTGTCCAAAAGTTCATTGCCCCCTCAGCTCAATGAAGAGTTTCATTTACCGCTAAGAATAAATGTATCAGTGCCCCCCCCCCTCCAATTGCCAGAAAGATAATGACAAAGAAGAATAGTTAACTTTGACCCAAAAGAAATATCTGAAGAGGTTTTTTTATAGAGGAGAGAGACTGGGAGTTGGGGAGTCACACTATAAATTGTAGTCCTATTGTTTTGAAAGTAAATTCAATAAAGTTAAACTGAATTGACCCCTATGCAATAGAAAATAATACAGAAAGTAGAGAAGGTTGTGAGAGTTTCCAAGGGCATCCAAAAATACAGAGCGACAGTCAAACAAGTTCTAACATGATTTTCAGAAGCTAAACTAAAATTGTCAGGTTTTAACACGCCCATCATTTATAAAAAGAAAACCTCATCCAATTTTGTCATTATTTTGATTGAAACTGAAACTCTGGAGTATCAAAATTGAACTGCTCTCGGCTGTGTAACTAGTTATAACTGAACACAGATTTTGTGTCCTGGCGGCTAAGTCATTGGGGTGTGGGTTCGAATCCCAGTCCAGAAACTTGTGTCCTCGAGCCTTCATTGCAATTGTTTCTCATCAACCTGTGAGGGCAGAGATGGTCATTCTTCTGATTGTTTTAGCTTGATGTGCTACATACTTCAAAAGCTCGGGCTGTATATCGTGGAATGACATTAACGACCCTGAGTGCCTGGGGCAATAATGTTCATGTGCCAAGAGCATCAAACTTGGCACATGTCTATTATTTTTCATTATTAGATAATTGCTAGGGTACTTTTAATAATGCCACCCCCCCCCCCCTCATATCATTAGAAAGAAAAACAAATTATCAGGAGCAAATGTAAGTGCTTCAAAGGGAAATTTGTTTTTAGATAGGGGGCCTACTTGTACAAAATGAAAAATTAAAGCTTTCAAGATAAAAGTCTGTCCATATGTTATTACCGTTTCAAGTATCATGCCTTTTTTTTCTTCTGAACAATCATTCAGATATGTTCACAGGCATATAAGCATGGGTACACTTTTTGTTACAAAGACATTATTAGGAAAGAACAGCAGAAAACTTAACTCTTTGTGGATCTTGGATTTGACCAGCCTTAACTCTTTGTTTTCCTTCATTGACAAAGTGCTGGATAACTGATTGATAAATAAAACCGAGATAACAGTTACATCAGCGTTATTCTTAATCCATTGTTCATAACATGGACACCAAGTAAACATTTGTCCATTTATGATTGTGGCTGTGCACATGTGAAATTGAAAATATCAGCCACCTTTTTTTTGGGGGGGGGGGAGGGTGAGTCATAACCTTTGGGAAAAAATGGAAAGCAAAAATACAAGATTACTTTCAGTCAACTTTGAAAATGATACGCCCATAAATTACGCATACAACCGATTACTGATGATCAGCTGATTGATCTCTGTGGAATCAAATCAATGTAAAGACATCATTACATTTTGGCAGATGGCCACAATAGAAACATCATGGTTATTATGATTGCCTCAAAGCAACTTGGCAAGAAATCAAAAGTTTAACAATAGCATTATACCTTTTATTTTTATTTGCAGATACTTGGAACCTTGGCCACCCACAGCACAAAAGCCTCTCACCTTTGTTATTGTTGGGCCCCCTCAAAAATAGACTGCTTTATGTGTAATTGGTGTATTGCGCAAGACTTAAGTCAATTTTGTATTGTTACACGCCAGCAAGCCAAAAGTTTGTTGCAGTTGAAGAAGATTCTTGAGCGCTAATAAAAAACACATTGATAACAAAAAACACCATGGGTTTTGTTCGTTTTTTTTTTTTTTTTTTTTTTTTTTAAGGCTCAGAGTAGGCCTACCAATTGGTTAAAAATACACCTTGCATATTAAGTCACTCTTCTTGGAACATTGCCAATGAACCTCACAAATATTTACCAACTTCGAACGGAGTCATCTTTGAGTCACGTTCGCTCAATGTAAGACAACACAATTGGTAGGAGGTAGGGAATCTTTTCACAATTGGGCTTAAGAACAAAGAAAAACAAGACCTTCAAGCGTGTTGGGTAAGGGAGGTTATTTCCAAATTCCCGTAATCTGTAGGCACCCTGAATACATAAGTTTCAGTCTTTTGTAAATGGAACCCCAAAGAGATGGGGAAACAAGGTAAATAACCCATTCAATCCACTAGGGAAAAAAGAGAAAGACCATAAAAAAACTAAAAAAACAATTAATAAATCCATGTGTGAAAGACTTTTTTAACTCTATCAATCTCACAACCTTGTACAACTTAAAAACTGTGCCAAGTCAAATACTGGAAACTATGCAATGATACATGTATTGCACTTGTAAACAAAGAAGAATGTTAAAATAAAAATATCACATACCGGGATTAGAATAAAGCATGTAAAAGTAATGCTTAAAACTGGGTCTATCAGCCCCCTCCCCTACCCACCAGCCATCATTCAGCCACTTGCCTATACACAACCATATCCACAACTGCACTTCAATAACTTGTGTTTATACAGGATTACTACTCTATGAATTCAGACAGCCCCCCAAAAAATTGCCAAAGGAAAAAATAAATAAAATGAAAACCAGAGTGTAGAAGTCTGACTACAAATAACCCTAAGGGCCAACACTGAAAAACTAAGAAAGGCCTTGAGGTACAGCAGAAGTTTGTCGACATGATTCAAAAGTTTCCTCTAGGAGTCAAACTTAAGTGTATTTTCACGATCTCACCTTTCACTGACAGTTGAGTTTTTTGTGTGTAGTCAATCTTGAATATGGCTTGGTTTTTTTCTTCTTTTAAATGTGTTTTCACACTTTTCACTGACAGATGCAAACAATGTACATCCATCAAGCCCTTAGCCTCAACATCATCATCAGTTCAGCATTCTCCTAGTCCTAAGCCGCAGATGAGCACTGAGCAGAGTACACTGTTTAGAATGTCTAGTCCACACTGGAGCCAACACTCCTCCCAAGAGAGATTTATACATGGCTGTACCCGCAGGTTTACTAGTTATGGTTACTTCCTATTATCCACAACATGCGAAAGCTTCAAACATCACTTAGATACAAACAAATTCATAATTTTTGTTATTTATAGTCCAACTTGTAGACAGTGTACTTATAATGATGTCATAGTTCACCGTTCACTGACAGATCCCAACTCTTTTTCTTTTTTTTCCTAACTCGGAGATGGTTTTTCTTTTCTTCTGGAGGTCTCCTGTCCAATTCAAGACGAACAACGGTCCCCAAGGAAGCGTAGTTGGAGTGAATGTCACCATAAACATCAGACAAACTCCAACCCCAGTTCATGACCCTGTCAACGATAACTGGTCCCCACAGACAAAACTCAATGCAGCTGGTGCCCTCCTTGCCTGCCTTAGACTGCTCCATGGACTTATGGCAGACTGGAGCCCATTCCTTTGCTAACTCACAGACAAGTACATATTGATAATTTAAACGACTAGCTTCAATGTGAAGACTCGATAATTGTAAGTTTGAATCAATTCCAATCTTCCAGCGCTGTTTGTGAAATACTTCTGAAGTCCAGGACATAGCATTATGAAGTCTGCACAAATCAACGATGCTTATTTTGATTGCCAAAATGAAAATAAGCCCCTATATTTGGTATGCACAGCAAAACTCATTCTTCTCCGTCAAAAGAATACCATTTAAGAGTGAAATTCTCACTGTGACAGGTTTGCTGTTTGCTGTGTTTACAGAAAACTTGAGGATGGGAATGAATTCCACTCTTCCTTTAAAAACGATCTTTGAAGATGTTTTATCCCTTTAAAAATCTCTAATAGTCGCACGGTTCTCTATTATCTCATTCACTCAAAACAATCTTTGGTCAATCACCTTAACAACATCTGACAAAGTTGTGACAGCCATTCCTGCAGAGTGTTTGTCACTACCGAACAACATCCACCTTGAAGTTCCAGTAAATACATATTGTATTCATTTGATGGACAGGCAAACACAACAGGAGGTCTGGAAACAACATCAACCCTCCTCCAGGCTTGGCCCCCAATGTCAAGGATTGAGACTACTGAGTGTTACAAAACAGCTCTTCTTAATCCTGGGGGGACTCTGTCATTGAGTAAAAAGCAGGGAGAAACTGGCTGCCTGTCAGCATGAGTCTAATTTCATACAGCTGTTACCCAGACTAAAATATTGCTTAACACTTTTTTTGGGGGGGGGGCCTGGCAAAAAAATACACAGGGAATCAGCATGATTAACGTTACATGTTTTGGGGAGTTGGTGACCCATTTTTGTCTGTGTGCTGAGCAATTTGTTCTGTGCTCAACAGCTTCATGAAATAGCGACATGGACACTTTTCGGTTTACTAAGCAAATTTCTATAACCCAACGGTAATACAAAATGTTAACGTAAATGTTGCTGGGCTTGATCGTGGCATGTCGTCTCTTGCTAATTTTCTTCAGGTGTAGATTCCTGTCTTTTATTCACAAAACTTGCAAAAAGTATCTCTCTATTAGGCCTATTACTCAATGGACCGGTCATTGCCTTGGTGCCCCTTGAAATTAGAATTTCCATCACAGAGGCGCCCTTTACTGAGGAAAAAACTGCTTTGCCCTTACAAAAACATAGTATCAGGCATGCAATTAAGTGAAGTCTCAAACGAAGAAAAAACAAACCTCAAGGCTTATTGACTAAATGTTAAAACTTAAAGCTTTCAAAAGATGTTTGCAACTGCTGCATTTTCGTTCAGAGAGATGGAGCTGGTGCTTTTGCAAACACAATAATACTGACTCACTTTTAAAATGAAACCGAGTTGCCTTATCAAAATGACATTAACTCATAGGTGATTCCCCCCCCCCCTGTTTTTTACCAAACACCATCTAAGAAGGGTATGTATTAAACATCTCAGAATTATCTAGTGGAAGTCGCAAAGGAGCAAAGTCTTGTAACATCTCAATTAGTATATGCTGATTGTCTCCAAGTGGAAAGCTGGCCTCTGCAAACTTGTCTCACTTTGGATGAGAGATAGTCTTACTGAAGCACCCGATGAAGAGGTGGAGTACGGCTGGAATGAAGTTGAGGATCAGGCCTGATGCAGCTTAATTCCTCAAAGGAAACTATCATCAGTTTCAATCTTGAGAATCTTATATAGTTCCCGACTGATTGTTTAAGATCCTTTTTTCTACAAGAAAGTTCAACACAAGAAAGGTTAATAAATTCTCGAACACACACAAGCTGCACCGCTAACCAAATTAAGTTTTTTCATCATTCAGACAACTAGGAGCCAGGAGATGTCAGACTTGAGTCCTTAAATGCAGCGTAATCGGTGGGAATTCTTTTTATAAGGGATGGGTAGCCGGCCTTGCTGGAAAGCAATCCCCCATGGTCGCTCCCCGATAAATCCACGATAAGACCAAGGTTTTCTCCAGAGCCGAGCCGAGCCGCTGCTCGTCAGACTTCCTGCCTCCAAGAAGAGCGCACGTGTCTTATGATAGATACTTGACTGTCCAGTCAGGCATGGTCGTTTGTTCTTGTAGAGGCACTCTATCAGTCAGTGAATCAAAGCCTGTACCGTCTCTCTCCCTCCAAACCGTACCCGGGGTCCCCGGCCTGGCGTCATCTCTCCCCTCCACTGTCAACATGAAACACCTGATGGTTGAGGGGGTTGGTTGCTATGTCAACAGGTGCTCAGAGGGATGATGTCTGAATGCAAGCGTGGCCCATGTCAATTAGAATTAAACCATGTTTTCACTGTACATCCAGCTTGGAGGTGGTGTGATGGGGGCTGACAGTGCCCCGACAGACCCTGGAGTAACAATGTTTACCTTTCCATCTTGGGTTTAGGTTTCTGTTCTGGGAGAGGGTGCTTGAAAGATAACAAGTTATAGCAGCCAGGCTGGTCTTGTTCTAACTTTTAAGACTCACTTGACACCAAAGTATTGTTATCCCTGGAGTAGCTGGAAACAAAGAGAACCCCACTCTAAACTAACTTGGTGATTTTCCCCCAGGGATGTAAAAGATGCTGTATAATAAAACCTGACATTGCTACTCTTTAAAATAAATTGGTATAATGACAGCAGTATAGTTGTAAATGGAGGACCTCTAAATTGATTTACTTACATCCAACAGCACAATTAGCGCCAATAACAGGATGAAGAAGAAACGAGAAGAAATGTTCAGTTTTAGATGTGAAAGGAAAACCCCCAAATGGGAAAAAAACCCATGGAATCAGGTAGGGACGTGAAAGGCTCCATTCTAAGGTAGGATTCGAACAGTGGTCCACAGAGGTGAAAGGCAGGGAAAGAAACTACTGAGCCAACATGATCAATACATAGCCCCATTCCACTTCCCTCTACTCCAGATACAAAAGCTACAAGATTTAGCAATACACCGATGTGTGAACAGCACTGTATACTCGGTACTTTCCCAAGTCCTGTGAAAATATCCACAGGCATATTACTCGGAT
This sequence comes from Pycnopodia helianthoides, assembly GCA_032158295.1. Lineage (NCBI taxonomy): Eukaryota > Metazoa > Echinodermata > Asteroidea > Forcipulatida > Asteriidae > Pycnopodia > Pycnopodia helianthoides. The sequence goes on from CM063243.1 coordinate 12,665,386, forward strand.
GGGATTTGAACCAACAACCTTTGCCATTCTTGAGCAGATGTCTTACCACTAGACCGCTGAGATTGCAAGGTAGCTAGAGGCAGTTGGAATCCTGTATCTTAGCAGCGAGTACCACAACAGTTTAATAGATGCTTAATTTCCACAGGGGATAAAGAATATTGTTTGGTTTGACCCTTAATAATATAGTGTACAAGCCATCAACCAATACTCAGCTTTCATCCTCCACAAACAGTCTTTGCAAAGCAGTTTTCAATGAGTGCTAATCAAATACACACAACAGGTTGGGATAATTTTTTTTTTTAAAGCATAGGCCTACCCTCCGACGCCAGCAAAATCCGGGAGGAAAATGAAGCGTGCAACGCGGCACGCCAGATTTTTATTGCCGCAGACACCTGTTTGACGAGCCAGGGTTAAGTCATTTCATTTGGAGGGGGCCGCCGCCATGGAGATTTTTTAGCTTCTCCGTTGATCATGCATGAATTCATAGCTATTCGATCCTGTGTACGCTAAATGGCTGTACCGGTGGTAGAAATGTCAACCATGGCGCCACAGCATTTGTACTGACTGTATGCTTTTTGCATCCAAAAGAAGGAAAAAAAAGGAGAAACCACAAGACGGGGGTGGGGGGGGGGGCTCTCTCTCTCTCTTTTTTTGCACTGATGCCTCATTTGCTTGAACAGCCTGTTAAGCAGACGGAAGTCCGTCAAGCTAGTAAAACATCACCACCAAAGAGATGGCTCAGGTCTTGGACAGACAGAGAGGACTAAAAAGAAAACAGGGTCACCTATAAGGCGTCGTCGGTACGTGCTTCTGATTTAGCAATTTTGTCGCATGGGGGGGGGGAGGGAGGGGGATGGAGGGTGATAACAACAAGCAATTATTGATTCAGTGTGCCCGCACACAGAGATGTTGCTATCATTTGGGGATATGTGAAGAGACAGTAGATGATGGCTTTTGGCGCTAGACTATAAAGATACTAGCCAGTGTAATTCAATGGAGGGGTAAATCAAGCGATAATAGGCAATCACTTTATGGGCTCCCTCCACTTTGACAACTGTCAACAGGCTTATTGCACACAGGAAATTGTACAGCCCTCTGTGAGGAACATGCTTGGCCGCTTGGCTCCCTCTTCTCCAGGGTTGAGGAAAATGAAGGCTATAATTTGACTGTCCTATTAAATTCCCCTTAATGTGTGGTACATGTCTGGACCTTCACTTACAAGTTATATGGCACCAGTTAGCAAAACTTGCCACATAAGCATTTCATACTTTGTTGTGAGTGAAAGTGAAAGTTCCTGTGTTTGTTGTTGACATTTAAACACCAACTTCTTTGGAGCAACTTGTGTTTGTAAAAAATAGATGTTAAATTTACCTACATCGATGTGTGATCAACACTATATACTAAGTACTTTCCCGAGTCGTGTGGAAAATAATTCACTGGCATCCTATCACTCAGACTCAGGTGGGATTCGAACCCATTACCTTTGCAACTCTAGAGCAGATGTCTCACTACTAAACCATCGAGCTTGCCCGGTAGCTAGTCGAGGCCAGCCTAGCGGGATACCACTTTTTTTTTTAAATAGATGTTAAATTTGCACCAGTAATACTCTTAAATTTGCACCAGTAATACTCGGTACTTTCCCCGAGTCGTGTGTATTTATTTTTTTAACAATTTTCTCTTATGATCAAGAATATGGTGTCAATCACAAGTTAACCATTTTATTGAACGTGAATAAATTATCCAGCCCTATGTCAATAAGAAATACAAATCCATAAACGTTTGTCAAACTTCACAAATACGGGAAACATTGTAACCAATATAGGTTCCTTATTGGATTTTTGACTGAGAAGACCAATAATTCTTACTACCCTTTTAAAATAAAACGCCTAAAAACAAACCCTCTCCCCCAAATTGTATTTAAAACGGGGCTATGTATTCAATTTTAAGAAAACAATGTAATTTATAAAATGTGTTATTTATGCACCGAAGATTGTTTCTCTAGCTTTATAAGGCAAGCCTGATACTTCGTTCTTGTAAGGGCAAAGCAGTTTTCTTTTTTATTGCTAAAGGTTACTCAATAAGAGAAATATTAATTTCTTTTCTTGATCATATCGGAGGAGCCAAGGCAATGACCATATGGAACGGAGGCAATTGTCCCTGTTGCATCTGTGAAACATCAGGCCTGTTTGAAGGGCCTTTTAAAAAAAAAACAGTATATGGAAAAAATGTAAATGTTGGTGTACTAAGGCTGATCATCCTGAGAAATATTTAATTAGTTGCAAATAAAACAGAAGTAAAACAAATCACTTTTACAAGAAACAAAATTTGTCCACAAAATCGTAAAAATTCCAATTTACCCACAAAACCTTTTCTGTGGACTCTTTTAAGTTGCAAAATATGTGTTTTAATTTAACGGATGCATGTTATTGCTGCATTGGGGATATAGAAATATATATGATTTGGTTTTGCCCCACACCAATGTATGATAAGCAACATAACCTCAGTTATAGGAACATTACAGAATTGGTTTTTGCTAACAAAACAGTTGCTGGCAGTGTAAGCACTTTATGTAATCCACCATATACATAAACTGACAAACCTGTAGAAGTTGAGATCGATCGGCCATCTGGGTCACAGAAAATAGTGAAAAACCGATTACACATTTGCATGAAATCATATAGATTCAAAAAATGAATAAAACGCTCACTGAGCGATATACTCCAAGCGGAAAATTAGTTTATTCATTTCTCATCAAATATGGCATGTCATACAGAAATATTTCAAGGAATGTTTTCTACTATCATCATCATTAGACCGTGTAAGTTTGATGTAAATCTGTGATAAAAAAGTACATTTTACAAGTTTGTTTCTTACCAATTCTGTAATGTTCCTTTAAGAGACTCCAAAAGTAGTACACAGTACTTATCATACAACGGTGTAGGGCAAAACCATTCAATTCAGTGTACTGCAATGAGCGGTTGTACATTTCTTTTGAATTGAACTCTTGAATTACATGTGATTAAATTTGGTAAACTATTGTGCATACACCAACAAAAACATTGGGCAATTATTAGATCTCTAGTACACTGTAATCATTACTCTCTCCCCCCATCATACCAGTTAGGTGTCTGGCTATTCCCCCCTTCCAGCCTCACTTTGATTACACTGAATTGATTGATAGCAAATCCAGATGGCTGAAAGCCAAAGGTCTGTATTTTAGTGAAAGACTGACAAGCAGTCAGCTGAGTTTAATGAATGCTGATCAGATTAGTGTCTGCATGGCCTAACACAAATTCACTGTTATGGTGGTGGTGGTGGGGGGAGGGGGGGGGGGTGTTTCCCGCAATCTTTTATTTATCATCTCCCTAATGGACATCAATGATAACAAGATTGCCTTGGAGCATGACAAGATGATGGAGACAAATGCTTTGGGGGGGGGGGCTGCTGTACATCACCGAAGCCAGGATATTACATCAATCGGGTTGGAAATTATTTGAATCGATAGGTTCTATCAAAGGAGAATATTTTATTTCAGTTATTTAACTATATTCACTTTATGTTTGTTTATTTATTCATTTACTTATTTGTTGAAATTTTGTTTTACATTGTAATATTTTGCCACAATGTTGCTCTGTTGTTTGTCATGTCCAGGGTCAAATCAATAATTCTCTAATAACAATATTAAAGATGGTGAAGGGGCAAATACTTCCTATTTCTCAAACCAAGGGAAGCATAAATGGTTGGTAATGATAAACAGTTGCTGATATTTTATAATCTAAGAGCTCACTTTTTACTTTCTTGATATCGCAACCAATTGTCCTCAGAAATATGTCCACCTGGTTCTTGTTACGCAACTGAACACCACCCAAACAAAACCACCTTAATTTTGTTTTCTTGAAAAAATTTGTTCACCTCGATGAAATTTCATTGAAAATGAGAGCACTGGAATAAATGCATAATGTAGCCAAAATTTAGATGGCCCACATACCCCCACCTTTCAGGATAACTTCTGTTTACTGTTTTTTCTGTTTACTTTTTTTAAATTTGTAGTAAACATAAATATCTCATTAACAAACCACAAGGGAAACCGATTGGGTAAATTTCAATTAATTTTGGGTAGAACAAATAGAAATTGACTTGAGCGAGATTTGAACCTGAGACCTCCGGATTAACGTGCCGGCACTTTACCAACTGAGCGAGTCCTATCTAGCGATAATGTTGGTGATCTCCCTATTTTGTCAACGTCTTTGTTCAGGGGGATCCAGTCAGAACCAGAGATCACGCCTAGGTTTACGATTACGCTTCCCAGGTTGTATCCTTGTAACCTTCCTGTTTGCTGATGTCATTTTGAATTTTTGTTTTTTTAAAGCTTCAAAGTCTTTTGTGAAAGTGATCAGAAACCATGTCAGAAAGTGGAAAACCATCAAATGATTCCTGGAATTTGAGGATGTTATTGAGTTGCAAAGACTAGAGCGTCAATTAAGTACAGTTTTAACCCCCCAATTAAATGGTTCACCCGCAGCGTAAAAATACACGTTTTACTTTTCTCCTTGCCCTCTGGAGTGGTCTGCGAATGTTTCTGCATCAGAATGACCATGCTGTAGTAATACTCAGACAAATTGTATAATGAGCCATTTTTTTTGGTAAACTGTCAAGGGAACATTTTCCCTTTAGCAAATGCCTATTGAAAATAAAACTGTTTTTATTTATTTAAACCTCATCCACATTTTGTAGCAACATTTTGGGGTTTAATTTTGAGTCAATTAAATTGATTATCTAAAAAATGAAATTAAAATTAATCAAACAATAGTAATATTTTAAACAAACATGGCCCTTTGAAATTGGGAAAAATATAGAGAAAATGATCAAACACAAAAAATGTATACAGTGTTTTACAATTTTTTGAGATAGCATTTATTTTATACAAAGAGCAAACCAGCTTATCAGCTAACATGCCAATATTTAGAGTCACTATAATAACTAAGCCTGCATATTGGTGGGATCTGTTTCTAGAATACAGCATACAGCGTACATTCCTGCAGTTTTCATATTTCAATTCAATTCTTTGTACAAAAATTGTACTTTTCACTTAGATAACCACCTCACCGCGTTAGTACTATACACTGCGCATTCAGTTTCATCAATAAATGACAAACACCGGCTGATCAACTGGACCACAAAGCACATTAATTTCCCTGCCATTAGCACATAAATCGTTAGCGTCGAGGGGTAGGGGGGGGGGGTTGTGAGTGAAGGAAGAGATGCAAGTGCATTATGACTAATGCCTCTCCCCACTTCATCTTACCTTTGTCTTCTAGCAGGGAGGATGATGATGATGATGAAGAAGAAGATGCTGCAACAGTATGTTCCTCGTCTCCGTTTGCAAGCAGTACGTATGCACACACAGTCCTCTCCTCGGCATCAGGTAACATGGAGGATGCACAGGAGCTGTTTACTATTCCCTGGTAACTGGGTTGTCTGCGGCCCACACCAGACCGGACAGCTTTTTAAATCGTCCGCCTCATCACCATAGCCACCACCATCGCTACCTCTTGCACCACCAGGCTGGGGTGAAACAGTCAATGTCAAAGGATGGACCGAATTCATGGTGAGATTAGTGTCTACTTTTTTTTTGTTTTTCAATACAATTCAGGGCTCTGCTTTTGTCAGCTCCAATGCAACCTTCATCACTTTCCCTACACCCACCCTTAGCGTTGAGCCCTTCGTATCTGCATTGGCCCTGGTGATGTCATCACCGGTGGCCAATCACAGCGCGGCAAGGCACCGCATGCTGACAGCTCTCATTATGTGCACAGCATGTGTACATAGAAAGTGAGCATTATGCAAATGACGATATCATGCATGCAACCATGAACCAGGCAACATATTTTTTCCTCTCTATATTTTGTTATCATCTCAGAGCGTGGGAGAATAATGCAGTCACCGATCAGAACGTGTGATAGCAGTAAGTACGCAGATTTTGTATTTACCCGGTTGAACCGGATGCACTTTGTAAATGAATTTAAAGCTCTCGTGTCGTCAGCTTTTGTTGGGATTACCTCGTCAGCACCCACTGATCGTCAGACTATTGTAATAAAGCATTCGATGTTCCATATGGATATTTAATGCCGACATTACCACCGTCGTAATGCGATTGTCAAGTCAATTCAATAATGCCCTCTCAAACTATTCATTTCCTGGTCTCACCGGATTTAAGCAGCGCCAAAAATATACCGCTTGCTTTTGTTTGCATCGGTTTAATATTGTTTTCTGATTGGAAGTGCACTCGACATGCAAGTGTACTGGCTTTTTGCTCATCACAAATCAATACTTCATATTTATTACCAACAAAAATTGTTCATTTATTGATGAAGACAAATTGCACAGAATAGTTTCCCTGGTATATTGTATGTCTACATTTCATTGAGGAGGCGTGTGTCCCCGCCAAAGCACCTGACCAGCAGACCTGATAATTGATTAATGACCAACATGTGTAATCAATTACCTTTCCCTCCATTGGAAAGGTGACACAGGGTAATTAATGGACACATGGATAATTACAAGAATAATAGGATCATGCTGTCTGTCAAGGACTGTATTGTCTACACAAGCAGGCAACTACCTCAATTGACCTGCCACTCACACTCCAGAGTAAAGTTGTTTCTATTCATACATTTTTTTTAAAGGCCTAGACACTAGCATCAGGGGTATGAATCGGTATGTTTTTTTAAAATTCAGAAGAAAATAAATTCATAAAATAAAACAAAACAAAAACAGGCTTGATTAAGAAGATGGTTCCCCTTGAACCTCTTTGGTCTAATATTTTAAAGGCTGTACAGAATCGTGAATTGTCGAAAGGGGTAGTGGACATTATATTTGACCAAGGTTCCTTGCTCTATGCTTTGACCATGAGGACGAGCTCCCTAAACCTCCTTCAAATGATTCATTTAAAAGGCTCTACGGACTCTCTTAATCCACACACACAAAGGTGGCTAAATAGGTCCAGGCATGAAATTTCATCTTTGAGAGGGCAAGGCTGTTTTCAATTTGCAAAGGGCCCTTCCATTGGAAAAAAAAACCTCTGAAGGGGCACCAAGGCCAAGACCAGGGCAACAAATGCCCGTACGTGGCCTCAGTGTAATTCCAGGCCTGTAGGTCTCTCCTCAAGAGGATCAGTCCCACTGAGCCTAACCCCCAGGCTCTCACTACAAAAAAATACCCCCTAAGAGTGGTTCGATGTCGCAAGTTACAAAACCAGTTTTGGAAAGGCCTAAGATGTTGAGCTCTTACTCCTGTGGTGTTGAAAGAAATTTCTTTTCCCTACAGGGAACTTTTGTACCACTATTTAGGAATTGTTTTCCCAGACAAATCTTAACTTTAACAAGAACTGTTCAGCTTTCACCAACAGATCTTATAACTTTAAAATGATCTGATTTAATTTCATAGATTTCTCTTTCATAGAGTTCCTCTTCTTACAAAGCATTGCAATCTAGTTTTAATTTTGCACCGGACATTATCTGTGATGATCAAATATTTGTTTTGGTTTTCCATTTCCTCCACTTGACCCCCTCATCATCGGTCAATGAGCTTGTTCCAGATGCTCCCCCTTAATGACCATCAGAGAAAAGAAAAAACGGAAACAAAAACTTGAGGAAGTATTTTCATCTTCCGCCAATGATCACTCTCCGAGTAACACCACAGAGTGACCCTGAGGCTCCTCACGGGTGCCCGGAGCAATACCCTCAAACAATGTTAATTACACAGCTGCTTGGCCCCTAAACGCTTCTCCCTCATCCTTAGGTGTTTGCTCTTTGATGTTCTCTCTGTCTTCCTGTAACAAGATGACACACACTTGAGCCAGGTTCAGCAGGAGTTGAAGGATTTCCTGTCATTATTACATCTCGCTCCAACCGTTTTTTTTTTTTTTTTTACCGTGTGATTTTTTCTTCCCACGATGTGTGTCACAGCACTTTTGAGAATTTTTCCTCTTCCCCTTAACAAATGCACAACTTCAGCAGCCATCTTTTATTGTGTGTTAAACTTTTGAACCTGTCACAGACAGGAAATTGGTTCACAAAAAGTTAAAGGGTAAATCGGGAACTCAATGAGTTTTTTGTTTAAATACTCGTAACCCGTTAAAACACACACGGTCAACTCGTGTCATACAAGTCCCCAGCATGATGTAAATGCCCACCCACACCATTGTGAATAATTATCTCCTAATTTGTGAGTGATGGGATTGGGCAGAATCAAAATAATGAGACAGTTGAAATTCAGAAATGTAAGTTGATACCTGTATACTTTTTTTCGGTGAGAGAGTAATGTGATAATGGGTTTGGCTGAAGGGAAATGATCAGACATTCACTCAAGAAGTGTAAGAAGAGATTTCCTAAAGTAAACAAACTGGTTCTTTGAAACTAACACCGATATTCTGTGGGCAACAAGAAGCTTGACTTGTGACCACAAGTTAAAAAAATCACTTTACGAAAGATTAAAAATTAACAAAAGATATCAAGAAATCTCAATGGTGGGACCGAATAACTTTGAAGTATAACAGTTTTCACACAAAATGAAAAATTTTGTTCCCTGAACTCCATTTCACTCGTCTCCAAATAAAAACGTTGGCCTGTTAATTTATTTTGTGATTCTCTCATGCACATTTGTACAAAAGATTTGAGAAATCCCTTTTTGTTTCTTCACTGTCAGACTGATTGTTTTTTTTCTTCTTCTTTAGTCTTTGAGATTTGGAGTTCAAGTGGTGTTTGCGCTTCCCATTTTCCTTTGCTTTTTTATGTCCAGGGGGTACTTGGTATTTTACAGCAAAGGAGCTCCACCACCATGTTGTATGATTAATTTAACTGGCAATAAATTAGGTCCAGATTTATTTCTCTCTCACTGCAGTTTAGTAGCTCATCATAACAAGACCATTAATTCAATCAGTTCATGAAGTAGTTTTCCACTCAACACAATGGATGTAATGACCTTGAACTAATGACTCTCTTTGCAACATAAACTATTCACATGCAATTCAAGGGAAAGTAACATTAGAGATAACACGGCTTTACTCTGAATGAACCTTTCGCAACTTTGGGTGTCCTTGTATGGTTACTTATCAAATGAAACATTAAAAGCTTTAAGCTTATTAGGTTGTGGGTCTTCATTTGTTTGAAGCTGCTGACCTAACCCAGCTAAGTAGAAAAAGGTCGCCTGGAATAACACACGAGGCCACGGTGGCCTAGTTGCCCCGGTCTTGGCCTTGGTGCCCCTTCAAAAGTCTCCCATAGATTTTAAAGATTTTCCAATGAGTGAAATGAAAAACAGCCTTGCCCTCTCAAAGATGAAATCCCGGGCCTGAAAAGTTGAAGAATCCGAACGACCTGGGCCCAATTTCATAGAGTAACATAAGCACAAAATAGCTATAAGCACAACAAAATAATGCTTACAAGAATAAGGTTACCAAGCAAAATACCATTTTACCTATGTAAAATGTAACCGGTAATCATGCTTAGTTTTGCTAAGCAGAAAAATGTTAAGCACTATATTCTACTTACAAGCAGCTCTATGAAGATTTGTCCTGGTTCATAAAATGAGTATATTATCTGCCAGCTGAAAATTTATTGTCAGTGTCAACTTGGATTGACAAAGTCCTCCAAAATGTATTTGACTTTCTAGGGTTTTTAATACTCTTATTTTTATGTTAACCATAAATAATTGGAGAGAGATTTTTCACAAGGTTGTAACCAGCAAGAATCATTACAAGTAGTTAGTTATTGGTATCTACACAAAGCAAAGCTTCAAAGACCACATATAAAATTGCTGTTTAATCACTGACTTAGAAATTCACAAACAAAATTAAAATAAGTTCCGCTCTAGTCAATTTGTCTTTGTTCAACCTGAAATGAAAAAATATATACATAATTTACCCAGTCAGCTTCCCTCGTGGTTTATTACTTAATATTTGAAATAATATAATAAGTTGCATCCCCTTTCAAAGGTGATCCCTCTGCTGTCGCTTCCCAGGTTGTATTGTGAACTTGAGTGTGATCCCTGGCTATGGGACAGTTACAGGTTGAATAGCTTCTGACTGGCACCCCCGGACAAAGATATTGACAAAAGAGGGAGACTGCCAACATAAGACAAGATAGCTCAGTTGGTATAGTGCGGCACGCTAATGCGGCGGATGCAGGTTCAAGTCTTGCTCTCATAAATTTTTCTATGTTCAACCTAAAAATAAACAATTTCAGCTTTCCATTTTCCCCTGACAAAATGCCACCCTGCCCCCTAATATTATAACAATATCTTTGAATGCCATCTTTTGTGAGCTATATTTTAAAGTTTATTTTTGGGTGGAGACAGACAATGAAAAATATGTCAAGCAGTGTAAAGCATTTCCATAAAAAGGAAACCATATTGTACAGAAGTGTAAACATACGGCAAACCCCTAAAAATAGTTAGCCGCATTGTATTTTGATAATTCAAACTGACCACTTGATATCGCTGAACGAACTCTTCTCTGAAATGGTTATTCACAAAAACCATACTCTATGTAAATAGAGAAAAACAAGAAAAACATAAACTCTCTATCACGAGATCTGTAGGTGATGTGGGTATGAGTAATTTGTAAAAGGAAAAACAAAAATGAAATGAAATGAAATAAAACAAATTACAATAAAATAAAGTTGAATTAAGCACAAATAAATAAATCTAAAAAACAAATTGTGTCATGATAAGTGAATACAACATTTAAAAAAATCATTTTCACACTGACTTTGTGATAAATTTGTGTGGGCTGTTTCTGAACGAGCTAAGCTCAACTTTATTGTCAAAATAGAAGAAGGAAAAAACAAGAACAAAAAACCCCCCACAACACTTCACCCAAAGTATAACGGCACCAAATAAAGAATAAATCATGTCAATATCATAACCCAAGAGGGCGGTGTGATCTATCCCTTCAGCCGAACCACATTGAAAAGGCCAAGGTTGTTCGTGATGCAAGGTAGAGAGAGAGAGAGAGAGAGAGAGGAGAGAGAGAAAGAGTACAGCAGTAGTGCCACTGCTGCTATCGTGCATAATCCGCTCAGTGATGTAACTGTACCAGAAGCAGAAGCAACCGAGCCCTGTGAATCTCTTGCCTCACTGCGCAGCATCAAACCCTGTACACACACACATACGCACACTACACAGAAACAGTGCTATAATGTATGCGGGAGAATTTCTCCCCTCATCATTCCAGCACTGTGTGTACGGCAGAGTCCAACTGTTTTCATTATGCATCAGAATCATTATGTTAACCATGATATTCTTCGCCGGCATATTGATGTCGAGTGCACGGCTAGAAAGCGGACTGTGTCACGCACGGTAGGCCTTTATGGGATCTGCAAACATGTAGTGGAGGGATGCCAACAGCTGTGTATTTGCTACCTGTTCATCAGAATTTCTTTTATGTTACATTTTGAAGGACTCAAAGATTTTACATTTCAATGATCATTTGGACATTGATTTGAAAAAAAAGAAGAAAAAAAGAAGAAGATTTTCTTGCCATTGTTATGGTTCCATGAATAATTGTATGCATGTTTTTGTTGAGTATACTCATCATGCACACATCCACTGCTCCCTTGTGTACGTGTGTGCATTGCACTTGTAATGATTAGGCTTACATGTTTTTGGACTTTTGTTTGTATGATGCACTCTCGGCCAATGCTTGCACAACCATTATGGGCAGTCAAAACTGTTTCCCTATACAAATTTTTCTCTTAATGCAAATAAATCTCCAAACAGATAACTGTAATTTTATTTTCAGCGATTCTTTTCAGAGCCAACACTCCTCCCAAAATAGATTTATACATGGTTGTACCTACAAGTTTACTAGATATAGTTACTTCCTGTTGTAATGTTATTCACTTGCACCTATGTGTGGGCTGATTCTAACTTTAAAGGAAAGGTACCAGTTGGTAATCACTCTAAAAATTAATGGTCATAAAAACTGACTTGGTTAGAAGTACAGCAACTTTCGATAGTATAAAGCATTTTGAGAAATATTTCAATTCAAAATAATGTGGATATGGAAAAATCTGTCGGTTTTTATCCCCCAAAATTTGAATCCCAGAAACCTTTCTGTCAGAAATGTTTCTCAGATCTCAGATCTTTATGCGTGGACATATTCGCTGCGGATTTTGGCGATATTTCAAAAACGCGACCACCTTTTGAAAGGTTAGTTTTTTTTCGTATATCTACATTTATATAGGATTAAAACAATCAAACGGTCCCCAAAACCAAAGGTATACTTTGCCTTAACCTTCAGTTTGCTATGTCAACGTACATGGCTTACATATTGTAATATGCATGGAACTTACGCTATAATTGTTTATGTATGCAAAGTTGATTCAGAAAAAACATGTATTTATGGTGTACTTCCTTGAAAATGTTGGGTTTTCTTCAAGAAGAGATCAGATACAAAGTCATGGGTTTGTTTGGGCCTTTGTCTTTTGTCAGTCCCTATCTGTTGTAAATGTGTCATTTAACTTGAAAACAATTGTGCCGACATAGACTAAATTGTTGCCACTTTTTATGTACCATGGTTGTGACCATTCCATACATCCATCACACCTTGCCTAAGTATGCTAAAAATTAACATTATGAGTACATTATTATTATTGGCCGATGGGGGAAAGGGGGGGGGTGGGGTGAATGGAAATCAAGGGGAGAGAGATCGTTTTTCTTTAATATACCTGAAAGATTGTTCATTTTTCAAACTCAATGACCTGTGAATAACCCCTTTCAGAGGGAGAATCGTGTTCCTCCTTGGCCTGCTCACCAAGTTGTAAAAATAATTTATTATTATTTTGTTTTTCACCTGTGGCAATAAATAGTACCCGGCCCAGACCTATGTGTCCTTTATCACACCTGAATCTCTCTCCGCATGCAAACACACTCGCACAATCCTGCAAAAAAGAAATGATCTGTCTCGAATCCAAGATGAAGCGATAGACTGTAGCACCGATGATAGGCGGAGTTATCTCCAGGCCTTGACCTTAATCTGACACGAAACGGCGGTGGAGATGGCTTTATGGCTAGGTATCCAAACAATCTCCCCACAATGGAGATTTACATTTACTGTAAATGACATTGCCTCGCTGTTGTGCCACACCGCCTGCCACTCTGCACACAGTAGCATACTTTAGGCGTAACCCATTCACGGGATGGGTGGCCATCGAAATAGATCAAAAAAAGGGTGGAAATATATCCCTCGCCCCACCACCTTTGGTTCCAATTATTTGAACTCAACCATCACTTACTTATTTTTTTCACAGAGTAAAGGGCAAAAAAGGATATCAAAATATAGGCCTAGAGCATACAACAATTACAAAATGCAATTGATTATGCCCTCACTCTACCTTAGTAGACTTTCAAGGACATTTCACAGACCTGAAATTTCATCATTGAGAGGGCAAGGTCATTTTCATTTTACAAAGAACATTTTCATTTAAAAATCTCAGGGGGAAACTTTTAAAGGAGCACTAAGGCCAAGACCAGGGCAATGGAGGCCGTGGCCTCTGTTTAATTACAGGCCTGCAATTAGGTCTGCAATGTTCGTCAACTTGTCCTTCTCTTACAGTACTATTTTTTTTCTAATGACAAAAACAGATGTTATACGTGAATCAAAATAACACGCTTAACAATGATAAGGAAATAGCTTGAAACACTGCCCTAGTTTAGGTACAGAAAACAAATGGGGGGGGGGGAAGTGGTGGTGAAAGGCATTTCATCATCCTTCCATTAGATCTACTCCTTGGTGGTTTTTGAACTGCACTCCCGTTCAATCTGGCACTGGACAAATTTATACACACAAGGAGATAAGAAACCACTTTTTACCCCCTTGAGTTCCAATTCCAAAGTCCAGATTCAGAAATTAAAGCATCATTATCAGCAAGGAATTGATTAAATCTGTCAATTATTATCCCCTCTCCCCGCCAATTAGCTTTACAGACCTAATTGCCCAAGATGCCCGGGTTTCCTTGAAGGCTGGTGCTATTATGTCCATTTGTTATGAATATAGGACACAGTTAGACAGAGGTCAATAATAATGAGAAGGTCAATAGATAATAAATCCATGTGCCCTCTTGTTCAACTCTAGGGAAATTTTGTCGCTCATGCTGATGAGAACTTTACCCATGCTGTCTCCGCATTCATTAATATTGCCGATGTGTCCTGGCTATACGCCTCCAGTCTAAATTTCCAATTGATTTCTTCAATTTAAACCTAAATTGGCCTTCATCAGACTGGCAAAGAAAACTCTTAAAATGCAGACCCTCATTATCACCAAGGATCACGAAGACGGCTTGCTTTAAGACAACCGGGCTTGCTTTTTAAGACAACCCGTTGGTTCTAACCACATCAGCTGATCATAAAAGGAGGGGGGGGGGAATAAACGGCAGGCAAGCGGGCAGTGGTCCCTTAGCAACAGCATCATCACAAACGCACCTGGTTGTCATAAGAGAGAGAGAGAGAGCTACGTGGAGCCCTGGCCCACAGTCCAGACAGACAGCCAGCCATTTACGTAGTTCACAACCCAAACAAAATCAAATAATCGCTTTGCTGAGGCTTTGCTCACTGGCTGCAGTTTTTTTTTTTTGGCCCCTGGATGGTCAGAGATGAATGAGTCATCATCTTTACAAGATAACAGGGAAGGGGAAGGAACATTTTGTGTAAATAATCAAGCATATATCTGCTGATAACGGTTCACCATTGACCAGGTTTTTTCCAGCTATGTATACAAAATAAGCCATCTCTTTCATCTCATCTTCATTCATTTAAAAAGTGATGGATCATTTTCACTGGATCGGTAGCATTTTCCATTGACTTAAACAAAAAATATATATATATAAAAAAATTCTAAAATGAAAACAATTTTAGCAATAACATTAAACCTAAAACTCTTTCAAATTCTCCACTTGGGAGGGTGGTGGGGGTGGCTTAGCTCTAAAGTGGGCGTGGTCAGTGGGTGTGGTCTAGGGTTACTGGGTGTGGTCACACAGTTAGGTCAAATTATCATAGCAGAGTACTCCAAGGGGCCTAATAAGTAGTAACCATTTGACAAATTTTGTTACTAAACCAAATCTACAACCCAAATGGTGTTTATTCATTATTTATTATGCCCCAACAAGTTGAAGCCATTCTATTAAATGATGTTGTCCAATCAAGATTCATCCATAAAGTAAGGACTCTATATTCAACCTCCAATACACAAAATTAGCTCCCAGGGTCTCATTTTATCAAACAGCCATGGAATTACAGTTATGAAAAGCAAAATCAGCTATTATATATTAAGCTGAAAAGATCCACACAAGGATTTTGACGATGTATGAAACACCAGTAACAAGTTACACAACAAAGAAAAAACACCTTTACTTTTTAGAATTTGTCTGAAAACACACTCAAAGATCATAATTCCATACTCAGGTAAATGGTATTTAATCACTGAAGAACAAGAGAAAAACAAGTTCCTTGCATCTCTCCCGGATAAAACACTTCATTTTACCTTCAGAAGTTCAGATACCTCAAGAAGTATTTTGAAAGGCCTTAAAAGCATCAGATACTTTCCTGGAAAAGATAATACTTTGTGCTCGATTTCACTTCATGCAACCTATGAAACTTTTCTACGAAGATAATTACTTAGAAGGGACAACCAAAGAAGTACACAGAAGTTACTGTCTACATTATTGGTCTCACTCATCATAGCAAAACATTGCTGTACTTATGTAAAGTAAGACAAATGCTTCCATCATTTATACAGGTAGGTTGCATCAATTCAGTAGCCTACATGAATAACATTGCCTACCATGAACAGCATTTGACGAACTTCATCTGCGAGATTTATCACAATTATGAATTAAGTCATATCCAACGGTCCACTGTATCAACCAATGGTAGCAATTGAGAGTCAAGAGTACACACAAAAAACATCAACACAGCGCGGTTCTCTTGACCGCAATATATTTCAATTCTTTTAATAATCATTAATCGTTTCTACCCCGAGATTTCCTGTGGAGAGGAGACCAGTTAAGTACAAATCCCACACATCTGTGGTCGCCATGTATTAAAATGAAGCCAGCACCCACACACAATATTAAAATACCTCACTTGTTTGAGCACACCACTGAGACGAAAACGTCTATAGCAATAATTATACTCACTTTCCGATGCGTTGTCCAAGTGATGTTGTCATCCGCCCACGCACACAGAATTTACGTCGTAACTGTCAAACAGCACGGAAGATGGCGCACACACTCTGTCCAAACTTCTCCACTACACCAAGTTTTTAACGACACTGAGGAAAGCGCACGGGAAGCGTTCCTACAAAAAGCCGTTCCAGTGCGATTCTCTCATCCAATCGACCTGTGTTTAACGTTCATAAAATATTCGCAAGTAGCTTATGGAACCTCTCGGTTATAAAAGTATAAGAAACGATGCACTCTTTTTCTAACATCAGCTAGTGCGCGACCCACCTGTCGTCACGAACAACTCCTCTGCAACTAATTTCCCGCGAAAAAAAGTTCGGGGTTCTTTGTTTGGGACACGGGCCGCAGCTTTCGGCAACAACATGATAAGATGATGTCAACCTTCGCCATACATGGAGACATCATAGCTAAATATGGACCACTGTACAAAGGCAACAGCCAATGGAACGGTGACCAATGAAAATAGTGAATATGTAAGCAGTTGAAACATGTCAGGACACGAATTTTATTCTTTTTTGGCATCAGCCCAGCTAGCTTGATGGCATGAGTTCGCACGCGCAAGGATAGTGTGCGCATGTACTGGAGCAATCCACGGCACAATCTAGGCACGCGAACTGCAGGAGGACTGTGCGGATCCGTTTCCGCGAGGGCGCTATACCCAGCAACATTTAATGCAGTTGTTGAAGTGTTGGTCATTTTATTCGCCTAGCATTTTGTTCTGTCACGATCCACTGGCGTTATGTGTCACCAGCCAGCGTCACGAACACATCATAGCTTTCTCAATTTTCGTCATCACTGATAAACCATGAGAAATCACTTAAAATGGGCCATGGTACACAAACTGTACTAAGTGTGTTCAGAATTCTCCAGCTAATACTTTGTTTGGTATAAATAGACAATCCACGATTGTTATAGGATTGATTTTCTGGTCACCTTCCGCCTCACGTAGGGCCTACGCAAGTTCAGCTGGCTTACGTCCGTACGTGAATGCCCTACGTCATGCAACTTATTAATTCGGCGGCAGTGAGATATGGAGCCGCCCATTCTCCAGTAATGCAATAACCCGTGATACCAGAAAAAAAGATGAACCAAAACTAATGTTGATCTCAATACCAACATTTACGTCAGACCACTGAAATGAAGGTCGATTCAGAGATAGCTAATTTAAAAGACCTTGTTGATGAAATTTATGTCGCACGGCGTAAAATGTGATGCACACTAACAAATATAGGCCCAAAGCAGAGCATATCTATTATCCTGCAATCCATATCGTTCGGAAGATTGCAATAAATACAACAAAGTTACAATTTTGCATAAGATCATCCAACAGTCACACACTTTGGTTTTATGTGTCGCAAAAAAGTTGATACATTGAATGGAATTGTAGTACTTTCTTGTCACGCGAGGAGGGCACAGAACTTTCTTGCTTGTTTACAAACAAAGTTGACCTCAGATTGCCCTCCAAAATATTAAGCATCATGTAGATCATGTCACGTGTATAATCAACAGACCAATGTTTTTATTCCCCCCAGGTGTCATGCTTTGTGTGTTTCTTTGAATATTGAGCAATTAAAATCGTACCAATTACTTATTTTTGTTTCTCGATGTTGTTTACGAGCGGTTGAACAATGGTCAACAAAAATGCATTTTATTAAGATAATCAATAGAAACATGCAACAGTCGTATGATGATCAAATTGTCTGTCTGAAAAAAATGGCGGCTTCAGTGGACAGTTTGAAACAGCAGCAGTTTGCAAAAAGTGCCTTCGGAATTCCTTTAAAGTAAGTAATTTAGGAAGAATTATTTCCTCATAAACCGATACTCACAGGAACCTGGAACTGATAGGACATAGTTTACGTATTTGTTTTGTTTTATGCAGTATGTTTTAAACATTTTTCTACGTGGGTAAATGTTCTGCCTGTCGTTAAAAATACGTGAAGGCCTACGCACATTTGCACGATTGGCTGTTCTTGCTGACATTACGCGAGGCTTGAGTTGTGCAGTGCATTAGTATAGCGTTGTGTGTGAGTGTGGCGGTTTGGCAACTGAAAACGCGAAAATGCATGTTCGTATGGTGTCCAGATATGTTTCCCTTCCATGTCATGTTCACTCTGGGTTGGTTTTAATTCGTGGAATTAGAATTGTGTTTAGTGGATGGTGTTATTCGTCACAATCACAAGACATCGTTTTTTATAAAGTCTCTAATTTCTAAACATCTTACTAAAGAGTTACTGTTTGACAATAACCTCCACCATGATTTGACATGTGTTTTATTAATCATAAATCCACTGCTTGGTACTTAAATAGTTTAACCTTCAACTGAGATTTGTTAGTAATATTTCACAGTGTTTTTGTGACCCTAAAATTTAAACCTCGATATTTTGCTCAATTAACTGTTCCCAATGTTCTTATTAAGTGACTATTTGCTGCTTCGTTTATGAATAATAAATCCAATATTAATGAAGTAAAGGCCTGAAATTTCACATGTTACAGGGGGGGGGGGCGGGCTACTGCAGAGAGGCATTTGCCTCCTTATGGCTTTGGTCTTGGTTCTCCATAGAATTGATCTTCTTTAGAAGAATGGCATTCCCTTTTCGCACCTATTTTGGTTAATAACATTCTTACATTTTGGGTTCGGTTGTCAGGTTGTCATAAGGAAAACGGGTAATTAGGACCCAATTCTGTTCGAAAGAGTGACGTGATTCCACTGTAAGCCATGCACACTTCACACAAACTGCATCCATTGATTGCCAGAATCCAAAAACCGAAAGAGCATTATATAATGAGGTAGTTTTTCTTTGGTGGTTTATGTATACAAATTTTGTTTGACTCTTGCCTTCCACATGTTGAAGTTGCAAGGTCCCCTCAGAAATGCCTGTAAATGATGAGAAGTGTGATTTTCGTAAAATACACAAGAACGTAGGCTTTGGAGCGGGAAGTATCCAAAACCCTTCATGTGCAGTTCATGTGTGTGTGTTTGTGAGTGACTTATCGACTTTGCCAACAGGATAAGAATAAAATTCCATATGTGGTCAATCAAAACATACGTGACTACAAAATGTGTTGGTAACATTTAAAGACTGTTGAAGATGAGATATAATCTTATGTTGACTCTGCTTTTTTTCTCCAGGCCCAGCACCTTTTCTCGTATCGAGCCACCAGCTCTTCATAGGATTAGTTACTTAACTGGCGGCCTTGCAGAGCTTTACGAACACATTCAGAATCCCAAGGAGGAATATAAGCCAAATGCTGAGGGTAAGTTACATCACTCTGTAGTCTGAAATGTGTCTAAACTGCTAACCAAAACTGCTTGACCTGTGGTGTAAATGTGAAATTTGGTAATTGGACTGACACTTCAACCTTAGCAGATTCTCTCTCATTCTCATCACCTTGAGAAAGACTGCTAAATATACATAAATAAAACTGTCAGGCCAGTGCAAATGTTTGCAAGTGTCCGATAATTCTGTAAAAATTAATTCCATTGCAAAGAGATGACAATTTGATTTAACCTACCACACAATGGGAGATGTAAAAGTTAATTCTGTAATATTGATAGTTTAAAAATGTCATCAATATGTATTGTATGATGTGTAATATATTTTCGCAAATTCTGTTATTTGATGCCTTAATTTATGTTGAGAAAGAAGCCTTAAGATTGAGAGTTCAGAAAGAATTTGATGTACTGTTAAGTGATTTCTTATTACAATTTCCTGAGCATTGATTTAACCTCCTTACCCTCCTAAATCCTTCCGTATCCTCTTTGCCGAAACGAAGGATTCAGGAGTGAGGGCTGTAGGCCTAAACTTACAGTTGCTTATCACTGGGTCAGGCATTGCAATTTTACATGTATCTAAGTCAATCCATGTCATGGGTGCTGGTTCAACGTACATGCTTCGAAGTATTGATGTTCTCTCATTATTTTGAAAAAACATTTCCTGAATTCGTTTTGTTAATTGTTGTTAGAAATTAATCGCGAGTTCAAAACAAAAATCCAAATGATGGGTACGTATGTGTAATATTGTCCATGTTCTAACATTGTTTGTGCAACTTTGTTTGAAAAAGGATTTGTTTTTAAAGATCATGTCCTAAAGTGATTTTCCCAGAAATTACAAATAATTGATCGATTGAAACCAAACTTCTACTTATAAAACAATTGCTGAGTATAGACCCATTGCATATGACGTCACACTCTCAAAAAGGAGGCAGAACATTGGACGATAGCTGTTCTCTGTGCGTAAAAATGTGCGCGTAACCTCAGCGTTTCTGTAGCGTTTTGCGTTATGCAAGGGGGATGTATAGATTTATATAGACCCCTTACACAAAACACAGAATGCGCCTCCGAACAATGCGCGTAATTTTGGGTGTCAACTCTCTTTTGTGCATGTTTGTATACGATTTTGACACCCAAAATGACACCCAGGATAGGCACATGTGAGTACGCTGCGCGTTGTGCAAGGGGTCTATAGACCATGTCATCTTGTTTACAAAAGAGGTGACCGTGTACATTTCAGAGAATTTCCTGGCAGGCAAGATACTGCACTGCTCAAGTGAGAAATTTTACATTTTGTATAATTATTACGCATAAAATAAAAAAGTCTGACAATAACAGCTTGAGATGTTAACTAATTTCTTCATATCAAAATTGTACGGTGCAATCTCTGTAAAATGTAAGATTTTCTTGTATTATTCCATAGAGCTATGTGCAAATTGTGCCTGCAGGAAGTCCAGGCTCTCTTAATGAATATGCATGATGTCAAAGGTTACATGGTCTGTAGAGTGCTTATTATTCATTGGTGTAGGACAGGTTGTTCTTTACCTAGATGCCGTAACTTCATCAGTTAAACTCCAAGTCCTTGCAATGTTCAGGGGTCGAAGATATATTGTCAGCTCTTAAATTCATAAGAATGAATTCATGTATTTCCTCCTGCAGGAGCATCCTGTTTCACAGATAAGAAAGGCACATTCTGTCCTACTGAACAAGGTGAACTTATATCATATTACCCCTGCTAGCTAAGAAAACATGCTCTTATCAAAATAAAGCTCATAGTAAACTAATGAAGAATGATTACATACTAAGAGCTGTATTACAACATGCCAATGAACAGTGAATGGAACAGGCACATCATAAATGGAATAAATTATTATTATTAGCATTATTCACTGTTGTAAAGAAAGAATGCAAAAGTGCAAAATTATGTAAACAATACAATTACTGACATAGGTGATATTCCTTTGATGAGAACAAATTCAAAAGAAAATTTGTACTGGATTAGACACGATGAAGCTCCAAACATTATAGGCTTCATTACTTGTTTGTACAATTTCTTGGTTTATAACATTTGCACTTGCAAAAAAAATACAACAATAAGTGCAAAATTATAATGTGATCATTCTCACTCTCTAAACTGACAAAACCTGCAAAATGTAATTTGAAATTTTGTGTACATGTATTTTTTATCATGAGTGATTATTTTACGTGGACCAATTTTTTTTTCTTCTTTTTTTCTTCCTTCTTTCCCCCAGTGCCTCTACTTGCCAAGCGGTATCATTTTATCAGGATTCTTGGCAAAGGCTGCTCAGCCACACTAATTGAAGCTGTGGACACATTCAGACCAGACAGTCACCATGTGGCCATCAAAGTACTCAATGAGGAATATTATGCCTTGGGATACCAGGTACCAGACATTATATAAAATCCCTATTCTTACCGCACCCATAAAAGTTAGGCGTTGCTAGTTTTGTTGTTTTGTTGCTTAGCACTCCGTGACCCCATCAAAACAAATACACACTCGCTGCTTAAGCATAAAATAAGTAGTTAAGCACAAGAAAGTTACCAAAATAAGGTTACCAGCCAAAATATAATTTCTCATGTACCAACCATGACTGCAGGCCTCAAACTTAGCAATTTCCCCAAAATGAAGGGCACCCAATGAGGAACATTTGAATTTGTATTAATGGTTTTTAAGGGTACCCACAGCAAATGCTGTGGTGCTGTGGCGAAATTCGAGGCCTGTGACTGGTATCCTGGCCATATTTGCTTAGCAGAAAATTGTCAAGCACTAACTTCTGCTGGAGCTGCTTTATGAAATTAAGCCAAGTTGAAATCTTTATGAGAGTTCACATGCCTTGGTTTTAACCATGCTGTATCCTTCCCTTGTAAGAAAAGCAGGTGAAATTAACTTGTGATCAATGTGAAAAAAAAATGACCACATTTTATTTCTTACTTGATATTGAGGAAATTGGCATGCGAGTCCCTCTATACAGGTGGATTTAGTTCACAGTCAGTACAAACTCAAGCACACTTAGTATTGAGGAATTGTTCCAACAAATCCAGGCTTGACCTGAAAATCATTTAGGCAATAACAGTGTGAGGAGATAGTCTTCACTGCGTTGTAATTAATGGGCTGGTTGGTGGCTGGCTGCTGTTAATGGACCGAGCGGAAGGCGAGGCCCATTAACAGCGGCCAGCCACCAAGTTAAGGTCATTTTTTATACACTGTTATTGCTATTTTTTAAATACCTTTAAAAAAAGAGAGTAAAAATCATTAGAATTTGTAATTTTTCTTTAGCAGAATTTTGTAGAAATGTTCTATTTATGTGCATGGGCCATTCTTTAGGCTGCTCTTTTTTGCATAGGACCCAATCTCTTACACATATCTAACTATTGATGCATATTTGCAAGAGCCAGACTACATGTATGAGCTTTGAAAATAACATCACCATAAATAGAAATACTTTGGTTGGTGTTCGGCTTCATGCTTTGCATTATGTTGGGTTCATGCGCCTACCACTATCACCTTAAATTGATACGTTGTCTACGCAATCACGCGTACGCGTGGTATGCGCATGCACGCGGCACCATCAGTCCTTGCCAACAACACCAAAACAATACGCATAAAGAAAACAGTTGATTTCGATAGTTACCCGGTCAACAAGCACAGTGCATACAGAACTTTTACATAACAATATGCTTGTTAATAGAGGCTATTTATTGGCTAGCCAGTCTTTATATCACGATAGTACACCCCCACGTGACCGGTCTTCAACCAATCAGAGTATGGAAATTCTTATTATAAATAACCTATAACATAGAAACACCTCATAATTTTGACCTGGAAATGTATGATAGAAAAGGATTTTTTTGGAAAAAAATCCATTGAAATTTGTTCCAGGCTCGTAACAAAGTAGAGCACCTGTGTAGGTTGACATGCTTAAAGGCTTGTATAAAGGATCTGCAATAGAATAATCATAAAGTAGTGTAACCTGAGGGGGTTATATAGCCATTCTAATGTTGCTTGACCTAGAAGCAATGAACTCCATTCTACCAATGTGATGATGAGATTAGGCACTGTAGATAAAAAAAGGAAAGAAAAAAAAGGAAACTCTCCTGAAATTACCAAATTAAATATTGATAGTGATCGAGGGACAGGCCAAATGTTTTGGCAGTACATTCATTTTGTGAAAGGGTTATTATCTTCCATTGTTTGAGGGAGAATAATGGATGTGGTGGTTCAATGCTTCAGTCCGTTGATTTTAAGTGGTTACACATCACCAATTTTGGGAAGAGCACATCGATTTAAACCTGAGGGTTTTCAAGGAAAATGGACTTAAAGAAACCTGGGAATATTTCACACTAAAAACACCTGCAAGCATTTCAGTGAAAAACTGTTTTTCAAAAGAACAACATTTAATTCAGTTGCATATTTTGAAAGTTTTTTAAAACTATGCCTTATTTCTAATTTTTTTTATTGCAAGAGTAACAAGATGTGAACACTGTTTTCACAAGATTTATAGCAAGTGCATTGTTTTATTTATTTAGTTAGTTAATGATCATTTAAACATCTTGAAAAATTAAAACTAAAAAACTTGCAAAATTTGAAAAATAATTTTCATTCAGGTAAAGTAAATTTTGTTAAAAGTTTGATGTTTCATGCTTTTAATTCGGCCTGGAATTACATGAAGGCTGTGGCCTCTGTTGCCCCTTTGGCCTTTGAAATTTTACCATAGACTTTAAGACTTTCCAAAGTGCCCTTTGCAGAATGAAAATGGCCTTGTCCTCTCAAAGATGAAATTGCATTCAAAGAGCTCTAAAATGGTACAAAACTTGGCTTAATGCTATACATACATACTTTTGGCGATCATATCAAGTGTTAAAAGAGGTCTTGCTAATTAGGCGAAGTTTCATTTTAAAACCTGTATATCAAAGACTAACGAGCCAAATTGAAAAAGAAATTCATTTGGGGGGGGGGGGTTTCTCATAAAGGTGACTGAATCATCACACTAATTATCGTTTCATTGTGTGGGGGTCAGTTGTGTTGAATAGACACGGAATGCCCCCATAATAGAAGCTCTTCATTAGCTACAGTAAACTAACTGACTGTATGTGACAGATAATGAATTGATGTACAGTACAATGCTTCTGAGGCTGTAATGTAAATGCAATGTTGATGGATGTCCCCCCTTTGCAATTAAGTGTCTTACACTTAATGGTTATCACAAATGACAGACATCTTTTAAAATGTTAAAGATAACATTATTGTGCAGAGGGATTTATTATTTTTTTAATGGAGATTATTCATGAAATTATTCATGAATAAAATTTCCCTTGTGGTCTATTACTTGAAATTATTCTGTTACATATTTTTGTCGTGCCAGTTCTTTTGTTGAGAATCTAATTTGAATGTCATGATAGATTTCATTAATCTTTGTAATTTAAAATATATGAACTGTATGCTTAACCTGTTGCACTATCTTGAATTTACATGTACTGTATCTAATAAGACAAAGAGTTGTTTTTCGATCTTCAAAATATTCCTTTTTCAATTTCACTAGAGACCTTTTTCTTTGTTGGACTTCTTTCTGAAAATTTTTCACTTTTTTTCTAGCCTATTTACAGGCATGAACTTCTCAACAGATCAGGAGAATTCCTCCTTTTTCTTGGTTTTGTTGTGCCATAGAAAACTGAAAAACACTACAAACTTTTGTGTTTAAGGCAGTTTCCTCATTTGTATTTTCATGGTGTGGTTGTGATGAGCAAATTTGTTGATTATTGATGATGAACGCTTGCTTGATATAAAATCCAAACCCCTTCAAAACAGACACCCATGTCATTGTGCAATGTTTGCGTTTTAAAAACAAAAGGATTTGAACTAACATTTCCTAAAGTAATTTCTTTAATTGATTGTTGAATATGATTGATTTCAGGAAAGTAACAATGTTGAAAGACTAAACTGTGCAGACCCTCAGGACTTTTCAGGAACAGTGCGACTCTTGGTAAGTTTACAATTCTCAGTTTCAAGGCTTGTATTTAAAATGTTCTTCAGTGAATTGTTCAACCCTTTTCCTTTTGGTCAAAGTTATCCGGGGTAAAAATTTTCTCATCGTTGACAAAACCTACAAAATAATTTTGCTTTTAGGCACGGATGACTTCCGACTGTGATGAGCGTTTGAAAAGCTGTTTTTGTTTTACTACTGGTACAATAGTGTGGGGATTTGAATTAATCTGAACTTCTAAAAACTTTTGTTTTACCCTCCTTTTTAGGGGTAGTTTTAAAACATACAGTTACAGGAGTATTGAAACTATTTACAGTTTACAGCAAGTACAGATATCTGTACACTTTAACCCTTTCACTTTTACCCTGTACACTTTTACCCTTTCAAGACCATGCTTTTCTGTATAATTATTTACTTAATTCAATTAAATTAAAATCACTTTATTTTCTTTCACATAGTTGGACTAGTACACTTAAAAGATTGATTAATGGTAAATTATGATGAAAAAGTGTTACACATTTAAGAAAAGTGACCAAAAGAGCGAGGGAGATGTGGAGAGAGTTTACAAGAAGTGCTTGTAAGGTGCAAGCTCCCTTAGTTACATTTTCTGTGCTTAAGGGTCGTTTCTTCTTGGCTGTCCACTGCAGAATTTTCAAGCTGAGAGAGTGCAATCTTCGTAAACAATAAACAATGGCACACAGTGCTAGTTTACAATGAATGAAAATACGACAAATACTAAAATACAAAGCAAAATAAAAAACTAAATAAAGTAAGTTTCAAGGTAGGGTCATAGATTGGTTATCGCCAACGTAATGCTGATTTATCAATAAAAATACAATAAAAGTCAGCTGCAAATATGAACAGACATGGCTGAATTTACTGATTTATTACTCTTGTCACTCAGTAAAATCAGGACAAAGTTAAGAAAGTAAT
Source organism: Pycnopodia helianthoides (assembly GCA_032158295.1). Taxonomy (NCBI): domain Eukaryota; kingdom Metazoa; phylum Echinodermata; class Asteroidea; order Forcipulatida; family Asteriidae; genus Pycnopodia; species Pycnopodia helianthoides. The sequence goes on from CM063243.1 coordinate 12,691,830, forward strand.
GGGGAAAAGTATGACAGAGCAGTTTTATTGTGAATGGAAATTAGTGTACTTTGTACACAGGAAACGCCAACAATTCTCTATTTTGGGCGTACACCGTTATACACTTGAATGCTGGCTGGTTGCAGCCACTAATGGTTTATTACTCTAAGGTTTGTGCTCCTGCTGTCATCTTGAAACGGTTAAACCGCGATGACTTTTTAAAAGAAAGTAAGAAAAAAAAACCCACGAATTAGATTTGATGAGAGACCTTGAGTTGACTGCGTAGATTTGTTAATTTTCATATTACTCTGCTGAACCACGGGATTCTTTCCAAAGAAAAAAAATCATCAAAATTAAATCCGCCCCGGTGTTCCATAAGTTGTTCAATATATCCAGCAACTCTGACCCCATCTAAAAGTGCATCTTCATGGTGAAACACTGCCGATGCTCAGATAGGCATGATGGATTGAGAGGAGGAGAGAGTAGGAGCAAGGGGGGGGGAGGGGGTAGTTGTCGGGAGTTCAGAGGGAGGTTTAAGACAAAGAAAAAAAACCTGTATGAATATAAAGTATCATGTCCTTGTCACAGGGGGTAAGTCACAGATGCTCAGATAGGCATGATGGATTGAGAGGAGGAGAGAGTAGGAGCAAGGGGGGAGGGGGTAGTCGTCGGGAGTTCAGAGGGAGGTTTAAGACAAAGAAAAAAAACCTGTATGAATATAAAGTATCATGTCCTTGTCACAGGGGGTAAGTCACAGAGCAAGCACAGTCATTGTAGTGACATGGCTCATTAGGGTCTCTCATGGGCTTTTGATTCATTGGGAAGAGATCCATTTGATGTGTCTTTTTACACCCACTAACTAACCCAGATAAAAAGTAGCCCCCCATGAATTTAACCACGGAGCTGATTTAACTGTGTACAGTATCAAGGGACGTCTGTGTATCACGGGGAGTCATCCCACCAGTTTGCTCATCACCTCGGTAAATGTGAACACGGCCAATTTCCCCTCCCCTTTTACACTGAGTCAAGTTTAGAGAAGATTAATGAGTAAACTTCGCTGACAAATGTCAATTATTTAACATTTCATATTTTATGGAAAGGGACTTCTGGAATTGTCTTTCGTCACTTCATTCTAGTGGCAGATTTTATTGGATATTGTCCGCAGCAGTCATTTATAAGAGTACAGTAAATGTCTTTCCACTGTTTGGAAGTTGGACCTCTTCCATTTCTCAAGTACTTCCGGTTTGGTGGACAATTGGACAATTTGGTGAATTGAACAAGAGTTACCTGAGGAATTACTCAGGTTAAATTGGGCAGAAATATCAGAAACCAGGGACCAATTTCACAAAGAGCTAAGATTGATCTTAAGATGTGTGTGTGTGTGTCTTAATTGCTAAGCAAAGTGTGATGTCACAATACAAATCACCATGGCATTATTGACAACTCATCCTTTAAGATAACTCTAACTCTAAGGGGTTTTGTGAAATCATGCCAGGTATTCTGAATGACTTATGTAACTTGATCTTGATCTACGATACGTCCAAACATGAGAAGTCACAAAAATCATTCAATTTCTGATGATCAGTTTATTATAAGTGTAGAGTTGCTGTTTCGCTATATACACTAGTGCTTTCACTGTTTGTACATGGACTTAAAATTGTGTAAGTAATATGAGATCAACACTTTAAAAGTACGATCCTTCAACTCCTCCTCCTCCTGGACAGAATCCTTCATACCAGTGTGAAAATGTTGACAAGTTTGAACATCCCCCAAAGTTTCTAAGGGTATTGTTTCAAGACATGCCAGAAATCTGCTGTAGAGTCATTAATTTGTTATCAGGGAGGCCTTCTCTTGGCTATCCTGAGGGACCACAATAAGGCAAATGATGTACAGACAGTAAAGATTTGTCTCAACAAACTTGGTCAGGGTTTACTCAGCAGTCCAAATACTGATTTTCACCCTCACTTTCCCATCTTCAAGGGAACAGATCCTATTTCATCGGGCGGGGCAAACACTTCAACGCCACTACCTACATAAAATATCCTATTTCATATGAAATGATTGCAATTAATGACACCCACATTTCATCAAGCCTCTCCGATGAAGAGCCACAATCTGTTTATCTTTCCCTCGTGTCAAAACACTGGTCCTTTTCAAAAAGACAAACATCAACTGCTTTTTAACAAGCTTGACCTTATGAAAAAGTACAGACAGGGTTGTCCTGGAATATATATAAAAAAAAGTCTGTCTGTCTGATGGATGCCGTCAAGAAGGAGCAGACACTATTGTATGTCACGCTTTGATTGTTTCACTTCAGTTGACTTTCACTCCAGCCCCAGCCATCCCATTCAGCACAATTCCTATTTACTTGTTCAGATGTTGTATTTATTTTCTACATAAAAGGTGAACAACCATGATTGAATAAAAGGCCTGTGTGTTTGATGCAGAATCTCGGCACTCCTCAAAGGTTATTTTACAGACGTAGCCAGTTTCTTTGTTTAATCATCAATGGTAGTGTAGTAATTGTTCTTGCTTGTTTGTCTTGTCTTTGGACAGGAAAGGAGGTTGGTGTACTTTTCTAAATTTCCTTGAACGCATCAGTTTTCACCTGTGACCTTGTGGGTGTACTTTTCAGGGATTACATGCAGACGGAGAAGACAACAAAACATGCTGTTTTCTGATGTTCTGTGAATTGGTGTTCGTTTTTGGCCAATATGTGAAAGTTGTCATATATATTTGTTTAATGTAATTGAATAATCCTTCATAAAACTAAACACATGAGATTGACGTTATGGCTGGAAAATATTAATGTAATAAATTTTGATTGATGTGGCTAGCCATAAAGACAGATTATTGTTGTTAATTAATTTGTTCTGAATTGACATAAGAAAACAATGCAATTGTATGTAAATTTTGTAATGGCGTGGACCCAAATTACATTAACTACATATCAAATTAACCTGGAAATGTGTTTAACAGGTTTTTCATGTGAATAAAAAAAAAAAGTGTTTGGAAACTTTGTTTTTAGTTCCTCCAACTGTTTTCCCCCCGATACAATTTTTAATTAACTAACTTGCATAACAGGTCTGAGTGGGTTCTTAAAAGAGGGGCTTTAAGGTCAAATTCAGTTTTGTGGTTTACTCATTTTCCAGTAGACAAAGTCCTTATGAAAGTGGGCAAAAACTACAAGTCTTTAATCCTTTGTTTAAAAGACCCCAGTGTAAAGGATGTAAAGGATGAATTTTGTGGGTGTCTGTATTATGACCAAACATCCCCTTGCATACACCCCCAAGGTCATAATAATGGAAATGCCTGTGCACGTATGCCCCATTATACAACTGTCAGCCAATGATGTACCTTCTTGTGCCCTCCTCGGGGGCGCTGGGTACTTGCGATACAATATTTCTATTGTCTATTTCAGGCAATGCACACAGCTTGACTCTCCCTGCACCCCCATCCATGCCTGAATTCTTCTAGAGGAAGCTGTGTAATTGTCTACATGTATCTAGGCACTAAATCATCCAGTTAATACAATGCAAATTAATGTTGAAGACATTCAACTTTTACCACCCTCCTCCCTGTCCCTGCCCTCCTCATTGTCCACAGGATAGTGACAGGAGTATTTGGAAATCGAAGATTGCTGAGAGATTTACAGAAGATGTATCATATGTATTGGAGCTGGGCCGAATTTTCACAGCTCAGCTTTAAAGCAGAAAATATTGCTTAATATTGCTGCTAAGCAAAATCTAGCAGGATACCAGGTCTAGATGGTACATATGTGACATGGTGTTTTAGCTGGTAACCTTATTCTGGCATACATCATTTGTTTTGTGCGTAGCTCCTTTTTTGTGCTTAAAAGCAGGTCCATGAAATTGGGCCCCTGGTCACAGCAGGCACAGATGTCACATTGTTGTCATTATGAATCCATTCAATTTCTGCTGTAATTGAGTATCAACAACATTAATGAATATGGGGAAAAAAAGGATGATGAACTCGTAGTTAACAAAACCCCAACCAAAAAGCATACAAAATTCATCCACTTGTATACATGTACTTCCTGGATGAGATCAGGGCACAGATGTCATACTAGTGTCCTTATAAATCCCACTTACTTCCCGCTTTAACAGAGAAAGGTCAAATTTATGATGGAAAATGAAGAAAACAAAATTAGGTTGTTGAACTGGAAGTAAGAAAAACAAAATACATCCCCGTAGAAACTTTCTGGGAATTTGGAAATTGTAGCTCTGACTTGTTGGTCAATCCAATCTAATACTGAATATATGTATATCAAACATTTCTTTACTCATGACGTATAGCTACAAAAGTAACAGCTAGCTCCAGGTCGGCAAGGCTGGCTGGCTGGGAAACTGATATAACTTGCCCGACTGCGTATAACCTTGAAGGGAGATCATACCATGTGGATCTGCCATTCATGTTTTATAGTAATTAAACCCCAATATGCATTGACCTTTTCATGTTCTATTTTTCACATTGAGTGCAGAATGCAAATGTCTACATGTCTGGATTCTTTTTCGCCAGAACTGAGTCATGCTTCATTCAGTAATGTCATATTGCCATTATGCACTCACCGAATGAATACCAAAAGTTGTGTTTGTATAGAGGGGTGGAGACCAGATTATTTTCCTCCCAGCCTCGTTTTGGTTACATTGATTTGATTGAGAGAAGGAAAAACATTGGCTGCCCCCCAATATTAACATTTTTTAACAAGCTGTGATATAGTGTGAACATCTCTGGTGAAAACATTTTCAGAATGCAGATTACTGTATGTACTGTAGCCAGAAGAGTGTCTTTGAGTGTCTTTTGAACATCCTTCTCTGAAAAAATGTGAAAGCATTGTGAAATCATAAATTTTAATTGGAATTTGGCAGAGAATCAAAAGTTGAACTCAGATAACAGGCGTGGGATTTCTTAGGATTTGTCCTGATTTCAGGATTTTCTGAAAAGTCACCAAAGAGAGAAATAAATAGTGCACATCGGGTCCTAACCTGTAGCTACATGTACTTCTGGTAATGCACATAAACTGTAAACCTCCTGAAATTTGTAACATCTAGGAGGTTCTGGGTCACAGTAAGGGGGAACCCATCAGGCCCGCAAACCATTTTCAGGAATTTTCGCATTCATCAAATCTCATCCCTTGGTTCAACTTACTAAACTATTTTGGTACAGTTTAAATTTTAGACAGAATGTGCCTTAAGGCAAGTGTGACCATCTGAAGTGGAAACTTCTAAAGTCCTAATCTGTATGTACTTTTAGAGACCATTTAATGAATTTTGGACATTTTTGTACTTGAATTCCAGAATAAATTTACATTTGGAAGTCACTTCTGTCTCGTCTTTGAGTTGCTTCATCCCAAGCCACTGCACCAGTATTTCAAGCCCATCTCCAAGGGACCAAAGGTATTTAGATTTATTTAATCACCTAATCTTTCTTCCGCCGCTCTGGTTATTGTCGTCCTCCTCGTTCAATTTGATGGAGTAATGTGCATTTCATTCATCATGCACAGATATAAAGGGGCTCATCTGAGCCAACTTTTCAACACAAACTGTTTCAAAAAAGTTTTTTTTTGCATTTTGTATCAGCTGCTTATATTGTACATATCCCTGCAAAACATATAATGCCTGAAAGGTCTTGCCTACATAGGGTTATTAAGGTTTTGTAGTAAATGATTGGTCGTTAGTATTGGTTGGTCAACTGTTGTCTTTTTACATTGATCAAAGAAAACAACTCAGAGTTTTCTACCAAGACGAAAAATTTTGTTTCGCCTCTTGCAAATTGGCTTCTGTGAAAATCATCTTAGTAATTATCATCTGTGTACAGCACACTGCGGGCAGGCACGGTTTAACCACTAATTCACACGTCGCTTTTGTGTGGTTGTTGTTGTTTACTGTCTCACACAGACAAACAAAGCGAAATGGCAGAAAAAGTTGTGTGACACATGTACCAAGGGGCTCGACATTTGCCTACAGGATCAATTACTGTCATCTTTTCTATATCAGAAACTTGCTTCATGCAGTAATTAAATGAAAGTAATATCCATCTGGTTTTGCTGGTAACTGCAGGCCTGGAATTTCATCTTTGTGAGGGCAAGGCCATTTAAACAAAATTCAAAGGGAACTTCCATTGGAAAATCTTTAAATGTTGAAGGGGCACCAAGGCCAATATTAGTGCAACAGAGGCCTGGGCCTTCATGTAATTTCAAGCCTGTAAGTAACGGGAAAATATTTTTTGCATGATGGAAGGAAAAGCACTGTCTTTGCAAAACCAAGTTAAAGACTGACTCGCATACACTGAGTTTATAACTGGTTCTATTGCATTGCACTTTGTCATTGCAAACTTGTGGGGTTGTGTATTCCAATTAGCAGGTGTCACCGTACACTTGCCAATTGAGCCTGCATATTTGCACACACACAAGTCCTCTCAGAGAAATAAGCCCACCCTCAGTTCATCTTAAATATATTGCATATTTGCGGGTAGAATAGTCGGCGGGTGAGTGCAGTAATCACTCCATGAAACAGATACGCTTAAGTGGAAACACCAACATCCACACGTAGTTTATCTTTTTTTATTTTGGGACGAAACACTCCCAAGGCGATGGAAGCATTAAAGCAACTTACGTAAGTGAAGTTTTGTTCGGCTCCTCACGCCAACCTTGATAGTGGATGGCCATCAGTATCCAGACTCCAGTACGTGACCATCGATTGGTCTTGAATAAGCCCGGCCCTGACCTAGCCCCTTGGATGCCAGGGGGGGGGGGGGAGGAGCTGCAGCTAATTCCCAGGGTAGTGCGTGATTACCGTTGCCTGGGTGAACACTATGTTTTCTGGGACCCTGGGTTGACGCAGTGGGACGAAGAGATGGAGTCTTGTCATGGTGTTATGACGAGCATAAGTTTTTTTATTTTTATTTTGTTTTATATCGATCAGAAACTAATTGGGAAATCACATAAACCTAGTTTGCGAAGTAACTCAGGTAAAGCTATTGAAAATGTATATAACCACTAGGAAACTAAACACTTCAAAGTACTCTAAGACACTAGGCTGTACAATGTATGTATGTGTAATTTACCAAATGTCTGTACTTAGCTATCGAAATAGCATCTGGTCTATGAATACAATGGTCAGGTCCCATCGGCTGCTTTTTTCTTCTCTTTTTTCTTCTTTTTTTAGACACTGATACTTTTTTCTATAGGACAGACACTTCAATATTGCGAGCACATAAAGCCATTAGACGCTCCTTAAGAAAATTGATCCACAGTCCCACCTGAGAAGGAATAATCTTTCAAATGTATTTCTCGGAGTACACCGTCTCATTAAGAGAGAAAAGCGCTGGCTGTAAGATTCCCCATTTTTGAGTATTGCCAGGGGACGGAGTGATCAAATTAAATAGCGGTACCGGTAAATCATTCCTCGGGGTTTTATAGCTGGCATTCTCTAGCTTAAAGATCGCTAAACTGCATCAGCTTTTTTTCCCCCTCTTTTTTTTTTTTTTTTTTTCTTCTCCTTCTCCTCTTTTTATGATGCCTGCAATCCCTAAGTGCACTTGTAGACACCGATTTACCGCTGAAAATGAGAAAAACTTTGCGGGGACCCAAAAAAATCCTATAAGAAGCCTGGGAGGTATGTTGCCCTGTTGCTGGTGCATCTTCAGATGGAATTAGTCAGTACAATCTAATAAGGTGAACATTGAGGATATGAACGGAACCAGCTGTAGCACTGTTATGATTCGGTCTGTACTTGCAATGAGTGCTCCAATGTGGCTGGGGGGTGTCTGCACTAATTGACAGAGGGTTATTTTGTGACATGTTGTTGGGCACTATTAGTATTAGGCACTAATACTGAATGGAAAAAAAAAACCAACTAAAAGATGTTGGCTCCCTCTTTTACCTAGACAAGAAAATTAAAAAAATTAAATATTTCAAAAGTGTAAAAAGAGAGAGAACAATGTTTAAAACAAATAAAAGAAAAAGAGCATAGAAAAACTAAACATCTTTTGTAAACAACAAGTTTTAACTAAAAATCGTAAGCTTGTCTCAGAATCAAGTGTACAACATTTTTGGGAAAAATTTAGAAGATAAATTAAATCAATAAAATGATAAATTAATATTAAAAGCCATAAAACTTGCCCAATTTATTTAAATACAGTTAATTAGTAGTATAAAATATAATTATAGTAAAAGATAAAAAAGCTTGCCCAATTCTTTTTACCACAGTTAATTAGTCTGAAAGCAACTTAATCAGAAGATTCAACCAAACTGGTATCCTAAACATGCTTAATACCTTTGAGGACTCTAAAAGTCTCAACTAATATTTTTACCTGGAACTTTGTTTGAAAATCTCTGGTGAGACATACTCATGTGAAACTCAAATATTTTATTAATTACCTGTAATTGATTAATTGTCTTCATTTGGCTGCTTACTGTGGCATTCTTTGTCTTCAGTCACTGATCTTGGCCCTAAACACATGCTTGACATTATAAATGGAAGTCAGTTATTAGTACAACTCGTGAAAAAACTTCTTTATAACTACACCCCCTTCCTTCCCCTGAACTAAAACTATAGAAGAAAAACAAATAAACAAAAATAAATCAAATGAAACTAGAATTTTTTTTTAAAAATCATAAAAATAAATCAAATGAAATCTTAAGTAGAATAAAATTTTTAAAAAAGAAGAGAGAGAGAGAAAAAGTTTAGTCTTAAATGGAGCGAGTGTGATGATTAAACTTTTGGGAGCTGTTCAGCAGATTGGAAAGGCACTCTAGCAGTAATAACATTACTCTGCTTGACTGCATGTTATATTACTACCTGTCCGAGCCACCCCAATCCACAAGACAGAAGACGTTTCAAATTACACCGACCTAAAACGGGCCGCCAAAGAGGCAATTTCCCTGATTTGCTCCGCGCAAGCGAGCGACGTGTACTTTACCTCGTCGCAGCGCGTTCAGCTATGAGGCTAACTAAATGACTCTTTGTGTTCACTTTCCATCAGCAAGGTACGACAGATAAAAAAAAAGAAGATTCCTCACTTGTAGAATTAGAATGGAGTGGGAAGAAGGCCCTGTAGCTAAAAGGTATCAGTTTACATAGTCATTACTAAAAAAAGAAAAGAAAATGAAGGTTTTTTTTTTTTTTGTCTCAGTTCCTTTTTGTTTTTTGTGTCATTTCATGATGTCGCTCCAAGAGATAAGTTTTTTTTTTTTCCGGGGCTGTTTTGGTTTTGATTGATTACAAAGTTGGGGAGATTGTCACGTTCAGCAATTGTCAGGAGGTGATACAACTGCTTAATGAAATTGGATGGAACCGGCTCCGGGGGGTGAGAGAGTCCGTTTTCATTTAGTCAAAGAATTCAAAAATTTGAAGTCAATTGATCATATTTAGGCATCAAATGTGTAGTCGGAAGTCTTTGAATGTTGTGTCTTTATTTATTAAACAATGAATGTCCCAAATGTAAGTGGATTAGAGCTCTGCAAAATATTGTAGGGATTCAGGAATAACTTTAAAAGTTTTGTTGAAGCATGCAAACCAAAAATATTTGTCAATCATTACTATTTTTATTTTGCTGGAATGTATTTATTCTCATTTTGTGCAAATTGGAGAAATCAAGTTGATATGTGTAATTTTAGTAGAACAGAAAAGAGAAGAAAAGAAAACTTTAATTTTTGGGGGGTCATATTCAACGTTCGTTGTGCCAGGGGATGGGAACTTAGCATTCCATGACAATGACAATGTCTTGTGCAACTGAGCGTCATGACATGTCTGGTGCAACTGAGCGTTCCATGACAATGTCTGGTGCAACTGAGCGTTCCATGACAGTCTGGCAATGAGGTTCAGAATGTCTGGTGCATGGGTTCTGACAATGTTGTGCAACTGAGCGTCTGACATGTCTGTGCAATGAGCGTTCCATGACATGTCTGTGCAACTGAGCGTCTGAATGTTGTGCAACTGAGCGTTCCATGACAATGTCTGGTGCAACTGATTCCATGACATGTCTGGTGCAACTGAGCGTTCCATGGCAATCTGTGCAACTGAGCGTTCATGACAATGTCTGGTGTGGCCAACAATCTGTGAATGACGTTCCTGACAATGTCTGGTGCAACGAGTCATGACAATGTCTGGTGCAACTGAGCGTTCCATGACAATGTAACTGGTCGACAATGTCGTTCACATGACAATGTTGTGAATGAGCGTCCATGGCAATGTCTGGTGCAACTGAGCGTTCCATGGATCAATTTTGGAAATACAACGTCTTGTGCAACTGAGCGTTCCATGACAATGTCTTGTGCATGAGCGTTCTGCAATGGTCTTTCTGGTATGCATGACAACTTGTCAGAGCGTTCCATGACAATGACAATGTCTTGTGTGTAGTTCCAATTAAGTCTGGTAAACACTCTGTGGTAGTGCTAAGGAAAAGCTGTAAACTGTGTTGTTGTTTGCAAACTCTAAGAAAATTTATATTTAAAAATTAAACGGTTGCCCATGCTTGGGTGTAGGGTGAGGCAAGTTTACTCTGTGATTCAGACAACTCCATTTTACAATCAGTATCAGTACAATACAGTACACTTTCCTTTAAAGATCCATTTTTAATTTGATTTCTGCAGAGGTTTGTTTGTTTTTTTGTTTTTTGATTGATTGAGTTTTGTTTGTCAAATATTTTACTTGACTCCATTTTGTATAACCCTTTTTAAATTTATACTGTATAGTGCAACTCAACGTATGGGTTGCCATATACTGTACATTCTTGTATGTTTTTACTTGTATGAAATAAACCAATATTAACCACAAAGAAAGCCAAAACAATTCAATAGTAATTCAGAACTACCTTCAATAAATACCATTTAAAATTAAATCCAAGTCATAAAAATATGTTACCAGTGACAATCAGCAGCTTCTGTTTTATTACATTGCAATAACTATGACTGCGTAATTAAAGATATCTTCGCTGGCAGTCTGTCAAATTCATTACTCTGCAGCAAGTTCATGAGATAAAAAAAACAATAACAAGAAAATTACAAACAAACAAACAAACCGTTCAAAGACCAATAAACTTAAAGTTATATAGGATTTTGAACTTTGCACGCCAGAGTAGGTTTGTGGTAACTCCAAATCATGACAAATACTCTCCCCTTGTGGTTCTGAAAAAAGTGCCCATCTTCATAGAGCTGCTTCAGCACAAAAAAGTAGCTAAGCACAACAAAATCTTGCTTACCAGAAATAAGGTTACCAGCCAAAATACCATGTAATGTGTAATATTTGTAACTGGTAACCTGCTTGTTTTTGCTTAGCAGGAAATTGTTGAGCAATATTGTGCTTAAGCAGCTTTATGAAATTTGGCCCAGCTGGTAATGTCACCAGCGCTCTGATCGTCTTCTGGAGTAAAAAGTTATGGTTAGGCATACATTGCAGTCAAATTTCATAGTTGTCAAATAAGTAATAGGCTTTCTCAATGTGACGGGGGCTTGACTTCCAAGGAAACTTTAATTTGAACCTGGCCCTATTAGTCCATGAAAGAATTCCCTTTGCACTTTTTGCAAGATTAGACCTGTTTTGAAACCTGTCATTTAAAACTTGACCTGGAGAAGATTTGGCATCAGAAACCTCACCAAATTAGTGAAACTTGGAAAGTTAAAACGTAATAATCGGAAGGAATATTAGACCCATGGACTTGTCTGGTTGTGAGTGTATCGTCAAGAGCCCGAAGTGACCGGATTCAGGCCAGCATTTCAAAGGATATTAAGAGTTCAGTGGATAGTAAGAGCCTTGTTGGGGCATTTGACTCATGGACAAAAGTGCACTCATCATCAAAAAAATGGTAACTGCTGAAACAGTCGCCTTGCATGCCAACTTACAAAGTATTGCCCTTAAAGCTATTGACTGGAATACCAACTCGCCCCCTGCATTTTGAAGCCAGTGGGACACACCCATGTTTGTTATAAAAACCTAGCTACGTAAAGCATGAAATTTTGCACGGCTGTTGTACAGCCATTTGCATATTAGTGCTTTTTATTCTTTTTATGTTGAAATCTAGGCGGTGAACACACAATGTAAGTACTTTTGCACTCCAAATGCAAATGAACTTATGCACACGTGTGTCATTTTCTTTGGAAGTTCAATTCATTCCTCAGTCATGTGCAAGCCTGAAAACATGACCGCGCCCAGGAGGCTCAAAAAGATTGTTTGCGTCTAGAATCAAGTTTAAGAGATCCAGTCAATACATAGTGTGGTTGTACCTCACGGAACACCACAAAACCTGTTGACACTACACCAGCTTATTTATAAAGAATCTGTGCTTTCTTGTTATTTTTAGACGCTCGAGGGTCTGATAGGGACTGTTCACTTATCAGAGAACATACATTTATCTTCTTATAAATCAATGGCATATTTCATTCCCTTTAATCAGACCTAATCCTCTTCATAATCTCTCCACCTGCTACAAGGGAGTCTCTTGCTACACTCATTGCGCCAGTTGACTCCAAACTTACTTACGGTGAAAGATGTTGATTCTACTGTGATAGTACTGAAAGGGAAACTGGAGTGGAGTACGTAGATCTGCCTGATGGGCCATATTTGGAAAAAGGCTGATTGAATTGGTGTGGATTGTCGGGGGCCCCTTTGGTGTTGTCTCTCCTCTACATCTCTTCCTCTCTGATGCGATCTAGTGGCGGATAGATATCAGACGAGCTTTTGATAAATGGCAGGGGACTTCATGGTCAGAGCACTCCTCACACACCGAGCTCAGCGACATCAATATTTGGTTGATTTTTTACCTGGTATCATCACACTCTTTTAAAGGGGAATGGCACTCCATTGGAAATCAACCGTAAAATGAACAGTGCGTTTTAGTTTCATGAAAAGCTTGTTTTGTTGGTAGTTCGGCTTGTACTAAGGAAAATGTCATGAAGGGTTTTGTTGGGTGTTAAAGTTTGTTTTTTCTTGAAATTTATGAAACCTAGGAATCCTCTTAAAATGAAAAGATTGATGTAATCTGTATTCTTGTGAAGAGCAGACTTTAGATACACGTTCATTCTATTTTATTCGAAAGGAAAACTTCAAATCGGAAAACCCTTAATGTGAGGTAGAGATTGAAAACCAATCCACATAAAGGGCTCCAATCTGAGGCAGAATTCTAGCCGAGGTCCGCAGAAATGAAAGACATGGAAAGACAACCTGATCCTCAATACGTGATAAAAAGTGAAAATAGCAACACAATCAAACCTCAAATGACCTACCCTATCATGACCATATCAACAAATGATATATATTTTTTATTAGAATAATAACAACAAGTAGGATTGCATTTCTGTTCCCCCCCTCATTTGATGACACAATGTGCACTTAATCAAACAATTTCCTAGATAATTACTGTTTAGTTTAACAACATACACATGTACACGTACATGTACATGTAATATACAGAGCTACGTTACAGTCTCATCAAAGATTGGATGGACAGTGTTTGTAAATAGATATACCAAGGTGAATGCAACGTGTTCCTTTAATGCCGCAGTGATAACGCTCCGTGTTTATGATGTTCATATCACAATACCAGGATGCTATCCTCCGTATTGCTTGTGGGACTCCGACCAGCTGGTCCTAATTACTTTTAATCTCCCGGCATGGGGTTCCCGTATTAAACCGGGAGGAGAATGATTGATTGGTCCATTATGAAGTGGGGCCTCGCGCTCTGATTGGCTGGATCATCGTCACCAGCCAATCATTTTGAGGCGATGATGGGATTGTATGCAAATGAGGTATCCTCTTACATCAGGCTGTGAAAGTACGATGGGAGATTCTTTACCCTGGGTGGATGTGTTATTGTAACGTGTAGATGGTGTCGGGTTATCAGCAGAGAGCTTATTAAGACAGTGGAGGAGATGGGGAAGTGTAATGTTGCATGAAGATTTAATATTTGCTTTCATTGACTATGGAAGGTGGATACAATATCTATGAAACACTTCACAAATTTTGTTTTATCAGAATTTGGGGCTCTAAAGAAAGTTATTTGTTTACTAAATAGCCAGTTGAACTTGTTTTATTACAGCAAACTCTTTATTGAGATGATGGTTGATAGATTAGCAGGGAATAACCAATGAATATTTATGAGGCTTTTTACGGGTCTACAGTTTATCGTTTGTGGGTTTACTGTGAATGTGAATCTACAGCTGTGGCTTAAAGAATGCGTCTCGGAAGTTCACTTTATTTGTGCCAAATAACAATGATGATAAATTTCAGTTGAGATAAGTACACAATGAGGTTATAATCTTACATTGCTTTTCATGATAGCAACAACAGAAGAGACACCCTCGTATAAACACCTAACGACTTCAAAAACTATCAAGTCATCAATACTCATCGGATACTCATCTGCGATAATCGCCTCCACTTGATCTTTGTTCAGCGGGACGATTTGTCTTAATCATTCGCAACAGGTCTCCCCCCTTGTTACAAGACAATTTACATCGCTCGCTCCTTCCTGGGCCCTGCTGGGCCTGGAAGAAGATGCCACCAACTACATGCTACCGGCCACCGGGGTTTTTCCCACGGATGGAATCTGTCCCGTCCCGCAAAGAGTGATTGAGGATAAATAGAATAACCAGAAGGCTATCAGTTTTGTTTTGATAAAAGAGATGCAGCGGGGCAGATAATGATGAATCCAGACAAGAAACATGTGCGTCCTCTTCTCCCCTGACGCTAGCTCTTGTCTTGCCTCCTCCTCCTCCTCTGGTAGTAACTGCTGACTTAGGATGTGTATACACTGTGTATACAAACCTCTCTCCAGGCATCGAACTGCTGATAGGGGAAGAATGACTTCACATAGCTTTAGGCTGGGGCTCGATAAACACTGATCAAAGGATTTTCCGTTCGGTGGTAAACACCATTTAGGGTTCCCACGTCCAGTGAATTTTCTGATTGTCTGTGTGTATATATGTCAATTTAAATATTTGAGATTGATACCAAGCAATAAACCTCATCATTATCGGGATCTAGATTGTCCAGTACCCTGTGACTGTGACATAAGTTATGGAATGAAGAGGGACGACTTTGCTTGGAAACCTAATTCTGATTCATCAGGTTGGAATAACTCTGATGACAAAAACAAAAGTCCTTGAGCACTTTCTTGTTATTGTTTGATGATGATGATGATGATGATGATGACTTGACATCGCAAATGTTTTTGTGAATACATTGTGTTTTGTAAATTTCAGTATGACTTTTATTTATTCTAATTGATTAACAAGGTGTCATAGTTGATACTTCAAAAATGTATTCGCACATTTTGTGTTCATTTGATTAGTTTTTTTTTCAGGCCTGGTATTGTCGTTCTTGTGGGGCAATTTCTACTCAAACATTTCAAGGTGCAGCAAGCCATTGACAAGGGGCGTGTAATAGGCAATCTCCTTGGTTGCCCTCATGAAGTATTTTGCCTGCATAGCATATCATGGTCTAGCGCATCAAACTCAAGTTCTGATGGCTGAGTCATCAGAGTGTGGGTTCGAGTCCTGGTCGTGACACTTTTAAGACACTTGCATTCAACTATAATGGTTTTACATCACCCGGGAGTAGATGGGTACCTGCAAGGGTAGAGATTGTTGATATGATGGAGAAGCAACCTGTGTGCCCATTTGGCTGCCGGTGCTGCATACTCCAAAGGAGTTGAGATGGATGCTTAAATATAATGGAAGGTGCTTGTAGAAGCCTACTGGACTTAAAAAAACTGATAATGACATTTACATTTTCGTTATACTAGGCTTGATTGCTTATTATGCCAAACATCTGAGTATTACTCTCTGTGGCGTTCAGTTTTCAACTTGGACAAAATATACTTCCACAAATGAGGTTTACAAAAAAAATGATCATAAAGCAGCCTGATGTAGCTTTTAAAAAACCGACGTCTCTTTGTATACTGGATTTTTTCCTGACATGACTGTCAAAAATAGATTTCCTACAGTCGTGAGTGTCTGCGAGCATTAGATGATTAAAGCACTTAACCTCACAAGATAATTGAATGGCTGCAAAGACCGGAACATTTTTGTCTCAATCCTTTGTCTCTGGCGTGGGATTGTGTCGGGTGACATTCTCTCCCCGGGAAAAGCGCCAAACTCTTGTTTTATTAGTAATTAAAGACTCTGTTTTGACGGGGATCGTTAGGAATTGGGGGGGAATATTAAACCCGACTTCTCTCTTCTGGCTGATCTCTGGCGATGTGGCTCGTTCTCTTTGTTTACCTTTGGTATTAGGTTACAAATGTCAGGAATTAGTGATTGTCAGTGTGACAGTGACTAGATTATGACTGTATTGTGTTGTGGAGCAGCAGTCAAACCTATTTAAGGTTATGATTTTGTTTAAAAACTTAAACAAATCTTTACATTCGGATGGAGTTTGTTTGATAGTGGTTTTCATTTTTGTAATGCATTTTTTTTGTGGGGTGAACTTCATTTTTATGCCAAAATAGTCCAAAAGTTAACTTTTAAAATCCCTAATTCAAAAAGAAAAATCTTCAAGGGATGCCACACACACTGTATACATCAATGGTATACTGTAGTGAGTGTGCGAAGAGCATTGATCGCATTTATTTGTTAAAAATTTTTTTTCTTGTTAGTTGTTTTTTTGTTACCCAAAGACAGCCTATGCTTCAACGCATGCTGACGTGGTGTTGCTGACATAGCTGTAGCTGCCAATTCTGAATCTGCCTAAATCTTCATACATACATGTAGGATCATGGATGACACATGCCATGTATACATCATTGGTATCAGGCTCGGAATTTCATCTTTGAGAGGGCAAGGTCTTTTTCATTTTGCAAAGGGCACTTCCATTGCAAAATCTTAAAGTCTATGGGAAACATTTGGAGGGGCACCAAGGCCAAGACCAGGGCAACGAAGACCATGGCCTTCGTGGCCTCCGTTTAAATCCAGGCCGGTGGTGTCATTGGCATGCAGCTAATGTATGAACCTATGAAAGATATGAGGTTTTTCAAGCTAGAGGATTGTTAGTGGTTTCAGTTGGCAGGACTGTTTACAAACATGACGTTTACATGTTAACCGAAACCAATATTATCCAGTAAGGTTTTGAAAGCTCTTGCAGTGTCAAGCTGGTTAAAGCACCGATCACCTTCAACTTGAAACACTCTTTAAAATGAATGATGACTCAATGCCAAATAAAAAATAATTTGCATTCAAGGCAACTTTTCTGCATGACACATGTGTAAAAGATATCAAAATATGTAACCGCTATACAATGTTTTGTTTTCCAAGCACGCGAGCGCCTTCATTAACAAATGTCCACAGGTTATGATGGTTTCTTGAAAACTCATGCCATAATTAAACCACAACAGCTCACGTCATTTGCAGTGGGTGCTCCTTGCTTTTGATGGAGTGGCCTTCTGTGAAATTCTAAATAGAAAAATTTCATTTTTCTCAAAGAAGTGCTGTTAGTCTGGGGGGGGGGGAGAATTGCAGTACCCTTTTAAGAGCAAGTTTTGACTCAAGTGGCTGAGTGTGAGTTGCCTTTTGGTTGCCAACTACACATCATGGCCTCGGCCAGTTTGTCATACATTTAACACATGTACACAGAAATTATAACACAGTAAATCTGTATGTGAATCAATCACAAACAATTAGTTTTTTGGGGGGGGGGGAATTTTTTTCTGCTTTGCTACATTTTCTTGCACTTTTAGCAAATATTCTTAGAAAATTTCTGTGCTGTTAATGGAAGACGCTCTATGATAATAGTTTTTGGTTTTACCCTGCACTGATGTGTGATAAGCACTGTGCACTCAGTGCTTTCGGATCCTGACTCCCCGGGTCCTGTGGAAAAAGAATCTACATGCGTACTACTCGGGTGGGATTCAAACCCTAAACCCCTGCATTTCTAGAGAGATAGTTTAAAGGTCCTTTATTTGTTCGAAATTTGTAGGAGGTTTATAAAATTTGTCACTAAAAATTAGGAGTGAAACCTGTGCCCCTTAAAGGGAACAAGTTTGTGGTGTAGACATACATGTAGGAATATTCCGTCGGTTGGTGCGCAGCGATCTATACGTGTGGTTGTGATACAACACGCAACCTTATGTAACTCCATGCGCTTAGTTTCTTTGGGCAAATCTCTTGGTGCACGTATTTGGCATTTGTCATATGGAAAATGCCGTCAAGGTGTATTGTTGCTGATTGCAACACTTCTATAGAGGGTGTCAGTCTGCACAGATTCCCATCAGATCCAAAATACCAACGAATTTGGACGGCTGTAGTGAAACATACCATGGGAGCTTAATGGATAGGCTAGGAATGTGCCTTGTCACAGCGTTTGCATTGTCATTCGGTGCCTAGGTCTATGTCAGGAGAGCGCCCCACCAGGCCGATATCGAAATGGCTAACACAAATTTTGAGCGATAAATTAAAAGGTAATAACTCAGAACTAACCTGTACAAAAGTAGGTATTATGTTTTATTAATATCAAACCATTGCATTAAACCTTAAAGGGTGTGTACAACATTGGTAAGACTAAAAATATAAATGTTAACAGATTTGCACATAACTTACATTTTATGAAGATAGTCATGGTGGAAAACTTCCCTTGAAATGGTTTTGCTTGAAATGCTATAGTTTTTGAGAACTTAGTAAAACAATGAGTTTTTATCATGGTGATAAAATCCGATGTTTAAAAACAGTGAAAACATATTAAAGGGTCTTTTACTGTTTACTTGTGACTCTGATGACCGGTTGAGCTTAAATTTTCACAGGTTTGTTATTTCATGGATATGTTGGGTTACACAAAGTGTGGCACTGGCATTTGACAGTTACCAATGTTGTACACATGCTTTAAAATGTAATGTGAAAAAAAAATACCACTCCATAGGACCTCTAACCACTATGACCACAGAGTGTGTCTGGTGACAAGAGGCAAATTTCAATCCTGTAATTGATAGATGCAATTTCTATTAGGGATAAGGAAGAATAATTTTTGGTTTTAATCTACACCAATCTGTGATAAGCACGGTATACTCAGTTCTATATATTTGGCCATGGTTGCTGTACATGTATGTGTGGATATCATTCACAAATTTTTGCTGCTTATGAACTCTGGAAATGGAAGCTCCCATTAGTAGACAACTAATTTTTGGGGGGATTGTGAGGAGGGCTTGAGGCAGCTGAAATTGCTCCTCATGTTTCTGTCAACTGGGTTAAATCTGATAATAAATATTGTGTCTAGCCACGCTGATTGATAGTCTGAGGGTGGGGGGGGGAGAGCATCTTTTGGTATGCTGTTATACACCACTGGGGAGAACATGAGAATTATTGGGCAACAGAGCTGTCGAACTCTTGCTGTTCAGTCATTTTGTTGATAAATCTTTCCCCTCGTAGAGTTCTTCAAGTAGCGTAGACGCATATATTTCCGTCAAAGGTCTCCCTGAAGTGTGGTGATTTTTCAAACATTTGTGGTATCAATAAAAGGGAAGGAATTTTGTGAAGAAGGTTAAAACAGAGATGTCAGTTATTCTTCAGGGGAGCCTGACCTGCTTGAGTCAATTGGTTTGATTTATTTTTTTATTTTAAAGGACTCTTTTGTTGGTGTTATCCTTGGAAACTTTAATTAGCTCTAGCTAATCTTTGTTGTTTACAAACTCTTGACCACTCCCCCTCTCACCTCACGTCAATTTCAACAAAAAAAAATTGGCAGGATCATTGAGTTCCTATTTGACCAGTCCTGAGACGGAAATTGTCAATGAGAGTGCATTGAATATTAACTGGAAACATAAAGGTGCTCCAGACGCGCGGCGGAGTGGCTCTGACGGTAGAAACACCTTTTGATTGCCAGACCACTCAGGGGGAAAGACAAGCCATTGAAGGTTGGCCCAAAGTTAAGCTGCCAACCAATTTATCGCTCTAGTTTTTGTCATACCGTTGGGACCATGGGACGGTTATGAGCAATGAACGTTGACTTCTATGTATTTTTTGAGGGAGAGACGTGTTGTCGGGGCCTGCAATTTCCAGGGATTTAAACCAATTTGGGGTCATCTTTTTCTTCTTCTTGCAAATCTGACTTTGCCTGCAGTTTTTCTTGAAAGAAGTTAGCGAGCCACCAATAGGGACAGGACATGGTAATAGCCCATAGTTATTTATGCTACTAAGAAAGTGTGAAATATAAGGGTTTACACCCAGAGGGCCTTTATGTAAAGTTTGGCAAAATTCATTATTATTATTTTTTTTACCAGTAACCGGAATTGAAGGTAAAGTCTTATTCTCGAGTTTTCTTCGTTATTTTGTTGAATTTATTTTTCTTTCATATTGTTTGTCACTTAGTATTACATTCCCAACAACATATGTAATTTTCATGGCCATAAACTACGTTAAACAAAATGATTGACAAAACAAAATAATGCCCACGTAAAAACTCCATATTGTTGGAACCACAATAGTCCTGGAAGTTCAAATACAGGCGAGTTTTACACAGTCTCTAATTGTCCAAACGAGACAAGTTTCATCCTGTAAGACAGCCAGGTGCGTGTGGGTGACACTCAACAGAGGTACATCATACAGAAGTGTGCCTGCCACTTTTGCCGACTGCGCAGAATTGACCACAATGTCGTAGTCCATTGGAGTGCACACTTTGTGATGATTTGGTGATATGCAAAGCTCAATGCCACGCATCAGGGTTATGACACGACCGCTTTCCGTTAATTGAGCATGACAGATAATGTAATTGATGTGCCTATCTGGAACAAATATGTGCATACATGTATTGCATCATCATTTCCTGCTAGGAAATCATGTGCCATCATTCATGAATTTTCCACCAATAGTTTTGCACATGGGCATTGTTTATAGATTGATATAAATGGGGGTACCTATACACAGCTGCTGCCCCACACCTGCAACGGTTGTAAACAATGTGCCTCATTCTGTAATGCTTTACTAGTTTGTTTGCTTTGTTCAAAGTAGCCGGGAACTAGTCAGGAACAGTGGTTTCTCTCATCACTTTTGCTAGTAAACCTGAATGTAAAACTATTTTACTCTACTTTATAATATACATGTACACATTCGCAGTAGACTGATAGCATGTGCAACCATCTACTACGCATTCGCTTTACGAAGCCTTAATGTATGACATGTAGTATTATACGAACAACACCCAAGCTACATACACATAAAAAGATGGCGACACAAGTATATGTCAATCGACGTTTTCCCAAGATCAATGATGTTGAACTAGAGAAGTATGAGGTATAGTAAAACAAGTATAACATGGTTTATTTTGGGTGGACAATCGATATTGGCCCCCCTCGGTACATTACCAAACTTGTTCACTTGGCTTTGCTTATAGGGAGCTAGTTTGTCAATTTCCAATACCTCGGGGAGCTAATATCGACTGTCCATCCCTCCACCCCCCAATCCATGTTATACTTGTAAGGAGCTCTAAAAATGCTACAAGGTCAAATGCTAACCATTTCATTACCTTATATCGGAGTCAAAAACAACATAATTAAATTTTTGTTGTTGTGAAAGCAGTGCTTGAACAAACACAGGTTGTAAGGTCTGATACTTCATTCTTGTTAGGGAAACACATTTTTTGTTTTGATGAGGTGCACTGAAACATTATGAGGGGCACCAAGGCAATGACCAGGGGGGTATTGCCTCCTTAAAGTTAGGCCATTAGGCCAGTTAGTTGGAGGGAATCAACATCATCGGCTTCCAGTCAGGTAGATGTGAAATCAACCTTTGCCATTCTTAATGAGTTTATGGTGTTATGTTTCAGTTGTGCCGAGCTGGATGTAACAGCTGTAGTATACCCTAACAGCATGACTACGAACATTTTTTAAAAGCCGTTCTTCTCTCAGTCATTAAGTACATGACTCCGCCCCATTCCACCCAATAATTGAGCCAACGAGCAACATTTATGCATGTGAAACTTATCCCTAATCAAAATCAATATTGACTAATTCTAATTTCATTCAAGCTCTTTTGTTACCCAATTGATTGAAAAAACTGAAATGTGCAGGCCGACAGAAGCCCTGCTGCGAGGCACTGGGGAGAAAATCAGATGAAGATTAATTGGTCGGAGCATGCGCCCTAAGCCCTAGCCTGACCCCTAGAAGCCCTTTCTTTAAACTTACATCTTTAAAAAAAAAAGCCAATTGGCCACATATTCCACTGTACATCAATCAATCACGTTGGTACCCCTCTGTCAGTAAGCATTTCTCATGAAACAGGGATGGATGAACGGATGGATGGAGAGAGAGGGGGGCTTTACACAGTAGATTGTACATTGAATCATGAAAAGCGTCAACTGTAAATCCCCAGCCAGGGAAGAAGAAGAAAAAAAAAAAAAAAGCCTAATGGATACCTCGGAGGCATGTACTGATGAGTGCTGCCAACGGTTAACTGGCCCTGCTGCTGTTAACTGCGGCCCCTGCCACACCACTGCAGTGTGCATTGATCGAAATAGGTCAGCTATTGCAGCTAGCCTTCTCCCTGCCTGCCTGCCGTCGTCGTGCCTGCCGCATCCTAATTTTTTTCCTCAGGATATAGGACATGACCCATTTTCTGAGACAGACGTTGATAGAGGGAGGGAGAGAGATATCCAATTAGGATACATAATTTGTTGTAGATGCGGTGTTTAACAGGAGGCAGTTTTCTCAGGATTAGGGTTGAGGGGGATGGAGGAGGGGGAGGAGGGGAAAGGACTGATAAGTGGGGGGGGGCATGCATGCATTGTTTATGTACATGTAATCAAGATGTAATGGACTTAAAAATGCCTATACGTAAATAGTGTTAATAAAGCTGTTTTCCATGCACAGAAAAATACACTGATTCCTAAGCAGCGTATTTTACTGTAAGATTAGAAGTGATTGGCACCGATATCAATCTCTTTGACTTAGTGAATGCAATAAACTTACCGATGCACATGTAACTCTCATTGTTTGGGTTTGCCAATAATTGATGGGTGTACGTGTGAATTTTATGAAGCGTGGAATGCCCAGTGTTTTCCTGGAATCGTTTTAAACAATAGAGCTTGTAGTCACGTTTTATCGTGTATCGTTAATATTGAAGTGACTGTTGTCATTGCATCATTTTCTTTGACATTTCTGGCCCCTTTCACACAAGACGACTCCCCCCTAGGAAATTTGCTGTGAAACTTAGGTTGAGCTTTTCACACTTGAATTACTAACCCCGGCAAATCCCCCAAGAAATAGCCATTTCCCGGGAATAGCTCCCCCTGCTTGGGAGGACGGTTAAGCGAGATAATGGTGAGGAAAGTAATCCCAGAAAAACTACTAAGTGTGAAACTAAGTGTGAATTGAACATGGGTAGACGGTGGTGTTAGAATTCCACAGGAATTTCCTGGGGTTTTAGTTCCTGGGAGTAGACCAATCCATTAAGCTCCGCCCCCTCACGTGTTGACCAATCACAACCTTGGCTACACCACCGAAAGTCCGACAAGAGTCCGACACGCTAAAATCCCATTAGAAAAGTAAACTTGCATGCGTGTGCTCTTAAAACGCGCACGTTCATGTCGCGAGTGTGGCATTGGAGAGATGCACATGTGCTGCCCACAAGTGCAGTGGTGATGCAGCCAATGCTGTGATTGGTCAATATGTTAAAGGGGTGGGGCTTAATGGATCGGTCTATTGGCTCTGCAGTGTTAAATGGACCTTTGTTGTTGTTATCTTTGTCGTCCTTGTCGCTGTCCTTTGCTGTTGTCGTTGTTGTTTTCTCAATTTACAATTGTTGTCTGAACAGCTCTAGACAGCTTTTAGCTCTTTAGGCAGTCCTGCAGGATATCGGCCTGAACGTGTCTACCCATAAAGGATCGGGTTGTTTTGACAGAGTTACGATGTCCTCGGTTGTTTTGACAGTGACGATGTCCTCGCTTCACTTTCATGTACTAAACCAATGGGGACACCGCCCGAAAAACCCAAAATCAAAACAATGGGAGAACAAAGAGAAGTACGGGTACTTGATTTACAGGGGGTCACAAAACATGTGTTTGTTTGCTGTATGTTTGTTTGCTGTATGTTTGTTTGCTGTATGTTTGTTTGCTGTATGGTTGTTTGTTTTGCTGTATGTTTGTTTGCTGTATGTTTGTTTGCTGTATGTTTGTTTGCTGTATGTTTGTTTGCTGTATGTTTGTTTGCTGTATGTTTGTTTGCTGTATGTTTGTTTGCTGTATGTTTGTTTGCTGTATGTTTGTTTGCTGTATGTTTGTTTGCTGTATGTTTGTTTGCTGTATGTTTGTTTGCTGTATGTTTGTTTGCTGTATGATGTTTATTTGTGTGTCTTTTCTCCATTTTTGCCTCTGTATTTTATTTGACATTCCTATGTATTTTCTTAATGCATTTTAATATTTCCAACTTTTAAGATTGGAGGTCGCAGGTTCAAGTCCCGCTCTAGTCAAGTTTTTTGTTCAACCCCAAATTATTTAAAACTTTTGTATACATACATGTATGTCCTTTTCTGGTAATTGTGTCATTTTAATATTTTATAGCTGTAATTGTATGATCGCTTGTAATGAACTCTAAATAATTAACTTGACTTTTGTTTGAAGCAAGACTAGGAGAGTAAGTAACATACAGCAATTTATACTAGTGTTATCAAGGAAGGGCTTCACTAAAATCAAGATTTTTGCTCTATCGTGGTTTTGGATACATCTGCATTGTGATAAACGGAATACCTTTAGTGGCTCAATGGATATCATTGTTAGTCATGTCCCGTCCTTTTGTTATGACAGTGATTTGTACACCGTGGTCCATGCGTGTGTACTTAACCATCTTGAACTTGTTACATGACCATGGCTGTAGCTACACACTCAGTGCTCCACAAACACACATTCTCTGCGACCGGGTTGCATAGAATACAAATTCCTCTGTTTGCCCCCCCCCCCCCTCATGTGATGGGGTGTCGTCAAGATTGACATCAGTGGTATTGATGCTTTTTGATATATCGAGCAGATGTGCACATCAGGCTGTCATTGAAGAAATTCATTTGAACAAGTACAAGCAACAGTGTAAGGACCTGAGATAATTAGATAATTAAGATGAACGTGTAACTCTCTTGGTTGAAAACATGGAGTCAAAAAAAAAAGTAATGAAATTAGAGCACCTGAAAACAAACAAACAAAATATGGGAAATGGAACCAAAAAAAATCTCCAAGGAAGTGCGATGAATAAGTAATAAACATTAAAAGAAAGTCTTAAAATCCTCAAGGCTTTTACATTGTAGGTAATGAAGGGCCCTTTGTTCACCTCATCCAGAGGTACAAAGGAAAAGAGACTCAACTTTTTACAAAGACACAAAAATAAAGTTCTGCATTCTTTTTGAAAGTGTATCCATGTCTTACATGAAACTTTCAAATTTGTTTGGTTGAAAACAAAACACAGTCACCACGTCTTAATATCAGTGGACCGCTACAAAATTTGATGATCGGCAGTTTTTGCCCTCACCATTCAGAAGCACAGTGTTTTTTTTCTGCGCTGTAAAAGTACAATGCTTTGGGTTGATTGTTGTGATTAATTTTGAGGTTTTTTTTTATTGTCTGGTTTTTGTGAGTATTCGAGTTGAAACTTTCGTAGATTGATCTGTACGCCTTGGTGTGTAGGACTGTGTACATCAAGTGACTTTCCCAAAGTACTAGACTTGTGGACAAGTTGTTAAATGTTTGTCGCGTAGATAGCGTTCTGACTCTCTCCGCAAATCTGTACAAGTATCGGGTTGTACAAGTCGTTAAATCGAACTGTAGTTGCGAGAGCATTAGTCTCGCAGGGGCCAGCAGTCTCGCGAGAACACCGCCAGTGTCGCGAGATTCACAGAGAGAGTCGGAACGTGTTCACCGCAACAAACATTTAACGACTTGTCTACAAGTCTACCAAAGTACATGCTTAACCCTTGCTGTGGACTTTGGGAATGCAACTGGGCACTGTATAGAAACGCACCTTGCACATAAACACCTTACTTAAAACATTGAACTTTCATAAATGTGTAGGGCCTGATGGAAGTGATATTTCATTAGGTTACCATGATTTGCCTCGGTTTTTTCTTTCTTTTTTTTCTAGCCAGCCTAATCTGCTGTAATTTCACTGATCTTCACCTTGAAACTCCATTTACGTTATGGCCATTTAAACTTAGTTTTCCCCTGGTAAATGATAATGTTAGCTCGGAACTGTAAGGTCATTAATGCAATTTGTATGGATTTTATAAAATAGCTTTTGCATATTTTGGAGCTCCTGGTAAATGGAGTTTATTGATCAATTGTGGTCTCTAAAGTAACTCTTTTTCAAAAAGAAACAGTCATTTCTAAGTAAAACATTTATTTTCTGCATTTGAATTGTTTTTTTCAGATGTTATACACATTTTTCATGGAACAACCTTTTGAACATTACAGAAATGATATTGCAGTTAACCACTAACATGAGCCGACACGTTGTTCTGTTGATAGCTTCGGCCAATAAACTTTTGTTCAGGGAGAACAATCACAAGGAAGGGAACAGAATGTCTGTAATGTTCACGCATGAAACATGATTTACTTGAAGACAAAATAGTTCATTATGGCTTTACTGCCTTCGACATCCGTCAATGAGTCTCAGCAACAGGTGTATTTTTGGCAGGTTTAAGAATAACTCTTTAATGAAATAAACTGTGACCAAATTATGTACGGAATGGAGGATTGTAGGAATAAACAGTTATCGCCAAAATCCTTCCACGTTCCCAAGCTCATTTGGCTGTGAAAACTAACTACCGAATTTTGTAGTATTGGCTCAAATTCAAGTTTTACGGTTAGAAAAAAGATTTTATCCAATTATAGTTTGAGTTCAAACAAACAAAAAAGAAAGAAAGTAGAGTCCATCCAAATGCCAACTCGGTAATTTACAGGTAATTAAATTTCTAGGAGTGAAGGTTTCTGGTTGTGTCGCATCTGTTCCATCAGATGATACCCACTTTAATTGGACTTGAAGTATTTTGTCTTCCATCAGGGATGTATGGAGACTAACAAAGATGACACAGGGAACAATCTTATAAAAGACTGAAAGGGCCTGGTATCCCATGAATTGTGCTGCATATCCTTGACATTTTTGGCGATGACAACTGCGCTAAATAGAACAAGGTGAAGTAATTTACAAGTGTTGGGTGGGCCTGTACTTTGCTGATTGTCATACATGCTAGTTTACTTATTATTAACATCCCAATGATTTTTTTTACACTAATGATAAATAAATAAATTGAGGATTGATCAATAAAAATTACATTTTGGTAAAGGTACAATGTAAGTTATAATTGGTAATAAAAAGTTTGAACAAAACTTGCTCATGAACCACTTTTCTGTAGACACACTCAGATGAAGCCAATTTTGGTTTAATGCATGGGCTAGCATACGTTTTAAGGGGTAGTTATGTCTTCCCTTGCAATAGTTCTCTACCTTTTTTGTCAACCTCGCCCCCTGAAAACAAATCTCCATTCAGGAGAGAAGTTGGTATTCAAAATCACTGAGTTGCTTTGAAGGGCTGTAGTTTATGGTCACCAGTTTCCTGACAAATGTAAACATCTTGTGTGTTGACACTGTCAAAGGTGGGTTTACATCTTGAAAACTAGAGGGTTCTCTCCAATGTTTGTGCCCAGACTGTGAAGGACAGACAACAAATGCCGATAATATTGATGGAGTGCAATACTTCCTCTTCTAACAAACATTACAGAGCTATCAAAAGGGGGCCTGGATGGAATCGGGTGTTTGATTACACTTAACAACCCTAGTACAGCATCCTGTAAAGTGATGGAGGCCCTACTGAAATCTGGTGGTGTCCGCCAGGGAGACCCCAGCAGAGCCCTTACTCAGCGCCTCTCAAGTATCTCTAGTTACGCGCTGGTGACAGAGGAGCGGCTAAGATGTGTTTGCATTGGACATAAGAGAGCGCCAAGAACCCATTCATCAACACGGATTTCCCGAGCCGAAGCGCAGGACCCCTCAGTCATCAAAGAGAGCATTTGTCTTGATGTTGTTGGGTTTTCTGACCACGCTGGGAAGTGTTGCATATTTCATTGTCTGCGGTTTGTTTTTTCGTGTTTTCATTCTATTTTATTTTTTTGATGGGGAGTATAATTGGAAACGGTGTTTGTCGTAAGGAGGAAGGGCGATTTAGCGGGAGTACTACTCGTGTTGTTGGGTTCCGTTGTCAAACGTTTGCGGTTAAGACTCCTGTCGTCTGAACGCTCTCATGGAGGGAGACGGGAAGGTTATGAGAGCTGAGAATTGTACCTGAAGAATTGAGAAGCCTGTATTAATAATGTAGATCAAGAGTGCTCCAGATAAAGGCACTACATCATGGATAGCATTACATTTTCAGAGAAAACGTATTAAGTCATTGGCGTGTTAAAAAAAATAACCACAGTATTTTTTCGCCTGAGAGATGGTGCCAGTCTATTGATGGAATCCTTTAGGCAAAAGTACTTTTTTACTTTTCTAAATGAAAGGTAAAGATAATCCTCTTGGTGAAATATGGTTTCCACATTCACAGATTGAAACTATATGTAATTGTACAGTAGGTCATAATTGAAACACATGCGTACAATGTATAGTGCTTGTTGCTGTTCTGCTCAGATACCCTTGGTAGATGTTTGTTGGTAGTAATCATAACAATAATAAAAAACAGTAATATTAAAGGCACTGGACACTATTGGTAATTACTCAAAGTAATTGTAAAAACTTACTTGGTAACGAGCAATGGAGAGCTGTTGATAGTATAAAACATTGTGAGAAACGGCTCCCTCTGAAGTAACGTAGCTTTTGAGAAAGAAGTAATTTCTCAGTAAAATATTTGAATTGATTTTGAGACCTCACGCGTGAGGTCTCAAATCAAGCATGAAAGCACACAACTTCGTGTGACAAGGGTGTTTTTTCTTCCATTATTGTCTCGCAACTTCAACGACCAATTAAGTTCAAATTTTCACAGGTTTGTTATTTTGTGCATATGTTGAGATACACAAAGTGAGAAGACTGGTCTTTGACAATTACCAAAGGTGTCCAGTGTCATTAATAGCACTTAAACAGCACTTGTAAAGTGCACAGTATCTGGCAAGTAAGGGGAGCGGATAAAGGGTGGGCATTATCCCACAAACCGGAACACCAGAAGGAGCATCCCCTAAAACCAGGGCCCAATTTTATTGCTGTGCTTACCGTACGCAAAGAATTGGCACTTACGGAAGCAGGAAATTCCGCGCTTACGTCAAGCGTGTTTCGCGGGTTAGCAGGGATTTTGTGCTTTTGCGCGCGTGTGTACTACATGTACACGTTACTAGGCATTCTTCGCTTACACGGCTAGCGCAGAAATTTGGCGCTTGTCCTGTAAGCGAAGAATGGTGATCGCAAGCGTAGAATTCGGCGGTAAGCAGAGCCATGAAAGTGGGCCCAGATTTGGATCCATTCTTAGAACTTCAACAGGTTAGTGGTTGAGCGAGTTTTAATTGCGGGATGATTGATTGCCGGGGTAGAGATCCCATACACAGTTCTCATCCCTCCTTCGTGGAACAGTACGACGACGCCCTTTTGACTCTCGTAATGTGTCTCCAGATTGTCTAGCAATTAAACAAAGGATAACA
The DNA here is from genome assembly GCA_032158295.1 of Pycnopodia helianthoides. NCBI lineage: Eukaryota > Metazoa > Echinodermata > Asteroidea > Forcipulatida > Asteriidae > Pycnopodia > Pycnopodia helianthoides. The sequence goes on from CM063243.1 coordinate 12,721,402, forward strand.
ACCAAAACTAAAAATTTCATGCTGCAGTTGTTTTTAATATAATAGTAGTAAAATTATATGGAGCAACTTTAAAGCTAATTTTTTTTTCAAAGGTTTTTTTTTAAAGTAGTACCAGCAAGGTTTGTGACATTTATTAAAGAGGTGACTAAAATGTACTTCATACATCCCTGGGTGACCAATTTGATCAGTGAGGACATCAAACAAAATTATATTATGAGCACCCAAGGGCGCCAGCAAATTATGAATATAATGGGAAGGTCTATTTTTAGCTGTAAAAAATATAGTTATTTTAGTATTTTTCTTTATTGACCGCTAGTTATTTCATTATTATCTTTACATACAGTTATTTCATGTGATAAGGTTACATCAGCATTCTTTTGTTGTCTTAATTTACCCTCTGGTTTCCTGTTTGATCTTTCAAGTGTTTCTGGACTCGTTACAGAGTCACGGTTACTTCGATCATGCTAAGACCTGCTCGGGTCAAAATATAATGCTCCATAATAAGGACAATTGTTTATTGAAAAAAAAAAAAACCAAAAGAAATAACTGTTTTCAAATAGTTAACAACCAAAATGATCGTGGTATAAATGCAAAAAAATTAGGATCGAAAAAGTAACAATAGTTTGGAAATCATTTGATCGATTTCACATTGCTTGACACTTTTATTTTTATATACTCAACAGAAAGTAGTATTGTTAAGGCATCTCTCTACTATATACAACCCTATCGTAAATCATCCATACACACTCACTCCACTATGCCCTCCGATGCACCACTCATAATCATCATCTATGGGATGCGATCCTCTCTTCTTATCAACAATCTTTCTCCATCTTCTCCCTCCCCCCCCCCCTTTCGGACTGTGCCAAGGTGGTAAATGCTACCCCCCCCCCACAACAGTTGCACGCATCCTGCACCCTCATGCAAGCTATAACCATTATGCCCAGGTCATCATTATCCAACAACTGAGCAACCCCAGGCAGGGGCTATTTTTAAAGGTATGACCAAACCATGAGTCATATGATTGGAATGTATATCATATCAATCATACAGACAGTTATCACACTCTGCTGTGCTGGAAGGTGTGTACACGCATAGAGGAGAGGAAAGGGAGAGCAGAAGGGGAGATTGGGGGGGGGGAGGAGGGATCTGCTGGGCTTTTTCATCAGATATGCTCATTATTGACCCGCTGTTTTCTTGCTGGAGGGTGTGTGATGACATGTAAAGGATATTATTTGGTTACAGGGGGAGGGCTTGGTTTGGTTACTTCCCATTACATCATCTTACTCTTATAGATCTCACCCAATCAGACCATCAGTAGATCCAGGGAGGATCGGAGGAGTTTGGTTTATCTTGTTAGATTTTTTTGTTCATCTTGTCTCCAGGCAAGTGTTAAGTAATAGGGCCTAAAGCAATATGTTATTATGTGGGGTTCAATTTCTCCTTAACCGATTCCTTTTAATGGAGACATTCCTCTTGGTTAATACCTAAGTTTCCTTGACCATAGAGGAGAGACACGTCTTCCTCCATGCCTTGACTTTGTCCATTTGCTGTTAATTTTTCGACAGCGACAAATTGGTCTGGAATGACGGTTCGTTTACCGCTCTAGCTGTAAATCAGCAAGAAATTCCATCAGCTTAATGCACGCGGTCCAATTGTTTTCAATCATCTGTTGGGAAAAGACTATGGCTTGCCCTTGTATCAACCTTCAGTCCAGATGAGCTCCAGTTAACTCAAGGGTAGCAAGGCTCTCACTCAACCTTGTCCCCATTGTTGCATCACCACAACACACTGAGTCATCTTTCGCTACTACTGGCTACAGGGCTGCAGTGCTCCCTCCTTACATGATGCAGTCATGGCACATCGGCCTAACTACATCAGATACCATCATCATCATCATCATCATCATCATCATTGCTGGTGCTTCTCATACGATTACAGTCTTGCGAACACAGCTCTGATGTTTCAGGATTGCGTGCTTGCGGTTTGAAGTGTGTGTACGGGCCCTGAGAGCATGTGGAAATGGTGTTAAGTTCATGAATGCCGACCAGGGTGACAACTCAAGGTTCCGTCTTGTGTGTTTTGTTTATGGGTTCGGCACACAAGAAGCTTGCCTTCATTACTGATGACCGTTTTTTTTTTTCGGGGGGGGGGGTTGGTATTTATTTCTATATACACTTGAGAGGAGTATTGCAAATCTGTGTGAGAAGCTATCAAAATAAATTAGATTGGAAATCAGACAGTGGTGACCCACTTTGCTCTGCCTACTTTGTCATTTGAACTAGGGGTCCAATTTCATCTTACACATTTACTTAGTGCACCAAGGTTTTGCTTTAGGAGTAAACAGATTACCTAAGGCGATTAACTGCACGGTGTTATTATTAATGTTTTTGACTGGTTATGTGCATGCTGGAAAGGCAGATCCATTATCTTATCTACTGTTGTACATCAAGGGATTAATTGGTGTTATAACCTTGGCTCTTAAAATAACAAGAAAGTCTGTACTGAATCCATTTATCCGTCAATCATTTAATTTCAGATCAATCACTGTTATAGGGTTGGATGTCAGTGGCTATTTGCTGTTTTGTGTCTGTAGTGCAAGTGAAGCTGTACTCACTGGCAACTCCAATTCACGTGTCAATCATTTAACTTTGGACCAATCGCAGCAATCGCTGGCTGTCTGTGGCTGTTCACTGTTTTGATACACTCTGTTTATCTGTCAATCATTTTGGCTAGTCTGTGGCTGTTTGCTGTATTTAGACTGTGTGTACTATGTATTCAATGATACTGTACCTTGGGTTGGGGCGGTGCTCAACCTTGATATCTGTCAATCAATTAACTTATGACCAATCACAGGGAAGGCTGTGTGTCTGTGTGGCAACTAACATATTTTATCCAAGTGAATACTGTTCCTTTGGTTTTGTCGGTGGGGCAGTGCTCAACCTTGACACCTGTCAATTATTTAACTTATGACCAATCACACGGAAGGCTGTCTGCAGGCCTGATACTTCACAGACAGAGGCAATTGCCTCCATGCACCAGGTCATTACCAGAGTGCCCTTTGAGATGTCCCAGCAGAAATTAAAAAGTCCCTTACTGTCAACCATTTAGCTTTAGGCCAATCACAAGTCAACCATCTAATTTGTATCTGTTAAGCTACCAACAATGGCAATTACAGTTCACATTTTCATTTAATCTCAAGAGACCAGACTATTTGTTCCTTCCGGCCTCAGTTTAGCTACGCTGGCTCGAAGAAAAACACCTTGATGACTGCACCATGTTCTAATTCCGAAAAGTCTGAAATATGGAAAAAGTAAAAGACTGTTTTTTCTGTAAATATTCTCCATTGAATCACTGACTTTCATTGTCATTTGTGGAACACTGCGTCATGTTTCAAAAGACATAATGAAAACAGCTGTTCTGGTATCAGTGCTCTAAAGGGTTCAGGGTGTTCTTAATGCCAGAGTCAGAACCGTGTGTGTTATGTGAGAAAACAAAGCTGCTCCTTTGAGCTAACCATCCATCGTTTAATTGTCCCCAAAATGGTTTTGAATAATGATGGATTGACAGAGGATTATGTTTTCTTAATGCCGAGAGGGTGTTATTCTTCGACCAAAAGTCCATTCTCAATGCCGTGGATGGATAAATATTTAATTGGTTGTGTGCGCTTCATTAGCTTCCCCCTACAAAGGACCATTCACACGACCATAATGCATATTTCTCGGGGGAGAAAAAATTTGCGTAGTGGCTGCATGTGCGCGGGAGATGAGAAGCGATTCATCATTTGCGCTTTGTTCACGGGAAGATGTTTGTTAAACAAATAATGGAGTCATTTTGGCGTTTGCTTGCTGTCTGTTATAGTGATATTATTACACCATTGGGCTATTGAGTCTACAAAGGACGAACTACACACATGTTGGTATAGATTTTATTTTTACCGTTGGTGGTGGGGGGGGGTATGCTTTGTACAAGGAGTATGTGTACTTACAACACAATGCCAACATTACCCCCCCCCCCACCACTTTCTTGTGGAAGTCAATGAAAACTAACAACATCTGAGTACGCTCTGTTTATTCATGTCGAATGCTTGACCTTGTTCTATTCTGATGCCCACGAGTAGAAAGTGCAAAAGCGACAAAAGTGGACCAATCAGCAAGTCACTGAGCACAACCGGTTGACAGGTATTAAAACATTTTATAGATCCTCTGCACTTTCTGCGGAGCATTTTGTTTCCTCTCTTCTGCGTTTTTTTTTTCCTTCTTTTTTTTCCTCCCTCCCTTTCCCCCTCCATCTTTGTTTCTTCTACCGCTGCAAAAATTCGGTGCTCGATCAATAACGAACAGCGACTTCCGCACATGTGCGATGCACAGGCCGTATTAAATGACCAACTGAATGGAAGATATTGAAATTACATCGCCAGTGGAATGCTCACCGGGGAACCCTTGATTGTACACAGATACAAAAACTTGCCAACCTTTTTTTTCCCTCTCCGTAGAAGAATGGGAAAGCCAGCGAGACCAACTCCTGTTATTTACCGTTTGATAACATGAAATTGAGTTATATTCCGCAGTTAGACAAAATCGAGCCATTCATGTGTCGGCCTGTATTGTTATCGTTTTTATGCTTGTTAAAATATCAAATCATGGTTTAGCCATTCTGTTTGTCTCATGTTCCTTCGGAGACGAACTCATCGCCAACAAAGCAAACGAGAAATGAGATACACATTACTGGCTCAGTTGCTGTGTTAATGTACTCTGACTGTGACTTTGTGGCCCGTTAATTTTCAGCTCTTCAAGTCAAATTTGTTTGGTGAGACTTTCTTGCTCTGTGGCTGAGGCTCTGCATTTAGGCAGTGCTCATGCAACTTAATTATTCATAACGAGAAAGACAAAAGCGCATGCATTATTCGTTCTCCCCATTGTTTGGGCCAATTTTTTTTTTTAGTGAACTTGTGTTTTGTTTTATACATGAAATCAAACGGAGGAAGTTCTCTGTCAAAATACCATGATTCTTTTTGTTCTAAGTCTTCGGCGGTAACAGGTAGACAAACTCGCACACACAAAACAAAGGAACTCAACATATCCTTTTCAAATATCAAATGAAGAAAGAGGCAGTTACTGTTAGAAAGAAAAAAATAAAACAGTTTCAAGAAAAGGATTCTGTTTCTGGTGCAGCATTAATTTATACTCGTTGCGTATGAATATTCAATAAGTAGAAATTTCCAAGTATTTTATTGGACAGAAGTGGGACGCTTAATAGATTGATACATTAAGCCCCACCCACCATAACAACTGTCTAAACAACAGTGCCCATGAGACTGAGACAAGAGAGTAGGCCATATGAGATATGCACCTTGCTCTGCCCTGCAGCACAGACACGGACACGACAACGCAGCAATCTAAATGATGGAACTTGTTTACACTTTGTTAATGAGATTTTAACAGGTCAGACTTTTTGTCATACTTTTAGGGTGTGTGTTTGCAGATGTGATTAGTCCATTGCATTAAGGGGCAGACTGAATGGTTCAATCAGGGCCCCCCCCCCCCCCTATCGTGAAGCTGCTTACTGCAGAATTCTGCAGTTGCGTTGCCCGGTATTAAAGCGTGCGATTCTAATGGGGTGTAAAAGCAGAGTTCCGTGGTGAAGAGTGCCATGATAATAAATCTTATGCACTGACCTCATCCCAATGCCATCTTAGCAGTAAAACGATGATGCAACAATTGAAAACGCACGGTATGTTTAGTGAAAACTAGAGCTGGTAGGAATAAACGTCACCCTGCCCCAAACCAATCATGTTAGTATTATACCTCTAAATAAACAAAACCGTAAAACAATAATGAAGTATCTCAAGCATTTTTCTGCCACAGCCATGTCAAAATCTCACCTTCGAACCACACTGTTGGAATATATCACTTATGACTAGCCCAATCTGATGGCTCTAATGAATGAGATATTGACATTGGGAGGTACAGTGAAGTATGAAGGTAAATATCCTCAGGTGTTAATAAAAAAAGTGCTTTGTCCCACTCCCATCACTCATTTGGAATGATTTTTTTGCAGAGCTTCCAAGCAAACTTGCTTAGAATAATCTTTGCTATTTAAGCAGAAATGTGCAGAGAGGCAGTCTCGAACCGTATTCATCACCAGGGGGTTCTTCGCTGGTTTGTTTAAGACGGGCTCCACGTTAACCAATCAACAGAATTCATTCGACTGCTATGGCGTGTGATTAAGGAATGATTGATACTATCATCCACATGACCAAAAATTATTTTACTAATTATATAATTTTTTGATTTGTAAACTTATTTTTTATTATTTGTTGTCCTGTTGATGTTAACATAAATTCATTGTTGAAATTTATTATACATTCATAATTGATACATTCATTTTGTAATCTGTTTTTTTTAATAATATTTTTATTCATATATACATTTATTTATTTTTTGAAGAAGAAGGGGATCTAACATGATTGGATGATTGCAGTATTTAACCAGCAATTGTTGTTAGTCAGTGATCAAGCAACCAGACCTGTTTGTGAATGTGACTCATGTACATGTATATAGAAGACGAACCCCCCCTTGCTATTGGATAAGTTCAGCTTGAGCTGATGTTCTTATTGACAGACGAGTAGATCCAAGATAATGGCTGGTAGATGGATTACACTGAACGCTTGAAAAGATTCTGACTTGAGCCAGAGTAACTTGAAACGGGTTCCATCCTCCCAGAGATTGATTATCAGATGAACTCTAATAATATGGAACTTTCAAAGAAAAGACTGACAACTGTTTTTATTTTGCCTTAATCAAAGTCGTGGCCACAGTATACTGTTTGGAAACACAAAGTGAAGTGAGGTATCAGGACTTTTGTGAGAAGTTCCCTGGAAAAGATATTCGAGCACTTGATCAAACGACCCACCTGGGTCTAATTTCATGGCGAAAATAGTGCTTAACAAGTTTCTGCTGAGCGAAAATAAGCAGGAAGCCATTCACAAACAGGCCCCAATTTCATAGAGCTGCTTAAGCAGACATTTTTGCTTACAATTTTTGTGCTGAGCAAAAATCAGCAGGATGCCAGTCGGAAATGGTGCATGTGACATGGTATTTTGGCTGGTAACCTTATTCTTGTAGGCATAATTTTGTTGCGCTTAGCTACTTCTTGTGCTTATGCAGCTCTATGAAACAGAGCCCTGGGTGTATGACTTGGTATTTTAGTTGGTAGCCTGTTACTGTTAAGCACAATAGCGGCTCTATGAGATTGGGCCCAATTTCATAAAGCTGTTCAGCAAAACAAATTATGTTTTGCATGTTTTTCTGCCAAGCAGATATTAGCAGGGAACCAGTCACCAACGATGCATTGCATGGTATTTTGGATGGTAACCTTTTTCAGCTAAGAAAGATTTTTCGGTGCTAAGCGATTTGTTGAAATTAGGGACTGATTACCCGCTTTACTTGTGCATCAATGTGTCCAAAATCTATTGCACAGATCTGCAGAAAATTAAGCACATTTTCATCTTGGGTAAATAACGCGCGGAATCTTATGAAGGCAAATGTTTTGTCGTTAGATTTACATGAACAATGAGGTGGCCTCGTCAGACTTCAATGATCGCCTTGAAAAACAAAAGCTGTAAATCTCAAAGAGGTTCATTTTCCAAAGCACAACTTAACTCGGCTGTTGACATGATATTATTTATTACGCTTATAAACAGTCCGACTTTATAATTCCATTCCCAGAGCCTTTTTTTGATTAATACCGGATTATCATTGTATTATAGCAAGATCCTCACTGTCAGTGCCGACAAATCAGGGACACAATGCTCAATCAAATGATTTACGCTGGAAAAATCCTATCAACCGTGCATTGATTCTTTCTCATCAAAAGGAAAAGGATTTTCCCCCCTCCCTTTTCGCTTTATTAAGGAAAAACGTGAAAGAAAAGACCGAAAGAAAGAAAAACTGTCGTCGCTGAAGTAATACTCATTGTCAACATTTCTCTACTCACTCTGCCCCAAAGTCTGTAATTCCTCAATATCAATTTTACACACCCAACACCCTCCAGGGGGAAGACCTCAGCTTGATAAAGAAGGGAGAAAAAAGTATCCTCCATCCTTTGCATATATTTCCTGCATTATATTTCTTTGATGAACTGCCTCTCGTAGCCCAGGGCCGTATTTCATATCATTGATTAATTGCATCTCGTGGGCTCTTAGGGAGATTTTCTTGCAAGACAGGTCAACAACCCAGAGAGCATAGACCCCAAACTCTTGTGGAATCAAAGTAAACATTGCGGTGTGTGTGTGTGTGTGGGGGGGGGGTTTCCAGTGGCTGGTCTCAGACAAGGAATGAACAGTCAAACAGGGTTTAGGAAAAAAAATTGAATTAGTGTTGTTGATGAGAGGGAGGGATTGAGGAGAGAAGTGGAGAGTGGCAAAGTCGAAATAATTATAGCTTTTGGGATAAGCTCTTCATTACTTGCACGACCGAGCAAGGGTGTATTGTTCACAAATTCCAGGATGCCGGGGCTGTGATCTTAACGTGTTGACACTTTAGAGTGCCTTGGATGAAAATATATCAAATCTAATTGCAAGATGGGAAGATTTTTATGAAAGGATCTATTGGGGAAGGGGGGGATGTGTTAAAACCAGCAGATGGAAACTTGACTCGGATGTCGATAACTTGTTTAAATTCTCTTACAGAGTGTTGATATTACTTATTAAGCAAAGCCAAATAACTAAACGCAGTGACCAGATGTCCTGATGATATTAAAAACTACAAGTCTTTCTTGAGGTGTTAAATTGAAAAGTACAGATGTGTTTTGAAACCACCTGATCGATATGTTTCGGATAACATGGCAGTGGAGGGATTTTTAAAGTTACTATTGATCAATAAATGCATATTTCACTTTCAGTTTAACAAATTTGGAGCTGAAACTTGTAATACATCAATGAAAGTCTGTGTTTTAACAAAGAGTTCAACCAAAAAATGGAGATCAAAACTTTGGCTTGATACTTGCCATGTGAAACAATATTTACGGAAACAGCAAGATTAACATTCTTGAGACAACCACTCCGCTCAACTAGTGTTTTCAAAGCTTTTTTTTTTACATTTCTGATTATGTTGTGAATGATCCATGTGAAGTGTAGGACCTCAGTCTTAATTTCTGTCCCTGGAAGTATGTTCATTTTTTTCCCCCTCCCAATTCCATCGCAGACCTTAACTGGAAATGGTATTTTGCCACGGGGCAGATGAATAAATAATGGGCAGCTTTAACTGTCTTCCTTGTCATTGATGGAGGATAATATAGTTATGGTGTCCTTCTACTTTCTGCCTGTAAGCGACATTTTTCTTCCTGTGATTGTGTGTATGTTGAGGGGGGGGGGGGTTACTGTCCCCAAAGGTTTGTGGAGAAAGATTTTTTGTCAAACCTGATTAGAATTCTTTGTGAAGGTCTCCAAGGTGCTTAGGGCAAAACAGAAAGACAAGGATTGGGAGGGTTAAGTTTTTCCCATCCTTCTGAGAGATGTTTTTTTTGTTTTGCTAAGACTGATTCTTTTTTTCTTTTTCAAAGGTATTTTTGACAAACACCATTTTGTGATTTCGTTAAACAAAATTCGTTTGAAGGAGGTGTTAACTAAAGGCTTGCTAGGAATTGAAGGTTACCATTGGTAGTAAAACAAGTGTGTATCATTTCAGACTGAGTGCAAATACTTCTCAGGATGCTTGGAAGCAGTATACCAGCTGTTAAATTTACCCTTTAAAGCACTGGACACTATTGGTAATTACTCAAAATAATTGTTAGCATAAAAACTTACTTGGTAACGAGCAATGGAGAGCTGTTGATAGTATAAAACATTCTGAGAAACGGCTCCCTCTGAAGTAACGTAGTTTTTGAGAAAGAAGTAATTTCTCAGTAAAATATTTGAATTGATTTTGAGACCTCGCGCGTGAGGTCTCGAAATCGAAATCAAGCATCTGAAAGCATACAACTTCGTGTGACAAAATGGACAAGGGTGTTTTTTCTTCCATTATTATCTCGCAACTTCGACGACCAATTGAGTTCAAATTTTCACAGGTTTGTTGTTTTGTGCATATGTTGAGATACACCAAGTGAGAAGACTGGTCTTTGTCAATTACCAAAGGTGTCCAGTGTCTTTAAAACCCTGCAATGAGGGACCTGTTTGGTGGCAATGCCCCTGTATGCTGACAAGCTTTTTTGCATAGGTTAAGAGGTTTTTTAAAACTATTTAAAAAAAAAATACATGTTCAGGTATTGCCTAGGTTAATTTAAGCTTATTTGTTTGCTTAACTAGTCAGGTTTTTCTAATTTGGTAGCCTCTAACATTGACAATTATTTACTTACTGATTTTGTACACCAATATACTGGCAGAGTTTTGTCCTGCCCCCTGTTGATTGACACCTCCTCTAGGACTTGTGGCATGGTCCAGCTTAAGATATCATGGCATATGAGCTGACCAGTGCATACGATGTGGTTAAGACAATGGAAATACTAAAATTTGTCAGCATGTGCCGATAGTGGCCCTCACTACAGGGTGTTAAAACAAATTGAGATGGCATGATCAAGTTATTTAATTTAAAGGGACTTGTTTTGACAACAGAAGTATTGCTATCCTTACTGGTCTTTATGTGTATTCCCGCATGAAGAGAAGCAGTTAATGTTACTTTGCTGGAGGGTATGTTTCACCACAACCATCCATAGCTTATGGTTTAATCAATAGAACATGATCCTACATAGTCTGAAGTGAGAGACACGAACGCATCAGAGCAGAAGTCCCCAGGATGAAACCACTTGGCCGTTGCACCAAACCGATCAAACATTTCAGGAAAAAAATCGACGGGGCTTCCGACGCGGCCCAGCAATTTCCGAAAAGTCATTCCCCTCTCGAAAATACCGCGGGTAAGATCATCCAAACAAGCGGTGTTTGTATCTTGTAGTGAGACACCACCATGCTTTACATTTCCCCCTCTCTGTGCAAAAAAAGGCAAGGGCCACTATACACCAACGGAGAACCTCATTCTCAAGTCATTCACCCCAATGGAGGACTCAACTCCCCCCCCCCCCCTTTTCGCTTTTTGCAGCATCTCCATTGAACATGACAAGAGCAATCCACTTTGATTAGCTCCTTCCTTTTGCCAGGGGAGAAGGAAGGGAGTAAGGTTAAAAACTTGGTGACGACCCGTCAAGTCAGCCTGGCTTGTCCAAGTCCTGAGTGGATTACAGCCCTCATTAATTGACCCATTGGGTAATGTAGTAACAACAGTAGTGTTTAGACAGGCAATACAAGGGCTTGGTGAAACTCCCCCGGGGAGCCCTGGTTATGAATATTAATAAACTTTTGTTAGGTAAACGCTTCGGGGGGTTAAGAGTGTTGGATTTCCCACAGCATCCTGTGTAGTCGTCCCGCCACCGTATCTGCTGGAATTCATTTACACAACTTTGCAAAGTAGAAAGGAAGGATGCGCAAATTTCACAGGTAATATTTAGTGTCGTGTTTTTTTTTTTTGGGGGGGGGGGGAAAAAGTGAAGAAAAAAAGAAAGTGGAGTGTAATCATTGGAGGGCCAGATATAGGAAAGACAACATCTGGTTGCGATGGTGGAGTGTGCGAACCAACACCTATCAGGAAGTGATGAACTCCGTTTTTAAGTGCATTAGGAAAGAAATTGCTCCCAAAGGGGTATGTGATATTGAGAATCGGCCGAATGTGCGCACTCATCCGGGAACGGCAACGAGTGTTTGAACACTAACTAAATGTATACGCAGGTCATTCACCCTGAATAATGGAACCGAGAACGTTGAAGAGATCACTGGAGTTTCTCTGTAGATCCGAAGAAGTTGAGTGATTGATCAACAGCTTAGTTAAAAATCCTCCTCACTGTTTTTTTGTTGCTGTGGCAGTAGGCAACTTTGAGTTTCTTCCTACCGCTCTGACTTGAGTTCCCTGTGTTTATAATCGTGTTTATATCTATTAAGGCTGTCTTGTATAAACAGGCACCGATGCAAATTCTGTTAAGGGAAGTACATCCTTGGCATCTTCGTGCCGTTTCACTGTCTTTGTCCACACTGTATACAGGAGGTAATTTCAGTTTTGAAAATTAGATCTCCCAGACCATTATTGGACAGTAACTTGTGTGGGTTTTTGTTATCCTCACTGGTCTTTATGTAAGAAGTGTCCAACCTTGACATGTAAATTGTGTAAGCGTTATCAGCCTGTGGTTCAAACCTGCAGCCGTGTAACTGCAAGTCCTGTCGGCTACTCACTTTTTTGTTTGCATATGAAATTGGAACCATATCCCTCTTCAACTAAATCGCATGCTTCTTACACGTATCTCTAGTTAACTTGTACAATATCTTTAAAAAAAACACTCCAACTAAATGACAGTGCTTTTTTATTAGCTCTAGTTACCTTAACTCCAGGTTTGTGACTAAGCTTTTACCTGATTTGAGTATTTTTTTTATTGATGTCGTTGTTTCTTTCGATTTTCTTGAAGCACGTGAAGTTGCCATACGTCTATATTTCTATTGTGGTGATGTAGATCTGTGACTGGTCTGTAAACCTCTGAGATGTCAAATCCTGTACACTCACAGGGCTTCAGCTCTTTACCCATTTTTACAGGATTTTTTAATTTTTGTATCAATCACAACCACACAGCTAATATTAGTATTTAATATTAGTAAATAGTAATGTTAAAGGGAACGTATACCTTTGGTTTTTCAAACCGTTAGATTGTTTTAAACCTGTATAAATGTACATGTGTAGATATATACAATAAAAACTAAAAATCTCATTTCAAAAGGTGGTAGCGTTTTTGAGATATCGCCGAAAATCTGAAGCGATTATGTCCACGCAGGAAGAATAATCCGCAATTGGAATACACAATCTGGGAAACGTTTCTGCCAGAAACGCTTCTCAGATTAAAATTATTTTTGATAAAAACTGATATATTTTTGCATAACCACATTACCGGTACTCCAAAGTGAAATGATTCTCAAAATGCTTTATACTATCGAAAGCTGCTGTACTTCTCACCAAGTAATTTTTTATTGCCATTTAAAAAAAACTTTTTAAATGAGATATCTCCTCACTCACAAGGCCGAATGGCCACTTCAAGGTGAGGGCTACACTAAACTGATTTGGGCTGTTGACCCAAATCAACTGACACCGGGGGCACGTTGCCACCTACTCCTGGGGTTGAAATAGGGTTACCCCCTTCACAGTCCGTAAGGATGTAGCCATTAATTTTAAGAGTGATTACCAAACGTATACCTTTCCTTTAATACTACTACTACTACTACTAATAAAACGGCACTTGTGAGGTGCTTTTTATCTAAGAAACATTCACAGGCACTGGTCTAGATTTAACAAGAAGAAAACTCTCTTGGTGTGTTCATAGGCTAATCTGAACAACGAGTGTTGAGAGACTGTTGGAAGCTTGAGGTACATGTATTGTGTGTGTCTGTGATATGTTCAGGTAAAGAGTTTCAAGTAAAGGAGGGCTAATATTAGAAAAGGCCATAAGTGGCTATTAAATGCGGATGGGGGAGCCTAGAGCGTGCTGCCTGATGTCCTTGGACTTTGCCTGACTCTGATAGGTAGGGAGGGGCTATACACCATTCAGTGCCTTGCATGTCAGGATGATGACTTCTGAGATTAATGGGTAACCAGTGAAGATTGTGTGAGATGTGAGATGACATTTCTGTACCTGTCAGTAATCAGGCGGCAGCTATTGGAGTGGATAATAGTACATTCAAGACCGAACAAATAAATCACACGGTTGAATAGTTATCAAAAATGTAGCTGTTAATCCTTAATTACCAGCAACAATCTGCCCTTCTTTATGCCCACGTTTAATTGATGGCTAATACTTTTTTTTATGACAAGCACTCTACTTGATTGGACAATGCCTTTGTATTCAGAGTCATTTCCCCATGACCAGCCCGTCATTGATGAAAAATCCACCTTGTCAAGTGCAGGTTAGCTTGGCTACTTGTCCTTATGAGACTCGTTGGTAAGTCACTGCGTGACATGCGCGCTGCGTGACATGCGCGCATATCTGCGGCACGCCTACCGTTTTTGATACTTCCGTCTCCAAAGCTGGCATGTGGGAACTGTAATTTTTTACCAAAAATCACCAATGTCATTGTTTAAAAGCTTTTCTTATGACAGAAACTTGTGATTCTTCTGAGAAGACCTTGGTCTTTGAAGATCGTACGTAAAAGCCAAGTTCAATTATTAAACTTTTCCTGCATAAATCATGCAAGAAAAACTAGCTCATTGCAAACCCTATGTGCTTTAGTAATCAGTTTGTGTGAAGTGGGCATGGCTTACAGTGGAATTAAGTCACACTTGTGAACAGGATAGCCCTGATATACTAAAGGCAGTGGATACTTTTGGTAGTTACTCAAGAAATACACTACCGTAAAAACTTACTTGGTAAGGAGTACCTGAGAGCTGCTGATAGTATAACAATTGTGAGAAACGACTTCCTCTGAAGTAATGTAGTTTTTGAAAAAGAGGTAATTTCTCAATAAAATATTTGAGTCTGAGAAAGGCTTCAAACATTCGAAGCCTTTTTCAGGCATTTGAAAACCACACAATTCTGTGCAACATGTGTGTTTTTTCTTTCATTATTTTCTTGCAACTTCGATGACCAGTTGAGCCAAAATTTTCACATGACTGTTATTTTATGCATATGTTGGGACACACCAAGTGAGGAAACTGGGCTTTGACATTTACCATAAGTATATCCTGCCTCTAAGCGATTATCTTATAATGAGTGAGTGATGTTTTTCATATATTTCTTAAGGAGTTTGGATTGGACTGACCAATCTGATGCCTCAGTTAGTTTGTTGTTATTGAGTTGCTCATCTTTGTACTCGCATGGGTGTACTGAATATTTCATTACTCGTATCGAGCGACTTCTGCTCTGACAACATTAAAGAAAAAAGCCTTTTCAGTGATCTGGCCATAGCCCCTGCTGGAGCCAGTTATTCGGACATGGCCCAAGGTGGTTTACAAGTGTTTCACTTGTGAAAGGTTGGCCAAATTGTGTCGCCTTTTGAATCCCATAGTCTTGATATTTCGTTTGCGTTTAGACAGGTTTGCTGTGTGTAACTTGTGAAAATGTGGCACAGTTGTGTTATCTTGTTCTCGCTGTTGTGTTTGTTATGTAAAACTCCACAGAAGGGATAAGCCTCATGAGTTTGGAGCCAGTCTCTCTCATGCAAACATTGTACTGTCTGTGGTTATGAACTGCACAGAGGAATCAGTTTTGTGTCCAACTTGAATCTACAGATACCTACATGTACCTACATCCATGAAACCACCAGCACCCCCCATGCAGTCTACACCACTTTACTACAGTGCCCTTTATGTCACCCCTTGCTGTGTGAAAGACCTTAATCAAGTTGAACGTGAGGCCATTATCTGCTGCCTTGCATTATTGTTGTTTCCACACAGGCCCTATTGTCAGGGATGATTGTAGAAGTTGCCATAACGATGAGTGTGCTAATTAGCCATTTCTAAGACGCACACTTTGTACTTGAGGGAAACAGGTCATGCGTGCCATGGTGTGATCACTTTGCGCCTCATCTACCTCGGCTGTACGTGGAAAGCACAGTCTCTGACGGGTTGTCCAAGGTGAAATAGGAGCATCCTCATTGAAATAGGAGCATCCTCATTCATGTAGTAATTTTTAAGGGCTAGTCATTTGCTAGAAGGTCAAGGTGTTTTATGAGGCAACAAAATTTTCTTTCTCTTTGGTTTTTCTCACTATACTGTATCTACTTTCATACCTGATGTACCATTGTCTTTGCAATGACCTCATAAGACAAAAGATAAAAGAAATGTAAAATTTTTTCTTTGGCGGAAAATAAAAAAAGCTGAACGGTGTTCTTCGGCAGTCTTATTTTTTGGGCCAAAAAATAGTCTTTCAGTGGTTTGCCTAATCAAGACCAAAAGCCTTGTAAAGTTTGGGACTCCAGAAAAACAGTAAGATACATGCTTCGCATATATAAAATTTATTTTGAAAACAGTGAATTGATTGGTCTGTTTAGTAAAAAAAAGAAAAGAAGGAATTTAGGGTTGTTGAACAAAGAAAAATTGACTAGAGCAGAACTTGAACCTGCGACCTCCAGATTAAAGTGCCAGCGCTCTACCAACTGAGCTATCAAAGTGTCGGCATGTTAATCCAGAGGTTGCAGATTTACATCCCGCTCTAGCCAATTTTTATTTGTTCAACCCAAAACTGTTTAAAATTCTCTTTTAGCTTATTACTTCATAAACCCTATAACCAGACTCAAGTGATTTTCATCAATGTTTGTGGCATGTTAGCTCACAGTGTTTCCCCTGGCTGCTGAACTGAGTAAGGTGGTAAAAACACCAATTTGATGATTGGAGCAAAATCGACTTAAAAGGGAATTGTTTCTCAAAATGGTATACATTATCAACAGCTGCAGTGCTTTCTATCAAGTAAGTTTTTATGGGCATTCATTTTTGGTATACCAAACCGTGGTTCGTTTGCTAAGTTAAAACACCTGAGGACCCTTCGAAATGGTCCGAATGGCTAGTTCAGTGTTGAAAAGTATTCCTATTTAAAATGAAATATGGACAAGTGCAAAACCTGACGGACTAGCGAAACTACAAGCTGTAGCTGGTCCTGCTGGCCAGACACTGAAAAAGTTCAGGGCAAACCCTGAAGACTCTCTCTCTCTCAAACCACCTGTGAATAATGCGAATTACAGCACCTGATTATTTACATGGACTTCATGTGTTGTTATTATATTATTATTCATGGTTTATCAAAAAACATTCAAAGTGGGTGCCAAAGGCAAAATTACATTGAATTTACAATCAAGAAATTGCATTTTAAGAAAGAAATTACATTAAGAAAGAATCTCTCCCGTTGGCGTAGAAAAGGCAAAGAAACCCTATTGACACAACTGCTCCATTGTTACCCAGACCACACAAGGAACCAAATGTATAAGCTCACATTTACAAGATGGAGCATAAATACAAAAATAAAGGAAAATATAAAGCATTGGAAAGCAATTAGCACAGGTATGCCCCCATGTACGTATATAAATACATTTATATGTAAAAATCGGAAGCAGGGGAAGACAGTTACAAAGTGTATGCCCATATATGGAAGTGCATCATATATATAACATATAAACCAACATTTTTTGGTGGCATTGCTTGAGGTATTGTATTACATAACTGTAGAGCATGAGAGTACGATTCATGATCATTAGCTAATATAATGTAAGGCATTATTAATCAATGTATCATTGATGATAACCAACATTTAACTATGCTCTTTGTCGCACAATCGTACTCCATGAATCTAAGTTTGTACAATAATAACAAACAAACCGAACAACAAAACAGTTAGGGGGTATCACACTAAACACACAGCTAGAAAAACAATATCAGTCAGGCTGTGTAACCTTTCTGGAGAAGCACGTCGGCATGGATAGACAAATAATAGCAGCAGCCTCAACACCTACAAAATTTCACGGCAGTTTTGTGGTGAAAATAAGCTTTCCCGTGCACTTGATCTCAGAAACTTTGGTCAACTTGTATTCAGAGCACAATCCAAACTGTTTGCCATGTCCTGGAGAAATATGAGCAATACTTTCAACCGTAAGACGAGATAAATTGAGTTGAGACTTTTTAATTTATAGGTCCCAAGTGAGCCTCATACCCCCATTTCATTAATACGTGCGACCGGTTTAATCGAGTGTTCCTCCCTGACCGTAACTCGCCCAATCATAATAATTGTGATAGATGACTGAAATCAGGTTCCTTTAATTTGTCACTCCGGCCGCAACCGAGTCAGCGGGACCCCGATTGGTTTTCAGCCGGTTAAGATTCTGCGTTGGCATCGGATGTCATATGAACGGGGATTTATGTGACGGAAGCGCCTCCATCATTGTCACAGTGAATGTGTAAAAATGTCGGTCATCAAAAACTTCTCTGTTATTAATGTCACTCCGTCTTATTCAGTTACAAAAACCAATATGTTTGTGCAATAAATCTAATTTTTGCGATTAATCACATTTTGTTTTGTGCCAAGCGCACTTGCATGTGGTACAGTGAACTACCCAGTCATGTTTCTTTCACAGCACTACATTTGGAATCTCTTTCATAGTCCCCTCTCCCAGCAAGTATAATTCGTGTCGGGCGATTTTCTTTTTCTTTGTTAATCTCCCCCCCCCCAAAAAAAAGTAGAGTTCAAAACTCTGCATTAGGGAATACAGCCTAGTAAGATTTGCGGTTACACCATGGGAAATAAAGTATCTCGAATAAGCTGAGGTTGTACTGAAAAGAGCCAGTGGTGCAAGAACTCCTGTGGAGAACACTTGTAGTCCAATATTAGAAGTAGGATGCAAGAGGTTGTTTTCAGCCGACACTGTCTCGGGAGACTCTGATAGCCGCCTTCCAAGCGTCCCGGTCCAGCATCAGCGTCCTCAGCTCAGTGGTTTCTCGCTACACCCCCTTCAGTTGGTCTCTTTAGGTGAGTCTCCTCCTCCTGCTCCTAGCTCCATTGACCTGTTCCCACAGCAACAGCGGGCACTTGGATAGCTCATGGATGATGCACACAGTGGCCAGTCAGCCTCATCGTCCACCACTCTCTGTTTCTAGTTCAGGGTTTCACTGGTTCAGGGTTCCCCTTGGACTGATAAACTACATGTACAGTAAAGCAAGAAAACCTTATTGTGTTGTAAAAGTCTTTTAATTGGTTTTCCTCATTCAAATTATTCTAACAAAACTGGGTTGGGAAGACAAGCTAGTCTGGTACCTATCAGGTACATTTAAAATCAATAAACATGATTGGTTATAAACATTGTCATTGACACCATGAACTGACACATCGTGTATGAAACCACCTTCCCCCCCCCCCCAGTTTTTTAAATATGTTTATACAATATTCGTCAAGACCAACATGTTATAAAGTGGCAATGCTTCAAGAGCTTTTATATTTTAGGTCTGATAATTATGCATTGCACCCTTTGCACGAAAGTAGAGTATTCTCGTTTTTATGAACTTATACACAGGTAGGTTCCATTTACCATTGTAATGCACGGCGTGCACTCTTTAAATGTTTAAAGAACTGACAAGAACCTTGTGTGTGGCCCGCACATGCTGACCTACCTTTTCATGAAGTGACACACACTTGTCAGAACACATTGGAATGTGTCACTTTGTGAAAACGGAAATTATCTTTTTTGGGGGGTGGGGGTGGGGGGGGGGTGGGTTTCACGAACCTTTCTTACTTTATTGCCTTTTTCAAGCAAAGCATCAGGTGTCCACTATAAGAAACTAGTTGAAAACACTGAAATTTTGATGGTTAGTGTTGTTTTAAAAAGCGTTTAACTTCAGACGCCGTTTTCTTTGATTGCTAAATCATTGATGGTCTATGGGTACCGGATATGGCAAGTGATTATGGTCTTAAGTGTCCTTTTATGGCATTCTTGATTTCCTTACTAGATTTGCTTTATTACAAGAACCAATATACTTTGCATATTTGTTTTCCACATCCACTTTAAGCATCCCCCACCAATTGAAACAATTTGATTAGCAATGATGGATTTTGTAATAATTTGAGCGCCATAAATTATCCTTGTAAGCTAATTCCCTCTTTATGATTTTGTACGATCATGGTCAAAGTGACTATTATTACCTCCCCTCGATCCAAACTGATTCAATTAGATAAATTAGCTTGCATCCATAATGGACACCAATTGGTGTCCAAGGCTTGTTTAGTTCCTCCACCCTTCCATATCATGTTTTACGGTAATTACTTTTATAGCGTAAGCCAAGGGTGTCAAACAAATTTACTCTATGGGATGGGGGTGGGATCATCTTGCCAGTAGCCAGATTGACCGATCGTTAAAAACCATTTCAGCCATGAAAATGTTATTTATGTGTTGCCAGCCAATCTCTCAAAGTACATCCAATCACTTTCACAAGACAAGCAGTCATTCGCTCTGTCTTTTTTAAGCAGAAATGTCTACTCTCCCCAGTGGGGAGTTTAGAGGCGGGGCGCAGCGGACGGTATCCCATGGACGTTTTTGAAAGCATTATTTACACGCCCTCCACAACCATGTCTGTGAACATTTTTGTCTGTGAACATTTTGCGCGTATACACGTCACCCGGTGTTAAAGGCCCTGTACACTATTGGTAAGATCAAAAAACACAATGTTCACAGATTCACACATAACTTACATGATTTAAAGTAAGTAATGGTAGAAAGGGTTCCTTAAAATATTTCTGCCTAAAATGCTATCGTTTCTGAGAAACGAGTAAAACAATAGTAATTATCGCGCGCGATAATTTGAAAAAACAGAAAACACATAAGATCTATTTTCTCGTGACCTCGATGACCAATTGAGCTCAAACTTTCACAGGTTTGTTTGTTTATGCATATGTTTAATCACACAAAATGTGGACACTGATTTTGAGCTGTTACCAAAAGTGTACAATACCTTTAAGTGGCTAAAATGTTCTGATAGAAATTCCGATTGTTGTAATGGAAGTGCTCTTTGCTCAAGAAAAAAATGGCTTTGCCCAGACAAGAATCGAACTCCAGAGCCCAATTTCCAGAAGCACCGTTAAGGTTTATCTTTAGTTGAGTGAGCCCAAAAAAGGTTATCTTAATTGCTGATCAGAAAATGCTGTCACAAATACAAACCACTGTGGTGATGCTGACAACTCAACTCAAGACTTAATCTTTTCTCACCCGTGTGTGATATCAAGCCCTGACCTGCTGTGGGTTTTGAGATGTACACAGAAATCAACTCACACTGAACTGTCTATAACCCTTGGGTCAGGAAGAGTTCAGAGAAACCGCATGCTGGCAGTGTTCCTTGTCCACAGATTTTAATAGCCTCGTTGGGTTCGTGGTTTAATGAATGACGGACTGTTATAAGATGATAGGCAGTGAAATCAACCAAAGATCTACATACTGACTGGTCTGAACATTATTTGTATGGAATTAGTGTCATTTTCATTTAGTACAAAACATGACTCTGTAAAGAGAAAGAGAGAAAGCATTGTACTTAAGCATTTGATAATTAATTAATTTCAATTGTTTTTCTCCACAATCCTGTCTTATGAATTAGCAGAATTTTGACACCAGGGTCCAATTTCCAGGAGCTGCTTCAGCAAAAAAAAAGATATTCCTTAACAAATTTCTGCTGAGAGAAAATTAAGCAGAGAAACCTGTCACAAATAGTACGCATGATATGGTAGTTTGGTCGGTAACCTTTTTTTTTCTTTTCGGTAAGCCAAATTGTTTACCAAATGGTGCTAAGCTACTATTTAAATCTGGCCCTTGTAAGAGAAATAACAAAGTTCCGTAGTTACCAACATTTATCAGTAATTTTTTCCCCAGAAGTATTTCCCCAGAAGTATTTCCCATTATAGGCCTACATGTTTGTTCACAAACTAGCTTTGTATCCATTTTGTTTGCACTTGATGATGCCAAGGCCTCAGACAGGCCATAAATCGTTATGCCATTCTAAAAAGCAATTCTCGTTTCAAGATGATGAACGGCTTGCCAAGAACAATGGGTGATTGCACTGGCATTTTCCTAGAAAAAAATCAAATGTTTTTTTTTTATTTATTTATATGTATGAACTTAAGACCCCTTATTACATACTGGTTTTCAAAGTTCGATGTTCACAAGGAATCAAACTGTTTTACGTTCAGTATCCATTATCAAAATTGATTGTAGAGTGAGGCAGTTTTGCAATTAGGAGCAATTTGGGGACTTTTGTTGTGTAGTCCAATTTGTTGAATTTGAGTCAAGAGCACCAGGGGCAAAACGTAGGTATTGTTTTAGGGGGCACAAGGGGGTACACCATTTTTTCTAGGGGGCACTTCTGGTCAATTAAGATTGTATTTTTCATTACCTTTTTTTCTTAAAAGCCCTTTGTCAGCGCTCTTGTAGATGCTGTTTGCTATTGTTCATAAGATAATCTGACTAAATTTCTGGTTAAATTTCTTTCCCTTTCCGAGAATAAATACACTGTTGAGTCATTTGGTTTACAATTTTAACGATTTTAATTGATGGTCAGGCCATTGTGGTTTTTCATCCGAAACTGGTTCCTTCAGAATGGGTTTGATGATTCACTGGAGTCAGTACGTCTTAAAGAAATTGGGTTCAACGGCCTCCCCATAAAGGAAGATTTCATAAATATCAATTTCATCTTTTACCCCGAGAGATTATGACTGTGTTTTTTTCTGGTGGCCTTTCTGGGAACTCCCCATTCATAATTTGTTGTTGTTGTTGGCAGTGAGAAGGTAGTCATGATCTATCGGTGGTGGTGGGGAAGCCGGTGGGATCTCAGCTTGGCTTTCCAGGTATACGCGTTGGTCTCGGTGTCCCCCGGATGACCCCTTTGTTGTGTTGTTGTTAAACAGGTGAAGAGGAGCCACAAAGCTATAGGCAAATTGAGTCATCTAAACCATATGTCCTCTTCACATATGACAATTAACCCCACTTGCAAGTACATTGTACTGCTCATGCCCCCATAGTTTGGGGTTGTAAACTTTCACATCCGCTTGGTACTTTTCACTAATGTAAAGCAATTCGTAATTTCGCTATCTGAACATAACGGGCGATAGTTCTGTGAGATCTAATTGTGTTTGAATTCCAGCAGATGGTTTCTGAGGTTGGTATTGTTGTTGCAGATTGCCAATGGCAAGTTGTTAATAAAAGCTATTCAAAAGACACAAGTACACCGTTTGTAATTACTTGTTTGCCAGCTCTGGCAATTTGATATCTACCACAGGTAGATACGCTAGATTTCTGCTCCACAGAGGGGAAAGACAGCAGTTGTTAAAGCAGGATTACATAAGCTGCCTGCGGGCCATGGCTGAGAGCAATTTGCATTGCTTCCTACCTTGTGGTGCATTGCATCATTTGAGATTTATAAATGATGACAGCATCTGGGGTAGAACTGAACATCACATGTTTTTTTTTCTTCTCCAAAATAACTCTATAGATTGAATAACCTATCAGAAGAGAAATTGATTGAACCAATCAGGGTTTGCCCTTAACCTTTTCAGTGACTAGCCTGCAGGACCAGATAGCTTGTTGTTGCACTAGTCCGCCAGTTTTTTTCACTGGTCCACATTTCATATTGAATAGGGATGCCTTTTAACACTGGACTAGCCAGCCGGATCACTCAGAGAGAATTCTGATTGGTCCTCGGGTGTTTTATATAGCACTTGACCAGCAGACCACTGTTAAGGGAGAATGCTGCCTAGGTACATGTGATACCCTTATTATACTTTAAGCAAGCTTTGAAGTGAGATTTTTTAATGAACTTTTGTACATCCAATCTTAAAATGCACATGGACAGCATTGGTAATGTGTCAAAGACCAGTATCTGCACTGAATGTGACCCAACATACACATGAAATAGCAAAACTGTGAAATTTTAAGCGCACAGGAAAACAGTGAGAAAAAGAAAGTATATGTTTTCAATTTTTTCACTATTTTTTTAATTTAATTTTTCCTTTGTGACCGTCTTTATATCTTTTAAGTTCTGTGTTAATCTGTTAACGTTTTATTTCCACTCTCACAAATGTTTTCGAGCACCCTTTAACCATTGTTGAGCTCCTTCTAACCTTTCTTGTTGAAAAATCTTTGTGTCTTATAAAGCATCTAAATAAAGAAGTAAAATGATGTTTCGGGTTGGAAGTTACACTCTGTGCATTGTGACCCATATTTTGCTGCCTGGGTCATGCTCGATCCAAGTTTAACCAAGACCTGACTGTTTAATGTACTGTTCTACTGTGTGCCGGGATCGTGCACACAAGACAGCGGCACAAATTTACTGTCTGCCAGCCTAATGTAGATTAATACTCTTTAGATACAAGCTCTAGTGCTGCAGCCACCTGTTCTATCAACTTAATATCCATTTGGAGTGCCGCCGCAAAATGGGAACCAGTCAAGATTCTATCGAACTGTAGTATACCACCACCCCCCCCCCACCTCTCCCCGCTATCATTAAACATCATAAAAAGCGTTCCCGGTATTGTAACTGAGATAAATTGCAGTAGAACGTGTCCGCTAGGGTCTTTTTGGCCATCACCGCCAACACCCATTACCAATGTCGTGACGAGGGCCAACCTGTATACGTCTCTACTGTTGTATACTCATTGCAGTTGTGGACGTTTAATTGGTCATCTGCTAATTGCGACAGGTTGCCTTTGAGGAGTTGCCGACCTGACGTTTCGAAGCACGATGTCAGCTGCTGTAGTGATTGCCGGTTGTGTTTAATAGCAGGCTGTGTTAACAGCCGTTCAGTTTGCATTGTGTGTGATTTAGGTCTACATTTATTGTGCATGACTTACATTTATGTGGTGTGTTTATTGTGCAAGGGACAAGAGTTAGATGGTGGTGAGACATAGATTGATGAGGTTGCATACATGAACATGTAGCCCCAGATTACAAGTAGTAGGGCACAAAACCTCTGGACACACTGTAATAGGACCCCCTCACCCAATCCTTCACTCCCACTACAAAAGTTTGTAAACTTCATGAAATGGAAACCCAGAAAGTCATTGAAAGTCCTCAGATGTGCTCCCCCCACCCCCACCCAACCAAATATAGTTGTGTAACACAAAAATCAGCTTAAACATTTCTGAAACACTGTGATTGATGCCGGTATCATGCGTTGATGACATGATTTTACCTCCTGCCGGCTAGATGAAACACTGAGAAGAAACCGATGGGGGTTTACCTCAGAGCCAACACCTCTTCATTTAATCGAGACACTAAACGTGATTGATAAGAGGACCAAAAGTTAAGAATTTGATACAAAACAAATGAACAGATTTCAGAATATCATCACTCATGCCTTCAAAAGCAGTCAGTTTTTTTTATTTTGAGTGTCAACAATAAAGGAGGATGACCCATTTTTTGTAAACAGCAGCGAGTCCTAATTGCCTTGTAAGGGACGTGGCAGCCCGTTGTTAATGGAGCGAGCAGATGAGGATAGTGTTACCACTTTCTTAACACATTTTGTGACTAACGCAATCTGCAGGCTCTCCCTTACTTGATGAATTGCCGTCCAATCTGGAAGCAATCCACTAATTGATACGCAGTAATAACTGTCATTCTGTTTGCATTGAAGTCAACGACCATTCCAAGGTAGGATGTCAAAAATGGCAAACGCAGTATTGACGAGTCACTAGAGTGCGGGCGCAATTAAATTGGTCGTGATGCTACACAGAGATGCAAATTGCATTTGAGGTGCTTTGTCTTTTGCCTCGCCTGAGAACTACGTGCCATCTATCAGGCTGCAGTCTGTTAGGGCGTTTGGTGTTATTCATTGCTTTGTCAGTTTGCAAGCAAGGTTTTATATGAACAAGAAGCGATTCTCTTTTTGGCTATCTGAAGTGATTTAGAGCCAGACCTTGTCGTGGCTCCTGGCCGCACCACAAAGGGAACAGTGGAAGTAATTGTATATTGAATGTTGCCGCAATCTCGGTATGACAAAGACGCGTCTGTGTTCGAGGAGTTAAACATTGAATTTGATTGAGCAAAATTCGTTTTGACTGCAGTCAATTAAACTTGCATTTTTGTGTGTGATTTGTTAAAAAGATCGAGGCATAACCATAAACCGAGGAACCGGTGTCTAATTTTCATGACTTCTTGTGGTTCTTGACTCTCTGTGATGCATCGTGATTCTGTCAAGAGTGTCTATTGACCCTTTGAACGCTAGAACCGCAGAATAATTCTGCCCCTTCACTCCCCTTTCCAACCCCCAACCCCCCCCCCCCCATCGTTAGTACCTAATTAGCAGGACAGGTAATTTCGGAACTAAGTAGTCTCCTTGAATTTCTAAATCTACTCCGCGGCCGTAGATTACCCAAAGAACATTCTACATAGCAAAGTAGATATATACACGTGGTGTTACTGCGAAGGGAATACATTGATACCTCACCATGCAATGCCTCAAAACCATCATTTCCACTTCTTTATCATTTCTGACTATTTCATGAAAGGATGACCAGAAAGTATTGATTTCTTATTTTGTCGCACTTTCAGACAATTTGAAGGTTGGTTATTTTGTTTTGGTTACACAATTTTGGGTTACACAACCTTTTAGATGTGCACACATAGTTCGTGAACTTCCGAAATAGATAACTGTATTGACCAGACAATTTCATGGATATTGGTTCTTTTGTTATTATTACATCATGCTGATATCCGGTATGTCTTCCCAATACCTTATGAAATTGGTTTCGTTTTTGTGCAACCTTGTGCAATTTTTGTGCAAAATTGTCCACAAAGTATAGATTTGTGTTTATGGTAACTCTTGATTCTGAGGATTCTTTTGAATACTGTCACAAAGAGGTATTTTTAAAAATTATTATTCTGTTTGATTTAAATTGTGAGTGACTCTTGAAAATTTGATGTCCACTTGTCCACAAATTATCCACTTACTGTGTGGTGACACTGGACACACAATTGTAGGGATGTTTATTCTTTGTTTTCGTTAGATCCTGGTGAAAGCTTGGATGTGGTTTGGATATCATACACCCCATTGCATGGGTCGCCATTGCTGAGGTCAAACATTGGAAGTGTTTGTGTATGTGCCAGTGATCTGCCAGTGATCTGTCTTCTTTTGACCTCAGTGAGGGTGCTGTTTGAGCTTGTGGTGTCATTATGTGCACAGCCACAATCATCGGTACACATTTTGTGTGTGTCCATGTCATGAATAACAGTTTGAAAACCAGTGATGTAACAGTTATCTCAATGTTGTTTGTAAATTAATTAACCAGCGCTATGTGAATAAAGAGTAGAAAGTACTTGAGTTTCCAGATCTGCAAAGAGTTACTCAATATTTATGTGTTGTTCATTTGGTGTCTTTGTGACAAGAAGTGTACCCATAATTGTGGCTGTGCACATATGCAAGGGGTCTTTCATGTGGAAAACAAAAATTGGGCACAATCTGTTTGATATTCATTTTGATATTGATTAACTTCGGTGACACTGTGAACCATTTCATGGAGGCTGATTCTTTTGTTTTTGTACCATGGTAATAGCCTGGATGTCATTTTGTATAAGACCGAACAGTCGTTTTCTACACCCAGTTTTGTATAGATTGGTAATCCTAAAAATTGGTGGCTGATTGGACGAAAGTTTTGATTTGTTGATGGCTGATTGGCTGGAACGTTTTAATTTGCTGATTGCTGATTGGCTGGAAAGTTTTGATTTGTTGATAGCTGATTGGCTGGAACGTTTTGATTTGTTGATGGCTGAATGGCTGGGATGTTTTGATTTGTTGATAGCTGATTGGCTTTCGAGTTTTGATTAGTGATGGCTGATTGGTTGAAAAGTTTTTGATTAGTGATGGATGATAGTCTGAAAAGATTTTGATTGGTCGATGGCTGGTTGGTTGGAAAAAATTACTGGTTAATGGCTGATCAGCTGGAACATTTTTTATTTGTTACTGTTGACCATTAATAGATAAATGATTATACCTTTTGGTTAAAAATTGAACCTTGAAAAATGAAGACCAATTGATCAGGGCCCAATTTTATGGAACTGCTTACTGATGGATTCTGCGCTTACTGCCCAAAGAATCATGCAATTTATACAGGGCGCAGTAAGGGCAGAGTTCTGTAGTAGACTGAGTCATAAAATTGGGCCCAGAAAGTTTGATTTTGACAGATGATGGGGTGTTGTGGCCGAGCGGTTAAGAACACCGAACTCAAGCTCTGGTTTTTGTGTTCAGCAGAGTGTGGGTTCGAGTCCCGGTCGTGACACTTGTGTCCCTGAGCAAGACACTTAACTATAATTGCTTCTCTCCACCCAGGGGTAAAATGGGTACCTGTGAGGGCAGAGATGGTTCTTGTGATTGATTTAGCTTAGTAGCGCATATTTGTTGCACAGGCTGTGTACTCCCAAGGGAGCTGAGATGGTTTAAGGAATGAAACTAATGGCCCAGTGACCAGGGGTAATAAGTGTGAAGCGCTTTGAGACGCCCTTCGGGTGTGTAAAGCGCTATATAAAAACCGAACATTATTATTATTATTATATGATGTCCACGAGGATGGTTCTTGTTGTTTATAGGTACATTTCTATCACGGTAGTCTAGTAGCCTTGTTGTCATTGGTCAGTTCCTTGGACACTTTGTTTGACTCCTAAAATTGTCCGTTTTGACAGGTTGTCAAACCTTTGATCAGATGTGAACCTTAACAACTGATGACCAGTCATAATAATAATAATACTGAACATTTATATGGTGTCCAATCCATAAAACATGCTCATGGGTGCTTATCAATTTTAAAAACAATAACAAATCCATACAAGTTACATATTTAAGACCCATTGACTGTAAAGTTGACTCTTATGGATAGACAATTTCATGTAATTTGTCCTACTTCTCTCAAACCATAGAGATAGCCTGGCTGTCTCTGGAGTACTCTAAATGTAGTCTAAAATTTGATTTTTTAGCTGTTTCGCAGCGCAGCGGAACAGCTCTTGTTTTTTAAAATTATTATTATTTTTTTTTTTTAATTTGCATTTTTCATTTTTTGTTTGTTTTGATATTCTGATTTGTATAGCTTTTGACCCTTGAAAACTGATGACCAATTGACTGGAAAGTTTTGATTTGTTATTGTTGACCTTTTGGACGGATGATTGGTTCTTTTGTTTGTTAACACCAAGGTGATGGCCTGAGTGCCTTGAAGCTGCTGTTTTACAATTTGTCAGTTTTTGTTTTGTACAATCTGTTTTGTGACCCTAAAAAATTGATGAGCGTTTGACCCAGAAAGTATAGATTTCTTTGTTGATAGTGGACTGAAGGATTGTAGGAGCAGAAAGACTAATTTGGCAATGGTGTGGATCGACTACAAGAAGGCGTATGACATGGTATCGCACACATGGATAATGGAACGCCTGGAAATGGTTGGCGTGGCTGATGCAGTAAAATGTCTTTTAGGCGAGAGCTGCTTAAGCACAAAAATTAGCCAAGCACAACCAAGTTATGCTTACCAGAATAAGATTACCGGCCAAAATACCATGTCTCATACACCATCTGTGACTGGTATCCTGCTTATTTTTGCTGAGCAATATTTTCTGCCCAAGCAGCTCTATCAAAACGGGCCCAGATTATTCAACAAAATATTTGTACTTATTTGAATGAAAATGTTACATCAGATATTAATTTGTGCAGTTAAATATACATTTTTTGTCATTGCAGAAAAATTCATTGCGGTCAGTATTTTTATTTTTAAACTGGCAGAACATGAATTCATTAAAAACAAAGCAAAGAGAGAGAGAGCAACAGGTTCACCCTTGACAATTAAACACTTTAATTCTACATGCATTTAGTCAAATGGTTAATGTTGATACAAGGAAAGCCCACAAACATATTGAGCATAAAAAACAAGCTGTGCCCGTTAAAGGAACATTACAGAATTGGTAAGTAAAGAACTTGTAAAGTATACTTTTTGATCACAGACTTACATAAAACTTACACTGTCTAATGATGATGATAGTAGAAAACATCCCTTGAAATATTTCTGTCTGAAATGCCATATTTGATGAGAAATGAATAAACTAATTTTCCGATTGGAGTTTATCGCTCAGTGAGCGTTTTATTCATTTGTTGAATCTATATGATTTCTTCATGCAAATGTGTAAGCGGTTTTTCACTATTTTCTTGTGACCCAGATGGCCGATCGATCTCAAACTTCTACAGGTTTGTCAGTTTATGTATTATGGTGGATTACATAAAGTGCTTACACTGCCAGCAACTGTTTTGTTAGCAAAAACCAATTCTATAATGTTCCTTTAAAGCGTTTACAGCACTAATTGGCAGTTCTTAAACGCCCTCCTTTAAACATTTTCCCCCCATCAGCACCGCATTCCCCCCTCTCTTTCCTTCTGATTTTTCCTCATTCTTAGAAATTGATGGCCGTAAAGAAATTGTGAACTTCTTGTAGTTGTCTCTCAAGAGAGTCTGACCTTGACTCGTTGTTCATTAATGGATGAACAAACTCCAAGCATCTACACAGGCAGGCAACCATTAAACAAAGTCACTTCTGCATATATATATATATCCTACTCTAAAAGTCCCAGGGATATCAAAGATGCTGCTAGCTTCATCTTTTTTTAAATCCTTTTTTTTCTCCAGGTCTGTTTTTTATTGTCTGTTTGGAAAAAAAAAAGTGTTTCTTTTTTATCCAACTTCTTTGTCCGACGAAAAGATTAAACCTGTTTGGCCGTGTATAGGTGATGTGTTAATTTGCGGCAGACCGCACCCACTTCTGACACTGCACAATGCTAGTTGAGTGATATGATGATCTCACTGACTATATATATCGTAATGATTTCATTAATTTATATTTTTGGTTGTTGATTTAATCGAGTTATCACGATCGAACTGTAATACCTCAAGTTGGGAACAAACCATGAATGTATTACGTCTTTCTTCCCTCACAATAGTGAAGTCTGACCGTGGAGCATGTTTAATTCCATTAGGTGCATCCACATTTCAAACAAAATTTGAGACTGGTAAAATAATTTGCCGCAATTGTAAAATGAAATTTGAGAGTCGATGAACTTGTCTGGAGACTGTGCTTATATATAAAGCATACTCTTTGTATTACTGAGGGTTTCCATAGAGGTTCAGGCTTGATACTTTGCTCTCGTTAGGGAATGACAGGCTTTTTTTTTAGTGATGATATTTTCAAAAGTTTCAATTTGTACTGGAACATTTTAAGGGGCACTTAGGCAATGACCAAGGGCATGAAGGCAATCGCTTTCTTTACCTCCATGAAGTATCAGGCCTGGAGATTATCCTATGCACAAGCACAAGCCAGTGTGATTCTCAAAAAGAATATCTTTTTGTTTTACTTCCCCTGACAAAGTTTGTCTTTGTTTTGTTTAAAATCAACTTCTGCTTGAGTCCTTTTTTTACTTTAGTCATCTTGTTTTTTACTTGCAATCAATACGCGGAGGCTGAAAAGTGCAACAGCCTGGTCCCCATTTTGCATATCGAGCATCAGCATTAGTTAACGTTGATGCATTCGGGGAATCAGGCAAAGATGGCTGCTGATGAATGCTAAATAATCATCACCTCAGTAAAAGAGTTGTGACATTGTGATCTTATCTGCCCCTACACAGAGTGTAATATTCTTCATTGGTCCTGTGGGTATAGGATGCTTTTAAGAAAAGGTCACATTGGTGATGAAAGAAAAAACTCTAAAGTGCAAAGGCACTCTTTGTTAAGCGGCTACCCTGGCAGTTTGACTTCAACACTCCATAACTCCATGGGGAGGGTACTGTATGTTATAAAGCGGTTTGATGAGATGGAGGGGTGGGGGGTGGGGGACACGGGGAAAGAGCAACGGTTGTTAGTATAGTTGGGATGATGATTGGGTTTGTGTTATTTCATCATGAAGCGGAAGTTTGTCTGCTTTTTTTTTATCAGGGTAATGGGATATTCAAGGCTCCCACTGGGATAAACACAGGTGTATTTTAACTTCCTTATTGAGTTTATTTATACTACTTAGAGTTTTCTTTGAGGGGGAGTAGTTGGATAGGTGGGGATGGACATTGACCAGGAAGTGTGTATGTTTTTTGCATCATTACCCCATTATCCATGCCCGCTGGGTGCATCAGCTCGGAAGCTCAGGGCACCGTGTGATAGGATCGGCCGGTGATGGGAGGGAATTCATTATAAAGGTAGAGCAGGGTTGTACCCAGGGTTGAAAAAATCATCACTATTAGCTGATTGCTAAAACTTCTTTCATCCTATGTCAGCAATCGCAATCGGGGGTGGGGGGTCATACTTCCCTGGGAGCTGGTTTTAACTCAAACAAACCCCCTCTCCCTCCCTCCTTCCCCCCCCCACCCACCCACTACTTGCAATGACGTACAGAGCGTGCACTTAACTTTTGACTAATTGAGATTTTTCTAAACCCTCGGATTACCAGGGACCTAAATCAAGGACTGTGTAATGGAAAGACAGCATTTTGTACTCGCTAAAACTAATGAACCTTATAGGCCAAATTACCCTCAGATATCTTGGCTAATTCTGCTGTAATCCCTCCACACACTTTGACGTCATTTCATGGCGGTAGTGATTCGGTTTAGCTAACCTAGTTTCCCAGAATTTGCAATAACCTTGTTATTCTTTGGTTCAAGAAATTTGCCATCACTCTGATGTCAACTCGCGAAGTTTAATTACAAGTGTGGACGTTTTTTTTTAAATTTTTTTTTATGGTGTGAGGTTTACTTCAAACTGATTTGAATTTTTTTCCCCTGCAGTTTAGTTGTGTTTGTTTTGAGACAGTTAAGTACAGACTTGGCGGTGAACAATTTCCCTTGTACAGCATTGCAAAATGCTTTACAAAATGTATCAGTTGCTACTCAATATTAGCATTCAGTGTGCATAAAACATGTGCAGGCTGAATATTTTGCTATGCAAAATTAGTGGAAGAAATCATTCCCTGGTTGTGCATTATAGTGTTGGAAAGTCAATACGTCCACAGCGCGTGCGTCTGCTGCAGGCCCAGAGTTTTTGCTTCTTCAGGCTCCAAAGCTGGACCTACGCTTTCTATATATAATTTTTAACCAAACTTGAACTTTCAATCGTTCCAGTGCATTTCTTGATATCGCTAGTACCATGAGTTTTTGCAGAGCAGATGTGTCGTGGGCATGTCTGACTAGCTCAATGCACCTCCTGTGGGCTTTTGGTAACACCGGTGAGTCGGTTTGTGTGAAGTGGGGATGCCTTTCTACAGTGACACCTACAAACAGGATGGACCAAGAGGCCAAGAGTTTGCTTAATCTAAATAAATGTGTCTGTATTGTATGACAATTGCCAATAAGCTGCTGATTTATAGAAATACGAAACCTCCCATCACTAGGACCACAGTCAGTTTTTGTAATTTTGCTCTTGAGAATTAGTCTTGGTCTCAAGGCTGGCCTTGAGCCTTGAGACGTTATTTTTTTCCCCCCTGGATTTTGGTGTCAGACTTCCAGGTCTCTGTGTGGAATTCTGAATTACAGCACTGATTGCTAGGCAACCTTGTTTAGGTATGCTACAGTTGTAGAGACCAACGGATGTCCTGGATTGAAATCAGTATCGCCTCATGACTCGTTACTTTCTCCAAGTTGATCAAATTAAAAAATATACCTGTGAAGGGATATATATTAAATCAGTGAGTGATGAATTTTTTCATACACTTCTATTACTATTGTTTTATTTGTCCCCATAAAATTTAACAAATAACTGCTCAGTGAAAAGAAAACACTAAAAACGTGAAACAGATTTGGAGAAGGCTAGACTGAGGAGAAAAATGCTGAAAATGTTCCTGTAAACAAAAGGTTCAGTCTACCAACAAGATTATTTATAAAAAACTTCAGGGGAGCATTGTACACAAGAAAAAGAAGAAGAAAACAAAAACGAAAACAAAAAAAGAAAAAAACAACATTAAAATTTAAACAGTTTGATTTGTATGAGTTGTATCAATGAGAAAACTGTTGACTGCTGCTTTAAATAAAGAATTAGATGTTAAGCAATGAATGTCGATGATGGGCAATGAGTTCCACAGGGCAGGCAGACTGTACAAAAAAAAAATACTGGTTAAATTATTACATCTTAAAAAACAAATTTTGAGTGTCAGAGAAAATCTCTATGTTGGTTGGTTTGTAGCAAAGAGTTGTCAATGCCAATGCCAATTATAAAATACTTGATAACAAAACCATAAACCCAACAGCTCTCTCTGTGATTCAAGCGATGACAGATTTAGTTGTGTCAACCTTTGTGGATTTTGTCTAAAATGAATCTGGTAAAATCACGGCTGGACCTTTTGCAATATGATTTATATTATTGCATTTTTGGGGTGGTTGCATGTGGGACTGGTATATGCAATAATCGGTCTACAGAGTGCTAGATAAAGCTGGTACGAGAGCTTAGAATGACCGCAAGTTCTCTTAATTAAAACCCAGAGTCCGTGTAGCTTTAG
Organism: Pycnopodia helianthoides; assembly: GCA_032158295.1. Classification (NCBI taxonomy): domain Eukaryota; kingdom Metazoa; phylum Echinodermata; class Asteroidea; order Forcipulatida; family Asteriidae; genus Pycnopodia; species Pycnopodia helianthoides. Next base: position 12,755,425 of record CM063243.1, read on the forward strand.
AACAAATTGTATCGATATGAATTTGCCATTTGAGATCAGATTGAATTGTGATTCCAAGATCTTTGTGATCTCTGGTAATGAACGCAATGATCCGATTGAACTAAATGGAAAATAAGTCCTCTCTAAGAAAAGAAATAAATGTTCCCCGAACAAAGATATTGACAAAATAGGGAGACCGCCAACATAGGGCTAGATAGCTCAGTTGGTAGAGCGCCGGTACGTTAACCCGGAGGTCGTTGGTTCAAATCCCGCTCTAGTCAATTTTTCTTTGTTCAACCCCAAACCTTAAAAATAGAATAACAATAAAATATTATTTGGATTTACCCTTTCACATATTCTTTATCCCCGGTGCAAATTTAACATCTATTAAACAATAAAAAAGTATACATTTATTGTCATTTAACAGTGAGGACCTTAGTAATGAGCACTCAAAGGCTGTTTGCAAAATTATGGGGGAAAGTTCTTAAGAGCTATAAGCCACATGAAATTTCACCCTTCTTTAATGTCACTGTGTAGAATAAACATCAGAACTGTTCAGTAATTTGAAGATCTTTGTATTCGGAGAGATTGCCGCATGCGATGGACTCCTGGGCCATCAAATGAATTTCCCACGGGACAGCTCTTGAAGCTTGAGGCAATATTAAGTCTGACATCATGTGACAGCATCATGTGACATGGCCCCACACAGTGGCTCTGAGCGCAAGCAAGCAAGCGGGAAGATTTGTCATTGAGGCATTTTTTTTTTTTTCTGTCTTCTTTTCCATCTGTGTTTTATGGCTGACCTGGGAGTTTGGGTGGAGTGTATTCGACAAACCGACCGACGGACCGACTACGGTAAAATGAAAATGCCCGCTGATGATTTTAACCTTGGCAGTCAAGCTGGGAGGTTAGGATATTGTTAAAGGCTATTACTTAAGTATACGTTGTTGTTTAGGCAATGTCGTGAGGCCTAGTGGCAGAAAATATTGAATCAATAATCAGGGAACCAGGTCATTGGGAAGTATAATGCTGTTTTCTTTATCTCTTATTGTCTTACGAAGGACGAACCCTTGTTTCTGTGAGTGTGCAAGCAGCTAGGAACTGAATGGTGGTACTTTATGATACATTAGACTTGTATCTAGCTGCTGCCATCTTTGCTCTTTATTTCCTGCAGCTGTCGTCATTTACTGGCTTGGTGTAATAATGCCTTTTCTTTGCCGAAGGAGTTTCTAAACTGTTTCGTTTTTGGATTTTAAAGAGCTTCAATGTCTTTCTGCTGCTCTGCCTTTAATATTTTTTTACAAGTTAATTCGAATTTTCATACAATATAAACATGATAACATTTAGAACCGACAGGAAATTTCTACTTTCAAATTAACAAAAATAGTTAATGGCCTGAGGTTTCGACCCTAGCAGAAGACTATGCTAGGGTCAAAACGTCAGGCCATTAACTTTTTTGTTTGCATTTATACCATAGGTCCTTTTGGTTGGTAAGCAGTTTGCAACAGCTAATTCTATTTAACGACAACTCATAAAAAATCATTAACGACAACACTTCCATGAAAATCTATACACTAAACAAAAGCAAAATCTATGCAAAGATATATTGACAAAATAGGAAGACCTCCATCATAGGGCGAGATAACTCAGTTGTTAGAGCGCCGACATGTTAATCTGGAGATTACAGGTTTGAATTATGTTCCAGTCAACTTTTGTTTGTCCACCTTATAGGTATAACATTTCCATTATAACTAAGGGGAGATAGAAATGCAGCAAAATAAAAATAGGTATCGCAATAAACGGTCAAATAACTTTTGCGACTGGGACCTGGGCCCCAATTGTGTCAATAGAAAAGTCTCCACATTTTTCTGGTGGACATCAATAAAGATGTAAAGTATGATTGGCACACGCTTGCTTGCTGTTTCGATTGGATTGCATAGAAATGAACACTGTGATTTGTCCATCGATTGACAAGCATGCACTCTTACAACACTGTGCACACTCTCAGGACGGCCCTGTCTGTTATGAACACGGGATTGACCGCTGTCAACTCAACGCACTCGTAACTGTCCCGATGATTCTCATTTCTCTTTTGTGAATGATGTGGGAACAGTGATGGAATCTTGAGTGTGGGTCATGCTGAGGGGTGTGCACACTTCCTGGTCATTGTACTCTCCCTCTATCTCCATCATGCAGCCCATAACCTATACAGGGAGAATTTCTCAGAAGTGCTAGATTATTATCTCTGCAGCACAAAATGTATGGAGTAAATTTCTAAGGACTGTTGGATTAAAAATTTGCTGAGCACAGATAATAAACAAAAAACTGCTTTAGTAAGAACAGCCTCCTAGCATTAACAGTTGTACTGTCTGTGTCTCTGCTGCTCATGACCTACAGAGCACTTTTCTAAGAACTGCTAGATTTTAAATTTGCTCAGCACAGAAAATTCCTGATATAGGTAGAAACAGGGCCTTACAGCCAATGTATCGTCTCCGTTTGTATTACTCTACGGAGTTCATAAACCACAGGGCAAATTTCCACAGAATTACTAAGAACATAATTTTGCTAAAACTGATTTAGTCTTTCTCAGCAGAAAAAATTGCTAGAGGGTACGTATTTAAATGTGCATTGTTTTTGGCTTATAGACCAATCCAAGCGCGCAAGTGCTGTACGCCGCGCCACCATTGCTGGGACGCTGGCAGCACAAGGTTTTGTACGCTGGTATACACTTTATAATCAGTACAATAAAAGGATATCATGATTTAAAGGCCCTGTACACTATTGGTAAGATCGAAAAACACAAATGGTCACAGATTCACACATAACTTACATGATTTAAAGTAAGTATTGGTAGAAAGGGTTCCTCAAAATATTTCTGCCTAAAATGCTATCGTTTCTGAGAAACGAGTAAAACAATAGTAATTATCGCGCGCGATAATTTGAAAAAACAGAAAACACATAAGATCTCTTTTCACTATTTTTTTGTGACCTCGATGACCAATTGAGCTCAAACTTTCACAGGTTTGTTTGTTCATGCATATGTTTAATCACACAAAATGTGGACACTGAAAATGAGTGCATCACAAAACTTAATTCAACCTTGGTGCAACTCTTTAATGGAGGGGTGGGCCTCTGGTTTAAACTTATTTAGTTACATCTGTACTTTTAGACAACCTTGTGAAGTATCCTATACTGGGTTAATAGAATTAGCTGTTGCAAACTGCTTACCAACAATAAGGACCTATGGTATGAATGCAAAAAATAGTTAAGGCCTTACTTTTCGACCCTAGCAGCGCCTTCCATATTATGAAGATAGACCAATCACACCTTTGATGGGTATTTGGCGGGGTCTTAATATGCATCCAACTTAAAAAAATGCCCCAAAACGCTGTTTTCAAGGTTTTTTGACATTATGGGACATTACTGGCAGATTTACAATTTTTTTCATAAGATCTCTTTTCACTAATTTCTCGTGACCTCGATGACCAATTGAGCTCAAACTTTCACAGGTTTGTTTGTTCATGCATATGTTGAATCACACAAAATGTGGACACTGATTTTGAGCTGTTACCAAAAGTGTACAATACCTTTAAACCCCCAAAAAATCCTATGTTGCTTTCAAAAAAGAAAGAAGAAAATCCAAGTGGAAGGGTGTTGAACCTACATCAACCCTTGATGAAACCGCAGACCAATTAAACCTCCTGAGAGAAGAGGAAATAAAACCATCAATCTGAAGAATACTTAATCATCATTGTCTGGATAGATATAAGACAGATGACACCCCCCCCCCACGGAGGTCAAGTAAGGACACGGTGCCCTAGACATCTACCTCTACTCCTTGTTTCTTCATTTTGTCTGTTATTAATAAAAACATGTCATAAATCGAGTGGGGAGTTGGCAGTTGAGCAAATAGACGCGTTATTGATGATTGGTAAAAAGTCTGGAACCAGTCTTTTTTTATGATATCAGACTAATTATGTGTGTCTGGTTTCTGACCTCTTTGGGGGAACAACTTCGGTGTTATGGTTCAAGGAGAGCAAGCTCTCCACAGTCTAGTTTAGAATTTGCCGTAATGAAAATGTGATGTTAGTTTTTTGAATACTTTCCATAGAAAGTGAGTTAGTCTGGAGAGTCGGACGTGCTTCCACTCACATGTATGTGAACATTTGTGCAGATTTCTTTTTTCGTATGGAGTGGGGAATGAGTACCCTATCCATATTTCCATCTTGGATGATTAATGTTTTAAAATCTGACAGCATTTGTCCTATATTGGTTTGTATCTGTCTAATTCCAAAGTTAAATGCGGACTATAGGCATACTCGGTGAACCGGGGCTCCATTTCCACAAAGCAAAAAGGTTCATCTTAAGATGAGTTGTTACTATTGCCATAGTGATTTGTATTGTGACACCACACTTTGCCCAGCAGTTAAGATTGATACAAAGTTAAGATCAATCATTACTCTTTGTGAAATCGGCCAGATTTGTCAATTTAAGGTTTTTTGTTGTAGTTCACCTTTTGTTCTGTGCCTTGTGCTTGTACCCATAGGAGTGTGCACCTCAGGATCCCCAAACTTTTGTTTAAATCTACAATGTATGAATGTACATTAACAGATAGCGATGACAATTCAAATTGGTTGCAGGTTAAGACTTGAGGAAGGGTGTTTAAGATTGAACATTGGTAATGTATTTATATTTGTAGGGTATTGTTTTGTAATTGCATTATTTTATATTTGTCTTTGTATAATTATGTATTCAGAGCCCTCAGGGAGAACGGTTCTTTGACAACTGATGGGACTACCCTCGTAAAAAAAGAACAAGGACAAAAAACTAAATAAATCAATAAATAAATAATTTATTTGTCTTACAAACAGTTTGAAGTAGGTTAGCTTTTTGATGTGTTTCTTGACACCAAGAGGAGCTGGGTTCAATTTCCAGGAACACTTAAGATACCTCTTAAGATGGGTTGCCAGTATCACCATTGTGGCTTGTATTGTGGTGTTACATTTTGCTCAGGTAAGATTGATGCCCATCTTAAAGATCAATCTTAGCTCTCTGTGAAAGTGAGCCTTGAAAAAGACAAACACCTTCAATGATTCAAATACACGATGAGGTGGTGTTTATAAAATCAGAGTTCTTTTTAAACTTTTGAGTGCTCCAGTTTGTAACAAGTCCACGTGTCAGCTGAGCCACACTTGAAATAGACACGTTTTTTTTATCGTATAATACTGTTTTTGATTTTAATAATTGATACACTTGATACCCCTGGAGATAAACACACTCTAGAAATAAATTGACCGACGAGTATGAGTAAGTCAAGTGGATTTATTTACCTCTACAACACAGCTATTAAATTAAAGATGAGGGTGACTAATGTATCTTTGTCATATCTCATCACTTATAATTTTATTTAAGATACCCTTTTTTAATGAATGTATTCTTCATGCGTGTGATTGTCAGGATTTTTCCAGATTTCAGGATTTTTCCAGATTTCAGGATTTTTCCAGATTTCAGGATTTTTCCAGATTTCAGGATTTTTCCAGATTTCAGTATTTTCCACTGATCTCCCTGTGCTTTCAGACTGTATTGAAGGGGGCAAACTTGCCATCACAGGAGATGAAAAGACTTGGCCCTTGTTCTGACCAGACCCTTCAGATATCTAATTGAAATGATGTAGAGAGTCTGTAAACCTCTAAAATGTAACAATCTGTACATTCAGGGAGCTTAATTTCTACACAAAGAGGAAATTGTTGTCCAGTTTTCAGGATTTTTCATTTTATACAATCTCATCCCCTTTTTTTTAACGCTCAATAAATAAAATGTGTTAATTTTTTTTTAAAGGTATGATACAAGAGCATATTTATTTATCTCAAAGCGTAGATTTAAATTTAGTACCTCTACATATTTTCCCGAGAACCTATTCTGTTGAAATATGGCGATTTGTAAGAGCGTTTTTTCCCAACACTCAATTTCTTATTGCCAAATTGACAGAAGCACATCTTGCACAAAATTCTAAGAAAACATAAACAGTAATCTGTGTCAAAAAATGTTGCCTCCTGATGTGATGAAGTTTTTTAATTGACGGGTTGGTTTTTAGGGTGTTTAAGAAAAACAACCTTGCATAAACCAATGATGGTTTTTACCTTTTAATAATACAAAAAAATAGTACTAACAGATGGTTAAAGTTTCCATTCAATCTCCTGCATAGAATCATGCTTCCATCTGAAAGAGCATCTTAGATACTGTGATCAAGTCTTACGCATTGCTGCATCCCGTCTCCCCATATCCCTCTATCTGATCATTCCTCTATCACCCATCTGGAATGGTAACACCCTACCTCAACCCTAATCATTTCCTGGGGTGGTCTCGTCTAGCTCGCAAGCACAAGGCGAGAGTGTTACACGGTGCGTCCGCGTGTATATACCCTATTTAAGTCCAATACAAAAGGTATCTGATGGCACGGTCTGTCAGGGTTTTTTAAGGGGTGTGCGGAGACCGTTGTCGTGTCGTTGGCCGTCCAACCAGCTCGAGCAAATGGATTTGTGTGTGGGCGTAATGAGTGGGTGTACATGTACATGTTTACGCGGTTGAGAGAGGAAAAGCCAGGGGACTGGAAAGAAAGAGAAGGAAAAAAGGCTGGGGACCCATTATTGAAAAAAACGGTCCGACGTTTCATACGTGTAGTGGAGGATACAATGAGTGTAGTAGTATGGAACTGGGTTGTCCTAGGCTCCCCATTTGGAGGGCCTACATGTACAATGTAAGTAAGGATGCTCGGAATGGTTAGTTTTAAGGATGCAGAGGGAATGCTAAATGAGGCTGGTGTTTTTACATGGAGAGAGGCTTAAAGCTTGTATCTCTTGACCACAGCGGATGATTGGGGAAGTGTAAGTATGTATTATTTAAATTTCTTGAGTACGCAGATTTAGGGTATATGAGGTGTTGTGGGGACGGGCTGTGTGCGCATTTCTGATGGGTTGAAATTGGATAGCCGTGAATTACCGCCCAATTTAGGTACGCATTGACTAACCTTACGTCTGTGGTGTGTAATATTGCTATATTTGGTTGCATCGATTTTTGTCTACACCTGTGATGGTATTTTTAGGTGTCTGTTTACTGCTTAATAGGGTAATTCAATTATGAGCATGCTCTGATAGGATCGTATGTCAGTTTTGACGTACTTCCATCTTGGGAATTTGATTTTTCAAAGACACAAAGGTGAAATCAAAAGATTGTGAATATAAATGTGATTTAAAAAAAAAAAGGTAACTCTTAAATAAAATTCAGGTGTGAGATTCTACTACTGTCAAATTAAACTTAAATATGTTGATTTACTCTTACAAAATATTGCCGTAAATGTAGTGAGTAAATTTCTTTAGATGTATTTATGTTATTTGTTTTTACACTACATGATGACTGGAGAAGCTTTTTTTAATTGGAATTCTGTGCGCGTTTTTATGGTTTGTAAGTGATAAGAAAAATTTGTCAATCGAACTTCAATAAACTTGACGCCCCTTGACAAATTTAGGCACTTCTCTGAAACGGTGAATTGGAATTAAAGTGAAGGCAACCGAAATATCAATTCAGATATCAATAGAGAACAGTTTTTTTGACAACTGATGGGGCTACCCTGGTAAAAAAAAAGAAGAAGGGGGAAAACACAACAAAATAAATTAATAAATAAATAATTTATTTGTTTCAAAAACAGTTTGAAGTAGGTTAGCTTTTTGATGTGCTTCTTGAAACCAATGTGATGTCTTAAACTTTCTACCCTGTTCTATTCTATTCTTAATGTTGTTGTCCCTAAACAGAATGTCAAGTGTAAGTGTTTTAAAAAATCTTTTAAGTTTGCCGGTGCTAAAGTTTGGAACAATATTCCTTCTTCCATTCAAAGTTCCTCCTCCATTGAAATTTGTAAATGTTTATATATATAAGCAACTGTATTTGAAGTAGTTTTTTTTTAATTCTTCCTTTTTCTATGTTGACCATTTGTTTGTTTATGTTGACCATTTATGTATAACAGGACATTGATGTGAAACAGCTTTTGCTGATCTTTTTATCCTGTTGAAATAAATAAATAAATAAAAAAAATAAACAAAACAAAAAAAAGTCATTACATATTACACGAGAGCGTATCTGCTTCACGCCCAAGGTTTTTTCTCTACTTCTGGCTCTAAAGCTGCACGGGGAGTGTAATTTCATCCCCCCAAACCACCCATTTCATCCTGAAAAAGACTTTTCTTATGACAGAAACTTATCATTCTGAGAAGACCTCGAGTCTTTGACGAACGTGTGTAAAAGGCAATTCCAATGAATTAATTTTTTTTTTTACATACACTAGGTCAATGCAATTCCTATTATGGGCTTTGGGCAATCGTTGTAGCCGGTTTGTGTGAAGTACGTGTGGCTTACAGTTGAATTACGTCACAATTAAGAATGAGATACATGTATGTTGTAAAATACTTACCATATAGGCCTAAATTAAGTGTTATTTGAAATCTCTCATCTATACCTATTTGATGAACAAATAAACCTGGTGAGCAAATAAGTGTCTGGTTTTGGCATGGAGTGCCACAAACATGCACAATTGATGATGCATTTTTTTTTAAATTGGTTGAAGAGCAGTTTAATAAACCATTTGAATTTTAAAAAACTACTTTATTCGATTCATGTAAGCGTTTTAAGTCATTCTTTGGGTCGATGTACTGTCAATAAATTTGTTGTATTATCTATACATGTAGTTGTCAAGGTTTGATATAACTTTTTAAGAAACGAGTAATCATTGCTTTGGAATTGTTGTTAATTATCAAGCAAAAACCTTGTTTGCACTTTGTGTGAACATCAACTATCTGGAAAATCCTGACACTGCACTTAATTGAGTCTTGTAAAACACAGCCACAACACGATTCATGTCTGAAATCACATGTGTGCATGCCCCTTAACCCTGGAAAGCGCCCCCTATATTTTGCGCACATGGACTCGGTGCTTAGTGATTGCAGTCCCTATGAGGTTCTTGCATATCATAATTGAGTTCAGAATTTGGAAAAATTACTTTCTTTATGCTTTTTCTAACTTTTATGGATGCTAGAAGTATCCTGAGGAGATGTCGATAGTATTTATTTAATTTTTGAAGAAAATATTTAAAACACTTTTAAACCATTAAATACTGTATAGGGACAGCAACCCCCAAGACACGCGCTGATGGACTAACTAGCTGTTTTTCCCTGACCCCAGGCTAAATTGGGTGGCAATGTTTGCATTTCCACTTTGAGGTGTTGACAGATGCCCCATTACAGGACAAACTGAAATTGTAGGTCCAGTGGTTTTTGTTTCCAGGGGTGGCAGATTAAAAACCCATTGGTTGGTGACACCTGTCTCAATAGTGACTTGTTCCAGGGTTTTAAAGGTATTGAACACTTTTGGTAACAGCTCAAAATCAGTGTCCACATTTTGTGTAATTCAACATATGCATGAACAAACAAACCTGTGAAAGTTTGAGCTCAATTGGTCATCGAGGGCACGAGAAAATAGTGAAAAGAGACCTTATGTGTTTTCTGTTTTTTCAAACCTCAAATTTTTATCACGCATGGTAAAAACTATTGTTTTACTCATTTCTCAGAAACTATAGCATTTTAGGCAGAAATATTTTAAGGAACCCTTTCTACCATTACTTACTTTAAATCATGTAAGTTATGTGTGAATCTGTTAACTTTTGTGTTTTTCGATCTTACCAATAGTGTACAGGGCCTTTAAAGGGTGTACACAACATAAGTAAGATTGCAAATAAAAGTGCTCGGAGATTTGCACATAACTTACATGGTATAAAGATTGGTTATTTTGGAAAACTTCCCTTTAAATGTTTTTGCCAGAAATGCTATAGTTTTTGAGAAAAGAGTAAAACAGTTTGTTTTTATCTCACAGTCCAAACCTGATGTTTGAAAACAGTGAAACATGTAGGTCTAAGGATTTTTTCTTCACTATTTTCTTGTGACTTCGATGACCAATTGAGCTTAAGTTTTCACAGGTAAAACTGTTATTTCATGTAAAGTGTGGATACTGGTCTTTGACAATACCAATGCTGGCCGTGTGCTTTTAACTCGCTATGAAACATTGACTGATTAAACCAGAGCCTGTCGTTGTCCTTGAGGGATAAAGACATAAAACCATTCTATTGTAAAATGAGCTTGTAATGGAAATTGTGAACAATATTATCGCTCATTTTACATTTCAGGATTGCTCATATTTCATGGTCACGCATAATCTGGCTTTCTGGATGATTTTCATCACAAGAGATGTTCAAATTTTGTGATTTAACCATTGATATAACTGTCAGCATTTTAAATAGCACAAATTAGCCAGAACACCAAGTTTCTGACAGTAATTAACACTGGAAATCGTAGAATCACCCAGGAGCTTGTTTTCCTATGGTTTTGTTGTATCTATCACCCATGTAACTTCTTGTCTGGTGTGGTTCTGTTTTGTTTTCTCTCTCTCTCAGAAGTTGCAGCTAGTGCGTAAAGTTGCTCTACGTTTGCTCCAAGTTCTTGGTTTCCTTCAGCAGGAGAATGTTATCCACGCTGACCTCAAGCCAGAGAACATACTGTGCCGCTCAGGTGAGTCCGCTTTATTCATTGTTGACTTGAACTGTCATGAACATGTGCAAAAACATCATTTTCAGCTTATACATGCTTTCTTGAAACTCCAACAGCGTTGTTTTTTTTTTCAGGCTTGTGGTTTCTCAGGATTTGTTTTCTGATTTCAGGATTTTCTCAAAATCACCTTGAGCCTTCAAATTGTTCTTGAAAGAAGTAAAGCAGTCATATCGAAATGAGAAAGAAATCGTCGACACTGTGTCCAAACCTGTAGTTGTTGTATAAATAGTGATGCACAGAGTCTAAGTAAACCTCCTGAATTGTATAACATCTGGGAGGTTCTGTGTCTAGAACAGACCCTCATGCCAATTCAGGAATGTTCACATTCGTCAAATTTTCATCTCAGTATTATTTTGGTTTTGCCTGTACACAAAATGTGTTTTTGAGATACCCACTGCTAAATACAGGGTTGAATCTGGCCTTTGGTCACCAGGGCCCAATTTCATAGAGCTGCTTGAGCAGAAAATATTGCTTAACAACTTGGATACCAGTCACAAATTGTTCATGTGACATGGTAGTTTGGCCGGTAACCTAATTTTGTTGTGCTTAGCTAGTTTTTGTGTTCAAGTAGCTCCATGAAAATTGACCCAGGCATGCTAAAAGGTGTAGCAGTTAAGACATCTGCTCTAGAATGTGGGAGTCGAGGGTTCAAATCCCACCTGAGTAGACTGGATTTCCCCCAGCGTGACTCTGAAAGTACTAAGTATACAGTGCTTATCACACAATAGTGTAGTGTAAAATTGAGGGTTGTTATTCTTTATTCCCGATGCTATTATTACACCAATTTAAAAACTGTTTTATTCCGGATGCACAAATCCAGTGGCGCTAAAATACAATGCTTTTATATGTTTTCACTCATGTGTGCGAGATGCAATATTGTAAAAAAAAAAAACCCAGAGTAGCAACAACAAAATTGTGATATAATTGGTAGGCAGAAAACACAATGTAGTCATAGAAACCAGGCATGATATTTGTCCTACTTTAATTTGGTTTCTGATTTGGTACCCTCGGAAAAATTAGCAAAAATCTTCATGACAGCCAGAAAAGTTGATTAAAGTCTCTACCATGTGTACATGTAGGTTAGCCTTTGTTTTCGGTTGTCCTACTTTTTTTTTTTCCAAGGACCAAAAAGTCATGCCTGCAGAAACTGGTCATGGGTAAGAAAGGAATTATTGTCTGCATGGGTACACTTCATCCATGCAGAATTTGAACATGATGTCTAAATGTGCTGGAAGATGAAAACTAGGACGACCAAATTGCTCACTTCCGATACTAACAGGCTAGATACTGTGCTCTTGTAAGGGGAAGCCATTTTTTCTTTCCTTCTAAGTGAAGGGCACCTCAATGAGGTGAATTCAAATTTTGACTGGAAAATTTCGAGGGGCACCAAGGCAAAGACCAGGAATCAGGCCTGTGCACTAATGAAAAACAAACAAGGGCATCATAATTCAAACAAGGCTTCCAAAAGACAACCAGACACCTCTCAAGCTGACATCATGTAGCATCATGTTTAAACTAAAGAGCTATTAGCTCAGTTGGGAGAGCACCAACGATCTGGTCAATTTTGTTTTTGTTCACCACAAAATTACACATTTTTTTCCGGCCAACCTAAAGTATAAAACAACAAATTTTAAAGCGGGAGGGGTGCGAAGGAAAAAAAAAAGAAAAAAAGAAGAGAACAAAAAATCAATGGTCACTAAAGAATGGGATGGGGAAGCAAGGCCATGAAATTGATTTCCATGTCACTGTACACAGCTATTATCATAAGAGGCCATTACTGCGATTGTAATTCATGGAAGGATCCCGTTGGAATTCACAATTCCAGGGGTCATGCAGAGGTAGAATACAGCATTATTTCCCTTGAGATCCCGGGTCCAAGACTGGAAGGTTTTAGACTGTTTTTGTCGGCAACCTGACTCACATCTCTGATTAAAAGACTGTTTATCAGGGGACCAATTAACATAAGGCGGTTCAGCGCAGTATTTTTGCCAAGCAAAAGCAGGCTCTCTTCCCCCCCCCAAAAAAAAATATTAATAAAATTAAAATAAAATTGTATGATATATTGTACACAATATGTTCTGTGTTGAGCCATATGTTCTTAGCATTTCTTTTCCAAGATAGTAAGCTCTTCCTTTGGCTGTGTCTGAATTGGTGGCTACGGCTATGGCTATGGCTGGATCAACGCATCATCATATTTGAAGTATAGGGCATCCATAGCAACACCCTTAGCAACAGTTGTAGCTGTATCCATGGGTGCCAGTTCGGCCCTTCGATGACATTTTCACAGGTTGGCTGTATGGTGAGATCCTTAAAAAACGAGAGAGGTGGAAACGACTTAAATCTTGATGTAATGAACCTTTAAGTTTAGGCTTGAGATGTTGTTTCTTGAAGTCTAGGCAGTCTTCCCGAAACCTAAAATGTAACATCTCTCTATTTAGGATCACAAACAGGCAGGTGGTCATCTTGGATTGGAAGTCTTAAAATAACAGCTATCATCACACAAAAACCTAACTAAAATATTCATGGAATAAATGAGCAAACTGCCCAGGGAAATGCAGCTGCAGTGATTGGAAAGGACGATGGGGGGTAAAGGGGGTGCATCTTGTGAGAATCTCAGATTATCATTTCAGATGTTTTGCTGTGAGAATCTCTGAGGTTTCTTGAGAGTACCTCACAATTTTTCTTGAGAGAAACTGAAAAATTTCTTGAGAGAAACTGTGGTTTTTTTGTGAGACAATCTCAGAGGTTTATGTAAGGGCCTCAGAGGTTCCTCCAGAGACTATCAGATCAGGCCATTCAGGAACCGCAGAGGTTATTGAAGGAACCGCAGAGGCCTTTATTGAGAGCCTCAGAGGTCTCAGTGAAATGCAAGTGCGGTAGTTAAAAGGAGGGGTACAACAGGGCCACTCTTGTGAGGATGTCAGAGGGTCTGTGAGAGAGTGTCAGGTTTTTTTAAAGAGCATTGCAGATCAGGTTTAGTCGGAACCTCAGAGGTTATCGAAGGAACCTCGGAGATCTTTATCTAGAATCTGAGAGATCTGAGCAATATGCACCTTTTGAGAATGTGAGAATGTCAGAGGTTCCTTGAGAGATTGGAAGAGGTTTGTTGAAAGTGTCAGAACCTCAGAGGTCTTTATTGAGAATCACAGAGGTCGAGTGAATCACACATGCAGGTAGTTGGATGCTAAAGAAAGACAATTTAAGAAATAGTTATTTTTCTTCTCTCATTACAAATTCTCACATTCAATTCTAAGGATTTGATGCAAGTACAGTTGAGATGTCATAAATGTGACTGTTATCACCCTCACACATTAGTATTGTATAATCAGACATCTTTCATCAACCTGGAAGACGTTTATGGAAATCCCATCCATGACATGCACTTCCAAGCCTATTTTGATGTCCCAGTTTTTTTTGCCCCGAGATCAGTCAATAAACTGGCGACTTTACATTAAACAACTCCGCAATGATACAGGGATAACATTTGCAATTCCTAGCTCAGCATCAAAGGACGGGGTTCAAAGTACTTGGTCAGGGACGTCATTCGCTGATTGGTCACCACTTGTGGCCAATCAGGTTGTAGCGTGCTGGGTGGGTGTCACCTTATTGGTCAGGAGACACAACTAGTAGTGAAGGGTCATCAGGGGGTGACACACATCAATTATCTCCCGTGATATACATGTTTCTGTTCACAATCTCCGACTTACCTGAGAATGTTCCGTGTGGCTTAACTTACTTACCGTATCGTACATATTGTCAAAGTGCAGGCAGCTTAGCGTAAGACTTAAGCGAGAGCAGAATATCATAAATCTTCTTTCCTCGGTGGTATAACAGGCTATCAGAATTACCCAGTGAGTATTCAAAACCTCACTTAGTGTAGAGTATCACAGATCATTGTGAGAATTCTCTAGTGTGCTTTTTTTCTCCCTTCCTTTCCTCTTTCAACTGTTAAGAGTGGAGGATTATTTCATAGGGAAAGGATTTTATACAACTGGCGGAAGTTTGGCAGCATTTCAATCCTTTCTAAAAATATCTTGCGCTTCTATCTAGTCTGGAATGACCTTACTTTGTTTTGTTTAAGCCCCCTCGCCCACCCCAACAGAAATAATAAAAAAACACAAATTTGTTTGTTTCCCTGGAAAGTGAGCAGGAAGCTTTACTCTCAAAGTGTAGGGTAGTTAAATCCCCCTCCCCAAAACAGCTTTCTACTTTATAAGTATTTAGATAAATGTTTCATAAGTCACCTTCAAGGCTTCTTTTAGTGCAGAGTTTATCAACCTTTTTCTAAGCATCCAGTACGAAACATATCAGGTGCTTTTTACCCAAATCCTCTTCAGTTCTTAACTTCCTGTGAAATGCCCACATTTTGTCTTCTGAAAACCCATAACCCGGAACAAATTCTGCTTTCAAATGAAGGCTGTATTCTTATATTAAAGATGGTACATGTGTAGGGCCAATGTTTAGCCGATTCGACCCAATATATGTAGATTACAAAGCTTTCATTCAAGGTATTGCACAAAACTTGTCAATGATTAGTGGTAGTTAATTAAAAGCAAAAATTATTTGTTGTCAAGGATCCTGACATTATCTCGCCTCCGTCCACCATGTACAAACAGTTCTGCATGTTAAATATATTTCATGCATTGTTTGTGGCATTTGCGCGAAAAAGTTTTTTTTTGTAAACAGCATCATTAGTCGCAATTTGTTCAGAACAAAAAAATTAATTTAAAAAAATGCGACAAAAAATTATTTTTGCCAAAAATCGGGCTATGGAGCTGTAAGGGAACATGTTTGACTTTGTTTACTGCCATGCTTTGATGTAGGCCTACTCAGCTTCCTTGCTGCTAGATTCCTACCTGGGTCATTACACTTTTCTTTTTCTTTTTTTATTCAGCCAATTATCAACATTGTAGGCAGCATTTTCTGCAGCAGTGCGTTCATAGTTACAAATCATCACAGTGCAACTATTCTATTCTTTTAGGAGAATATTTCTATTCTATCTAATTATTTTGTACTTTGACACTACCAGATGTGCACTATTTGGGCTTGCTGGTGCAGGCGAAGGTTGTTTAGTCATGCAAATCCTTGGCCGTTTGCAAAAGTGCAACAAATATCCAATTCTGAAAAGAAAGAAAAAAAAAACAATTGCTGGGAAAAACTTGTGCGGGAAAGAGTCCGGCCAGTTTGAACAGAAGTGACACACCTGGGCATAAAAACTCTACAACACAATTTATAACTTTTTTTCTCTCGCTGCGCTTCTTGTTATAAGATCAATGGGATGGATGGGTCTCATCGACCCATAACAATTGTGTAAGTCCATTGATGCATAACATCCCTCAAGTCATTTTGCCATCTTGAAGAAGTCTCCTGGATCACGCCTGCCCCCCCTGTCTCATTCCATTCTCCTTTATGTGTGTTAGACCTCCTTTTCTAAGATGACTTAGAAGATTTGGAAGTTTGGGCCTAAGGGGTAGCTCCGACGGGTAACCTGCACTCTTCCCAACCCCCCCCTCCCCCTCCTACTCTTCCCTCCCAACCCTCCTTTCCCTTCTTGTCAAAAGTCACTGTACTTTCCTTTAAAAAAAAAAGAGAGAGAATACCTGAGCGTCCAGCAGAATTCCAAACCCATCAATTGCAATTTCTCAATTATCAATAATTCTTGTCCTTCTTTCTTTCCTTTTTTTTTTATCCGCTCCTCCTCGGTTGGGTAGCAAACCAGATCCAATGATCAGGCCCTGCCGTAATTGCTGAAAACATTTTACAAAACGGGCCATTAAAAGGTTTTTGAAAGGAGAGTGAGAGGCGGAGGGGAAAAATATTCTTTAAAAAAAAAGTACAGTGTCTTTGTACTTTGAGATACTTAAAGAGTTCAGTAAAGGTCAGTGTACTTTTTTGTTGAATCTCAGATGAGGTATACGAGTTGGATATGTCTTGGCTAAGTGCATGACCCTAACTAGGCATCAGATAATGGCTTGTCTACCCTTGTTTTATTCCTGTCAGTGTGGAAATCATGTCTTGGCGGTTGACAATGGCGAGCACTTTGTAGAGGGGAGAATTACGTTGAGTAGCGTGAAAAGAAGTGTGTGAGGTTTGCGTGTGTGTGTGTGGTGTTAGGGGGGGGGTGTAATCTTTGATTGATTTAGCTCTAGGGTTATTCGATAATCCGGTTACACAATGTGTCCTATCAAAACTTATTGGCAATTTATATCTCATAAAAAAAGGGGGAAACACCTTGAGGGAGTAAGAATTCAACTGAATAAAATAACCATAGCATAATGGCAAGTATATCACAAAAGGGACTGTAGAGGTAGTACTATACAAGGGTCAAAGTCAATGCAAATTTTGTTGTGTTACATTGCCTATTTTCCCCACACCTTTCCCCTGTGTGGACACAGGTTCGAATTCCTCCTTAGATTGTAGCGTGATATGTGGAATGGGTTCCTTAGTCCCTAGCTGATTAGACAAGTTCTCTTACCAAGGGTTAATCTACCTAATCTACCTTTTTTTTACTAAAAGGTTTTATCTCCCTACCAAGAGTTTGCATACCTACCTGGGAGTTTACTAACCTGCCTAAGGGTTTACCTACCCTACTAAGTGTTTACCTATACCAACATAAAGGTTTATCTGCCTACCTATTGAGGGTTTACATACCCAAAACTTTACCTACCTGAGGGTTTACCTACTCAAAGCTTTACCTACCTGAGGGTTTACCTACCCAAAGCTTTACCTACCTGAGGGTTTACCTACCCAAAGCTTTACCTACCTGAGGGTTTACCTACCCAAAGCTTTACCTACCTGAGGGTTTACCTACTCAAAGCTTTACCTACCTCAGGGTTTACCTACCCAAAGCTTTACCTACCTGAGGGTTTACCTACCCAAAGCTTTACCTACCTGAGGGTTTACCTACCCAAAGCTTTACCTACCTGAGGGTTTACCTACCCAAAGCTTTACCTACCTGAGGGTTTACCTACCCAAAGCTTTACCTACCTGAGGGTTTACCTACTCAAAGCTTTACCTACTGAGGGTTTACCTACCCAAAGCTTTACCTACTTGAGGGTTTACCCACTCAAAGCTTTACCTACCTGAGGGTTTACCTACCCAAAGCTTTACCTACCTGAGGATTTACCTACCCAAGGGTTTACCTACCTGAGGGTTTACCTACCCAGAGGCTTTACCTACCCGAGGGTTTACCTACACAGGGCTTTACCTACCTGAGGGATAATCTACACAAGGCTTTACCTACCTGAGGTTTTTTTTCTACCTGAAGGTTTTACCTGTCTAAGGGTTTACCTATCAAGGTTTGCGGGTTTACCTACATACCTAAGGGTTTGCCTATCAAGGTTTCTTGTTTAAGGGTTTACCTACCTACCTGAGGGTTTACCTACCTGAGGGTTTACCTACCTTAGGCTTTACCTACACAAGGCTTTACCTACTTGAGGGTTTGCCTACCCAAGGCTTTACCTACCTGAGGGTTTACCTACCCAAGGGTTTACCTACCTGAGGGTTTTTCTACCTGAAGGTTTTACCTATATATCTAAAGGTTTGCCTATCAAGGTTTCTTATCTAAGGGTTTACCTACCTTCATGAGGGTTAAACTGCCCATCATAATATCAAATATCCCTACATACCTAAGGGTTTACCTACTAAGGTTTCCTACCTGAGGGTTTACCTACTTACCTGAGGGTTTTTCTATCTCACTTTCTTTATTGTCATCGGTACCACCTCAATGCCTGAAGGAGCAAGGCACTTTTGAGGAATCCTCGGGTTTCCAGATATACATAAATAAACAAATCAATGTCCCGTATGACTACCCATGCATCTAATGCAATTTTTCCTCCCTTAATTTTAAGAAACCATTATAAAAAGTGGCAAACAGTGTATAAACCCATCAGAGAACTTTTGACACCAATTAAAGGCAAGGACAGCCAACCGACCATTAACAGTGTCGGAGGAGAAGTGTCAACCTGAGAAAGAGGAAACGGTTACCCTTGATGATGCTATAATAATAATAGACAGCACTAAAAAGCAACTGGTGAGGAAGTACACCCTAGAGACTGTAACCGATCTCAGTTGATGTAGAAACTGGAGCAGTGATTGTACTCTCGCCTGTCAATCGTGTTTAGCAGGAAACTGATTTATGCCAAGGTCAAATTCTGGGAAGTGGAGCTGATGTTCCTCTGTTGTGGTTGGGTGTTGTATTAAACATGGATGTCTAGTAATGATAGTTATATCGATATTTACACAGATTGCGCTTCCCAGGTTTATTGCCGGCCCTTGAAGTTTGTTGTTGTTTCATTATTTGTTATTATTGGTGGAACAAGGTGAATGACACTGTTTGTAAGGAATCCAATGGGGATTTTGAGATGGGATTGTGAATGATGGTTTGTTTGTGTTTGACACAATATACGGTATAGTCCTGGCTTTTTTTTTTTTTATCATTGGAGATTGTTTTGTTTTTTTACTGCTATGACATGCAGGGAAAGTGACATTTTATACAATCACCAAATAGAGATGGAAGAAACTTGTCTGCCATGTACATGCAAGGCTAAATGTATTAACGGGTGGGTTTTTGGCAGTCAAGGGAACCTGTGGTGCCACCTTCTCCTCATCAAGAAAAAGCCCTCAAAACAGAACAATTACTGAAACCTCTCAGAAGAAAAAAAATGGAAATCTTAAGTTTATCCCACAAGAACAAGAAAGTTTATGTGCAATCAGATGCTAGTTCCTTTGGTTCATCGTATTTTATACTGTACTTGCCCTGCCCTACCTGCTCAACTCTGCCTTGCCTATTTTTTCAGACAATTTGGCAGCTGTATCAACTCCAACACAATTTGTAAGCTTTTGAACACTACTTTCAGATTTCAAACTTATACATGCACTGGTGCTGTTGTGCCCTGCAATTAAAAAAAAAATTAATTCGGCCTAGTGCCAGTCTCAGTTGTGCACATCAGATCAGGTGTCATGAACTATATGACAAGATGCAATGACAGACATTGCACACACAGTTGCATGATTAATGTGCCTAATGCAATTATATCTCTTGGCAAGCAACCTAATAATCTCTGATGATCTAGCCCTAAAGGTGTAATATTAGATTGATAATGATAAAATATATAACAGATTTTGGATCTCAAAACTGAAGTTTGTTTTGAATTGTGATACCAGTATCAACTGCCAATTGAGATGAGAAATATATCCAACTGAAATTCTGCCATGATTGATAACACTCAGTTTGGATTTGGATTTGCTTAAATCAACATCAGCATGACAGGCCTGGAGTTTCATCTTTTGAGGGGGCAATGCTACTTTCATTTTGCAAAGGGCACAGCGCCATTGGAAAATCTTAAAGTCTATGGTAAACTTCTAAAGGGGCTCAAAAGGCCAAGACATGGGGCAACGGAGGTCTCCGTGTAGCTCCAGTCTGGCCACAAAATTCCTGACAAACGGTTATTCAGGGTTTTTCTTGAAATTGTAACCACCTGATTTGAATGAATTTCGCACCGGCTGGTCGCATTGACCCGATAACCTGGTGTCATCACCCACAAGAAATCCTGGTTGCGCCATTTAGAGAGGCAGATTCACATTTTTTATTGTGCAGTGCGCATCTTTGGCGACGTGCACCATATCTCAGTTTCAACACCCCCAAAACGCAGACAGTAGCCCTGTGTGACGTCAGTGCAGGGGGCCTGTAGACCTTTATCATGTTGCCACCATCTTGGTCATGTTCCCTGCATCCAATCACAGTGAAGAATGCCAATACTCACTGTACAAAAAAGGAACCAGACTATTTCTCCTTCAAGCCTCGGTTTGGTTACATTGATTCGAATGGGAGAAAAATCAAGATGGCTATAGTGTGCTCATTGAAATCAAGAAAAAATATAGAAATGACTGTACACTTACAAAACCCAATGACACCTCTAACTCATTGCATTTTAATACAGGAAAATATGCATAATATTTGACTTGACTGATGGTTCGTTGAACCCTCTTCCTCATTTGCATATTATCAGGAGCCACTCTGCCAATAAATTATTAAAGGCTAGATAGTGTCTCAAATGTCTAGAGAGGTTGTTATTTTGTTGGGGGGGGGGTTTGATTGTAGTGTTTTCCCAATTTCAATTCAGTTCAATCTAATTTGTATTTCCATATCAACTCATATCGTCAGAATGGGCCTCAACACTATGCACCATCAATTAGATGGATGTCAAAAAATTTTTTTTTAAATTAAGGCAGCGTCCAAATTGGCGGAGTTAGCTATGGCTGTAACTGTTGCTATGGGTGTCTCAGACAGTTAAATAGTAAATGTGTATACAATAGCCTCCTTTTAGGAGATTCAATGGGTCGTTCAAAACACTTTTTTAGTCAAGGACAAAATTGTGCTTTCAGCAAAAAAAGAGACAAAAGAAAACACTGCCAGACAAAATGCCAATAAACAAAAACAAAAATAAAGTATACGAATAAAGTAAATAAAATTTATTTAGATTTCAACGCTCCAAGCACTCCTTGCATTTTTCATCTTTGTCACAAAATTCAGCTTTTTGCCGCGATGCGTTGCTTTGTAAAAGAATTTTTTTTATTTCATTTAATATTAGCTCAATAAAATGCAAAACGAAAGGAGTGAAATTTCTTGTTGTACATGTATTTCATGTGTTTGCATAGTTCTTATGATTCTGATACAGTATGGATGCATTGAAAGCAAATACATCAAAAGATGAACTTGACCTTGCTATACAGGGCTCGATTATTCTCAGGCAAAAAAACCGTTCCAGTTTGGATTATAAATTGAAATGAATCCACAATCAAACTATGACAACGCTTCAATGAGTGATATATATTTATGAAATGTGAGTCGGCCGTCGTACAGCAAAACATAGATTTGTTAACAATTTTGACTGCGCTCAAAGCTATGTGGGTTTTTTTTTGACACCAATAAAACTCAAGTTTTAATAAGAAACTACACTCATGGTGTGCACTCATAGACATGCGCAAGCACGTCTGGCTGCATAACTTAAACAGCAGCTCATAATTCCTTCATCGCTGGAAGAGAAAATCGGGCAGCGACCTGATGTTCGTTCAGTCTGTACTAAAGGGCCACAGCGGATGTAGTAGACATTTCACCCCCCGGAGCAATCCGAGCTGAAACACCACTTGCCTTTGCTGTATAACAAGTGGGCATGACTGGGCATGCCCCTCTACCTGTCACTGGGCCAATTGAAGATGATCCTGACGAGAGGAAAAAAGAAATCCCGAAATACAGCATTGCCGCAGCCGATACCCCCCCCCCCTCCCTCATATTCACAATTTGTGGGTGCGTGTGTGCCTTGGTAGCACGTTGATGAAGCAATAAGGCACTCTGAGGCATTTCACATTGTGCTGTGCCACATGTGAAGTTGAGGTTAATGGCTCACCTACTCTTCAACCAATGCTCCTCATTTTCAAAAGTTTAAAGGAGGGACCCTCCCCCCCCAAAAAAAACCCAAGGATGTTGAAGATATTCTCGTGCATAGATAGCTCAAGATGCACAAACTGAAAGGTTTCTTCATTTGATTCGCTTCATCTGATTGTGTTTCCGTTTCACACTGTATGAATTCAGCCATACCAGCATATTTGTGCATTGACATTTTGTTAGTGGCTGATAGATGCTCCTGCAGCCATCACAACCAACACTCTTCATCTTCGGGGTTTATGTATTTTTTGTTTCACATTGCCAATTAACAGAACATCCTAGACTCAAGTCGGCATATGCATTGGCAAATACAAAGTTGATGTTAGTAGTGCATGATGCCCATAGGCGTTGCCTCAAGTAACGCTTCTTGTGTTCACTTTATACGTGGTTTTGTTTCACATTGCCAAGTAACGGAACATCCAAGCCAAGTCAGCGTGTGCACTGGCAGATACAAAGTTAGTATTAGCAGTGCATAGGGTTATCCACTGGCAAAGTACGAAGTTAGTATTCATGGTGCATGACGACCATTGGGTTGCCTCAAGCTAGACTCCTCGTGTTCACTTTTTGATGTGTTTTTTTTGTTTTACATTGCCAAGTAACAGCACATCCGGTCCTGTTCAGGATATACCCTGTCACTAACTAGCTTCGGTGGCTCAGGGTGTTGTGGCCAGGAGTGAAGGAACAGGATCCCTGAAGGTATTATCAATGTGCTCTTGCTGTACAAGGAGTTCGAGCTGTACACGCTCGTGATGCAACTTCACAGCATTTGTGTTTCGTGTGTGAAGGAAAAGGGACCCCTGAAGATATTAACCAGTGTGCCCCCAGCACATAGAGAGTTAGGGTTTGTGGGTCTATGTAACCATGCTTCACCTGATTATTGCTCAAGTTCACTTCATGTGTGTTTTGGCATCCCGCATGAGTCCATGTGTGAAGGAAGTGTACCCTCAAGGATCTTGAAAATGTGCTCTAGTGTTGGGGGGTTGGTGGCTCTTGTCGTCCCATGATGCTGCTATTGCCCAAACCACTGCTCCTCATGCCCACTGCATGTTTCTATTAAAGGGACACATTGCCTTCGGATTGGGCACTTTGGGCTTTAAAAAGTATTTGTTATGACATGAATAATGGTTGGAAAGATGTTTTAAAAGCAAAATATAATGATTCACACAAATATCTCTCGAAAATGTATGGTTTTCTTTTTACTTTGTGAATTAACACGGTCTGCCATTTTGTAGAACCAAATTTTGGACTCTTCAATATTATGGGCCGTGTTAGTACACAAAATCTGAAGGCATTGTGTCCCTTCCAGCAGCCAAGGACCCTCAGATTTACCCCATGTGCCGCATTCCTCCTTGACCTGACCGCAGCTGGAAAAGTGTGAATTGAATTCAGTGAATCATTAATCTCAGCTGTTAAAGGCCCTGTACACTATTGGTAAGATCAAAAAACATAAATGTTCACAGATTCACACATAACTAACATGATTTAAAGTAAGTAATGGTAGAAAGGGTTCCTTAAAATATTTCTGACTAAAATGATATTGTTTCTGAGAAATTAGTTAAACAATAGTTTTAGTTTTTATCATGCGTGATAAAAACTTGATGTTTGAAAAAACAGAAAAAACATAAGGTCTCTATTTTCTCGTGACCTCGACGACCAATTGAGCTAAAAACTTTCACAGGTTTGTTTTTTCATGCATGTGTTGAATCACACAAAACATGAACACTGTCTGCGACTATTTTGTCAGCTCTACCAATCCTGTATACTACCTTTAAGCCACTGAATCAATATGTTTAATGTTGTATTTTTTGTACACAGTGTTAAGTTTCGCATTCATTCCCACAAACGGAACATGCATGAATGACATTTGGTGTTCCACAGATTGACTGTGTTTAACTTCTGCTCTTAGTAACTCTGACCATGCTCTGACTGACCTTGTTCCCCTCACCCTGTTTGAGAATTGTGTTGTACAATCTTTCACTCTGGAGGTACTGAGATAGTTGGTGGATTATTTAAATTTACCTCATGCGTATTCTCAGATTGGCCAAAGTGTCACATCCCACTGGTTGATAAGTTGTCCAATGACTACCTAATACCAATCTTCATTGAAGGGGGCAAGCATACTTTGAAATGTTGTCTTCCTGGCCTGACGATGGGTGAGGTTCTTGCCTATATCGTCAGCTCAAAGAGTTTTGAAAACTTTGAAAAGTTTCAATAGATTTGTTGAACATAACATGTTTACTCATCTACAAAGTAAGAATGTTTTTTAAAACTAACACTTTTTAAATCCAAAAATATGAGATGAAGGTACATGTAACCACTGAAATAGGCTGAATCTTGGAAGTCACACATTCAAAGAGATTTATTTTCTAAAACTTTGACTGTAAGGTCAAATCCGTCAATTAATTTATGAACTTCAAATTGTTCCGCATTCCCACGAGCGAACGAACATGCATGAATGACATTTGGTGTTCCACAGGATGTCTGCTTTTAACTTTTTACTCTTATAGTGTCTCCGTCTCTGACCATGCTCTGACTATGCTCTGTTTCCTGACCCAGTTCCCCTCACCCTATAGGGAGCCTCTCTCTCTCTGTAAAAAAAAAAAAAAAAAAAAAAAAAAAAAAAGAGAGAGAAGGAAATCAGTCGGAAAGTCAAACCCCGAACGGCAATGGCACAATCATGAACAAAGTTAATGAAGTAAAAATGTCCCTTTCTTCTTTTCCTCTTCTCTCTCTCTCTCAAAAAGCCGATGGCAGCTATATGGTGTGGCAGGTCATTAATGTCGCTGATTTGGTTCTCAAATTGCCTGATGAGATTGCAATATTTTGATGATGTCTTAGGGGGGGGGGGGGGAGAGGGGGATGGTAATTTGGAAAACAGTTGGGAAACTAATTGCATCAGGACTGAACACAAGGACAGAGTCTGAAGGTTACTAAATCAGGTTGTGGCCGAGGGGGAAACTTTTCTACATGTATTATGTATTTT
Source organism: Pycnopodia helianthoides (assembly GCA_032158295.1). Classification (NCBI taxonomy): domain Eukaryota; kingdom Metazoa; phylum Echinodermata; class Asteroidea; order Forcipulatida; family Asteriidae; genus Pycnopodia; species Pycnopodia helianthoides. The sequence goes on from CM063243.1 coordinate 12,780,482, forward strand.
GAGTGGGGAGTTTCTAATGAAGGCCTTCATCATTGTGTGGCCATTTTGTTGTTCCCTTCATTCAAATGGATGTGGCCAAACTGAGGCTTACAGAGGAAAAAGTCAACCCCCTCTCCCCCCACCCCCCACCCCCCTGCTGAAGTCAGTACTGGATTCGGATAAAACGGATAAAATATTGGGATTGTGATGAAAATCACTGGTCTTTCTTGAGGCATGTCTCAGACGATCACCTGATTTTCTTTCTTTTTTTCATTGAAAATTGAACAATGCATTTTTTTGTCCTGTGTGTGAGACAGATTATACTCTGTTTTGGCAAAAAAAGGAAGCTTGCAAACACCCCGGCAGGTGAGGTGTTGGGTTATCTGTATGTAATGTTTTTTAATTGGTAGCCAGGTGTGGTCGCCAGTGTTGTAGTGTCAAATTGTGTAATTAAGTATTGACGTCTGAGTGCGTTCACAGGGAAAGGATTGAGACATCAAAGCTTGTTTGGGAACACAGCACTTTGTGATCATCCCCCCCATCAGAACGTGTATTCATCGAAAGTGTTTCCATGCATTAACCTATTGTCTTCACTTATTACAGCATGAACCTCCAGGCGGTGACAATGCAGGGTCCCCTGGGCGTGTGCCATTGTTGGCGAAAACGCAACCAGTGCGTGAACAAATCTCTAAATCATTAAAAGCAGAAACGAAAATTGCTATCACCCCCCCCCCCCCGGGAGAATTGAGATGAAACAATTTGTGAATGCTGCAATTAATCTGATCAAGGTCACACTAGAAAGATACTAGATTAGTCGGGTTAATTAGTCACAAACTCTATGGCAGTGTTGATCCAACGGAAAATTACATTGTTACGGAAAACAAAAAGAAGACAAACCCTACAGTTTCATTCATTTTGCCATGGTTGACTGAGGTGGGAAACAAAACCTTTCTGATACACCATAAATGCTCTCAAACTTGGGATATTATGCTGGTGTCCCCTTGGGTTACACAGATAGATCATGTAGCTTTTCCTAGCCATGATAAATGACCCTTCCACTGACTCACAGCAATTGTTACAAGCACATTGATGATGTGACTTTTTTCAGATGTGTAGTCATAATGAACAAACTAATGCAGAGTGAGCTTGATTGCCTTCAACAATGGTCTGATATTAGTTTTTTTAATGAGGCCAAATCCGTCTAATTGTCAATTCATGATCACCAATTTCCAACGGGCTCCTCATGTCCCACCTACTTTCCTCATTGGTGACATAACCATTATCCAACAAGCTGCCTACTTGGTTTTCATGCTCAGGATACTCTCAAATGGGACTCTGTGTACAAAATTTAGCGAAAAACTTTTAATTAATTTTTTTTGAATGCCAACTTAAACAGTGTAATTTACCTGTTTAAGATCTCAGATCTAGGTCTATGTCTAGTATGTTAGGCCTTCGTCTTCGTGGCCCATGTTAGGCAGGGTCGTGGCCGTGATCGCAAGGCAACAACAGTGCAAGGTTTTAAACGGCTGTTTTTAAACAGCCGTTTAAAACCGACGAGTCACTGCTCTTTTATTCCCATTCATAAATGCCCTTAGTTTGTTATAAAACCTTCGGCCTAATCATGTTGGATTATCTGTGAAACTTTTCTGTAAATTTTCAATTCCTGTCACGTCCTCGGGATAAATTGCATGCTACGTTCATCGGTTGTGCATACGTGTGCGTACTAATAGATTTCAGGACAATGAGCACCGGTGTGTATTGATTGCATTAGGCCTAAATTAGACCCGTGTAAGCCTGTGCGCCAGGTGAACATGTATGTTTAAAAAAGAAATTACCATGTCTATACCACACGTTTAAACATGGGTCACGTGATCTCCTCTCGACCAATCAGAATGGAAAAAACTGTCTGGGGTATTTATGCATAGCAATTTTATATGAGTAATTGCTGTTTTAATATAGGAAGTATTTATGCAGATTTTCTTTTATAACAAGAAGGAGCTGAACTTTTTCCTCGTCAGCTTCTGTTTTAGTTTCAAGTGGAAGGAGGGAACGCCAGTCAGTTTCGCTCCGATTATCCTCAGAATAATCTTTTGCAGTTGATCGGGGCTTTTACCTCCATGATCGGGGCTTCTACCTCCATGATCGGGGCAAACACCACGTTGTTACATCCGCTGCGATTTTCCATTGAGGTAGAAACAGTTTCCTAATGTCACTCTTAAGTGTCCAATGAACTCTCTGGATTCCAAGGCCATTCAAAATAGATTCATTCAATCACACTGCTAAATTCCCCGGCCGCTGACAGCAAACTTCATCCACCCCAATCACACCCCCCTGCCCTCCCCAGTTATCCACTTTACTTCTAAATGAACTAATTAATCCCATGTCATTATATTAGTTCCGCCTCCAGCAAGAGTTCATTTTGTCCTCGATACCTTTAGTGAGCAAATGAATCATTGGGGTTTCCAAATGTAACAATCTGTCTGATTAAGGTCGCATCTTGGGTAGGTTAATTGGACAAAGTATTGTTGGCATCTCAGGTGTCTAGCTGAGCGGTCAGTGATCCCCGCAGTGTTACAACCTCGATCAGTTTAATAAGTATGAATCTTTGAGCACACAATTGTACTCAGCATAAATCCCTTGTTGCCAAGAAAACAGAATCCCTTCACTACTGGGATGTAGTTATAAGACCTGCCAAAGCACACAATTCGCTAAGCATCCCTGTACCATCAGGACCTCCATTATCCAGGCCGTGTCCAAGTTGATGGCTTCGGGCAGTGGCTGTAGCCGGAACACTGACAAGTCTTTTAACATTTTTGTTGCAGCCAGTGGCCTTATATAGCTGTGTCCGAATTTACTTGATTACTTGATTACCTATAGTATATAGAATCCTAAAGGGGTCATAAAGGAAAACGTTTAGATAAAAATAAATCATTATCATTGTTCTTTCATCATGTTTTTCATTCCCAAGTCATCAAACAAACGGAAAAGAGGTTGGTAGGGAAAAAATAGTCTGGCACCCTGCTGATCATGAAAAGAGACCCAGTGCCGTCTGTCGTGGTTATAACGCAGGGAAACTGACAAAGCTGGCCTGTGAGGTTCTATTTTTGATTCGTGGTTGTTCTGTGACGATGCATGGCCATAAAAAAAATTGCTGGTGATGGGATTAACCGGAGACGGATGCTTAAAACAGTTCTGTGCTTCCATGCCATTAGTCTGATCGCGCTAATTCTCAGATTGTTAAAAGGTTTGTAAGCCACCGGCAACCTTTTGCACACATTGAGGGAAATGAAAACCCACTCAGGTAGAAATCATGCAATTTACCTCTGAAGCACGGTGGCGGCCGGTCACAAAAGCGTGCCTGCATTTATTATGTTACCAAAAGCACATAACCCCCTCGGGTAATAACCCCTCTGCCAGCGAACCTTGCCATCATCTAAACTAAATGAGTTTTACGGCGCTTCTGTGCTGACTAAAAGTGGCTGCGCTCGGCCTTTTTTCTGGCGAGACAAAGAAAAGAGCAGTGAAGGCGTTGCTGCTCAGTCGAAGCTGTCATCAGTCTCTGTGGTTGTTTTACTTGGTGGTTTTAAGGAGGGTTTGATCCTTTGTTGGTTGAACTATTATTCTCTGTGGTCTATCTCTTGGTGGTCAATTTACTTGGTGGTTTTAAAGAGGGGTTGATCCTTTGTTGGTTGAACTCACCTCTGTTATGATTCAGAAGAGAGAGAGTTTAAAGGGAAGGTGTTACTGTTGAAGAAAAATTACCAGAAGATTCAAAAGAGAAATGTGTACGCAGGCCAGGAATTTTGTATTCAAATTGGAAGTTTCAAGTAACAAACCACAAGGGAAACTGACTGGCCTGGGTAAATTTTAAACAATTTGGGGTTGAGCAAAGAAAAATTGACTAGTGTGGGACTTGAATTGGAATTTTGTGTGCTTTAATTCCCTCGCCACAGATAATGTCTTTTATGTGGATAATGACTCTAAGACCACTTAATTTTTTTATAGCAAAAGGCTGTGCTTTAGAGTAACAGAATGTCTTGGCTTAAAAAGGGTGGCTATGACCAAGACCGGGTACTAGAGGCCATGGCTTTCTTGCCCTCTGTTGAACCCACTGTGCAATCTGAGAATTCAGGCGTGCAACCTCTCAGCCGATCGGCAATAATAATGTTTCATGTCTGCAAAACGTGCCTGCTTGAATCTCTATCATGGAAATACGGAATTTAAAACAGCATCAAAGATGCTGTTTGGCAATGCGTTATTTACATATTATTGTTTCAAGCGAGTATGAGATCATGTTCAAAACACTGCAACACATTTGTCCATGTTCAGATTATTCTAGTGTCACAATTTTATCGGTGCACTCCCAGGCTCTCAATATTTGTACAGTTTGTGCGATGAGCTCTGTTAGTACGAGCCAAAATAAACAGTCCATCCACAACTTCAGCATCCCCTTGAGTATCAGATATAATTTCATTCTGTAACCAACACCCCCCCCCCCCAAACAACCACAATCCTCCCACCCCCCAACGGAGCTTGTCAGTACATCAAAGAGTACTGGCTGTCGGCCCAGAGGAAAAAAGTACATTGAGTTCATACGACCTGTATAATGGCCAATAATCCATCAAGGGTTTTTGAGTCAAACTCTAAACCAAGTTCCCCCGGCCACCCAATAAACTGCAATTAAAGATGACACCTCAAGCCCACTGTGTATCACAGAAAGCCTCCTCAAGCGTGGAGTCATATTTTGATAGTTGTTTGAGAACACAAACGGATTTTTTCGAAAGGCGAGCAAGAAAAAAGAGAGAGAGCTGGAGACAATTTAACACCTGAGAGGATCGTGCTTAGATTGCAGTTTTTTATACGGTCGGGACTGATAGCGGGCCGGGGATATCACCGGCTGACTCTTTCTGGATCATTGAATGCACCGGGTTTTACTCCGTTAACGTGAAACTATTACAGCTGTGTTTGATTAGGATATTCACCTCTTTGCGCTGCTGCTTCAGATTCAGGGTTGGGAATGTGGAGCCCTCGTTAAGCATTAATGACTTGTGGTGCATGGCGGCTGGTAGTGATTCTGCAATTAGCGTATTTTAACTGTTCAATTGCATCTTGGGTGTCAAAAATATTTTGTGAGTGAGAGGAAAATAAATGATGCAACAGAGGCAATTACTTCGTGGTCAATTTGAAGTCCTCTATAACTGTGCTGGTTCTGATGTAATTAGTATAGTTTATCATATCATGTAAGTAGGAAGAAGTACAAAGGACAAAGAGAAATGCGTCATCAGTTTTTTAAAACCTGGTGAAGAATTGAAACGCTTAGAATGGACTGAAAACAGATATGAGCTTATCAGCACTCTGTGCTATGAGGTTGTTATTTGCAATTTCATCTATTACAAAAAGTTGTCAAATGTGTACTATTTATAAAAAAAAAACAATAAAAAAAACCTTCACACCACAAATTAATGTTTTTCTTTGAAATGAATGTTTCTTTTTGACGCACAATCACTTTGGAGACCATCCTTGATCAGTTAATTACATTTACCAGGAGCTCAAAAAATATGCAAAACCAATATTATGAAATCTATACAAACTGCACCATAATGACATTATAGTCCCGAGCCGGCGTTATGTAAATGCACCCCACAGTTACACAGAAGTGTCATGCTGATGTAGCTAGCAGAGAATGGTGAACATCAGTAGTTATCTCTCTGCTGTTCAAATTCTTCTTTTATTTGTCTCCCTTTCACCCCATTTCCTTACTAAGGAAATAGGGGAAAGGGAGCAAAAAGAGCAAACCCTGGAGTAGACATTTTAGGGTCCTGTGGTCGGCAATTCTTATCACCTCCCCCCTTCCCCCCCCCCCCTCGGGAAAAGGAAAGTACAAGATGGCCTCGTAAATCGGTCCTAGGGTAATGGCATCTAAATAATACAAAACGTATGAATCGGAGCATTTCACAAGATTAGGATTGCCACAATTGGGTTACAGCCAACTTAAAAGTGTTCACCCCTTAAAAAAAGACCTGTCAGAAGAAGCTGCGGTGTCATTGTACCCAGTTAACCATATTGGAATTTGAAAAAAAATTCTCAGATAGCGGCAGTCAACATACAGAAGGAGAGATTGGAGACTGATGAAGGGGGGAGCGAGAGAGAGAGAGAGAGGAAGTGTGTGGTCGTTGAACCATTTGAGTGAGACTAATCGGACATAGCATCTTATCTATGTAGTGTCTATCTAGAGTTGTAGTCGCATCACAGAGAGAGAGAGAGAGAGGAGGAGAGAGAGAGAGAGAGAGAGAGAGAGAGAGAGAGAGAGTCCGTACGAGGTCCGTCCGTCCGCAGAAGGAAGAAGGTTCGGTTGGAAATCAGGATCAAGATTTCACAGGATAATTGGTGCATTTCTTCCTGAGAAGTGGTGAATGGAGGAGTAATGAGTATTCTGGGAATATTTTGAACTAAAACTTGTCGGGGGTATGTTCTTTCGGCAGGCTCCTTGGGACTAATGGAGAGGAAACATGTTACTGATTATTATTATTGGCATTCATAGAATACTGGAGTTGTGTAAATTGGGGTTGAAAATCAATACCGAGCGGCAGATGTTTTTTCTTACATTGACTATTAAGATTCTTAAAAATGATAAGGTAATGAACTGACTTGACATTTATACAGTGTTGGCTTTGTCATGTTAATCGTTCATTGCTCAAATGAAATATTATTCTTAACCACTTCTCGGCGATATTAAAAATCTTTAAGGTGCCTCTGCACGGTATAATTTTTTTTAAAGGCCGAAGGTCTGGAATTAGGGATTACAGAATAACCCCTGGAAAAGGGACACTTCAAGCATGAATTCCAGTACCCTCTGACCCTGTTTGTACGCGGGAAACAAAGTGTATCAGGGTAGGTGCATGCCTGCGCATGCTACACGATGGATTGTCTGGGGTGTAATTGTACAAGAACCGGTCAACCGCCAAACCAAAACGGTCAACGCCAAACCAAAACGGTCAATCGCCAAACCAAAAGAGGACGTTTTGAAAATGTTCGGAGCAATCATAAGCGTCTATTTGTCAAGTGGTTATTTAACCCATACCACCCCAAATGCCCTCAAATCAGACTCATGGTTTGGCTTGAATTTGGTTCTGTACAACCCGAAGCATCTGCTCTACTTAGGTGCCTGAGGCCAGAAACAGCCAATCTAATTTGAGTACAAACATTTTGCTGTAAAGTGACCATGAAATAGAATAATCTGATGTACGGAGGACTGCTTTGTTGCGTGTGTCATGGCCGAGTGGTCTAGTTCACCGGACCCAAGCTCTGGTGTTGATACACCAGGCTGTGTTATCCAGCAGAGTGCGGGTTCGAATCCCGGTCATGACACTTGTGCCCATTAGCAAGGCATATAACCAGAATTGCTTCGTGAAAAGTTGGGAGGTGGTGCATTCTGCTCTACCAGCCAGGCTCTTAGTGGATGATACCCATGCCCGCATCCTTACGGACTCTGAAGGGGGTATAAACCCTGTTTCAGTCCCAGGAGTAGGTGGCAACATGCCCCTGGTGACAGTTGATTTGGGTTTACAGTCGTAATCAGTGAAGTGTAGCCCTCACCTTGAAATGGCCGTCTGGCCTTGTGAGTTGGGCGATATTCATTAAAAAAAAAACATTAAAAAAAACAAAAAAACCAAGAGAGTTTTAGGGCATGGAGGAAGGTTCCTTGTTATCATTGACTTGGAATACAAAGATTTCACCTCTGTGGACCTGTATGTGAATTGTGTTGTGTAGACTCTACCTGAGTCGAATTACACAAAACCATTAGCCACTTACTGCCAGGGTTTCCAAAATATTTCCATGTTTACTCACAGGATTATTTTTTCAGAATTTCCGGATTAATAGTTGGGGTTTCTTTTCAACAAAATTGTTGTACCAATAAGACCATGACTAATCAACTAAAGACAAAATTACTTTCTCATAAAATGCACCGGAATTTCCTTTTCTTTTTAAAGCAAAATATGTTTTTTTGTTCACTGTGAATTGACCGAATCCTTTGATGATAATGGCATGCTGGAATCTCGGACTAACCCACCATGCCAATTACAATGGAAACAATCACGGAAGCCTATTGCTCATTCGTAATCCTTGTTGTTTTGTCTGACAAAAGGACGAAGGTCTAGAATTTTGGGATTACACAATAAATCGCCGGTAAAAGGAAGATTTTTTTTTTTAGATTGATTCAACTACCTTTTTGTTCCTCTTTGTTTCAGGGTAAATAATACATAACAGTGTGAGTGCATGCACAGTGCGCGTTGGAAAGTTGAATGTCCTGTGGCATGTTAACACGTCACCCGCTGTTGAACTCGTACCAATAAAAAAGACGAAGTTTGGAGTGTACACACATCTGATGGCGACACGCCCGTACTAATTATTACAATGTACTGTTGTAATAAAAGAAGTCAACAAGTCGTAATTATTTAAACCTTGCTACTAAATGTTTCATCATTCATTTTGTGAGGCCGTTTTGTTATGAAAGCAGAGACAGTTTGCATTCACCTGAAATTTTGATTTGTGTGCGCTTAAGAAAACCTTGTGAATACAGAGCACTAATCAAAACCGTTGACCACAAATAGGTCCAGTTGATGATGTAGGATTTTCAGCCTTGATTTCAACACTGTCCTGTTGAAGTGTAATAAATAGTGAACAAAAAGTAGTAGGAAATTCTCTCCAATGCCTGTTCAAATAGAACATTAAACCGACGAGGTTCACTGTCCGGTTGTATAATACACCTTCCCAATGGAACAACTCCTCGCAGTATCAGGTAATTTTTTCCGCTTGACTAGTTGGCAGCATTTTAATAGTTGGATTTGAGACGAGTTTTTCTTTTTTCTCTAAAAGCGGGGCAGCTGCGTCTTAAAGCACACCACACACACACAGTGTCCTCTGATCACGGCCTTTAAATACGTGCGTTTAATTTGATTTTTATTATTCCGTAGTGATTGCACAACTGTGTGTAACCAGGTGACACCTGAGTTGAACTGACAAAGACAGGTTCGCTATCCTCGCAGGCAATCAATCAACTCCCAAGCTTTTTTGTCCTATTCAGAAAGATTCAATTTAAGGATTTTTCTCTAATTTCCAACCCCCCCCCCTCCCTCATCTTTCATCAGAGTTCATATTACCCTGTTTTGAATGAGAAACTGGAATGTCTGTGGGTCAGTGTAAAAAAGGAACTAGGCAGTACTGTCGTGTTTAGAAGGGTATAACCCTGCTATATAATTTGTAAATGATAAAAGGGAAGTTTGAAGAAAGGAATTCTTTGAGCGGTGATCGTCAATACTGCTGTTTCCCCTGCTGCATCATATTTCAGTTGGGTCAGATGGCTCGAGGTCCTTTTGGAATATTTCTAGAGTTGGATTTTTTTTTTTAAACCATCTTCAGATTTTTTGACTTTGCATTGGGTACAATCTCACTGTTCCTCATTATGATTTATCAGAATGGTTCTTTATGTGAACCGCTATTGGATATAGGTTCTTACACCAATCAAGTCTGATCGCGTCTTCGGTATTAGTCGTTAAAACTCGCTCGTATGAAAACAAAATGCATAAAAAATAGTTGTGTGATGGCTGGATAGCTCAGGAAAGCAGAAGGTGTCATTGTCACCTGGGAGTTCCCTGTTTGGGGGACCATTGATATCCTCATTGGGAGAAGAAGGAACAAATCAGGGTAATAATATGACCCAGGTGGATCAACTAGGGTGATATATACCTCATTGAGGGTCATTAGCTTGCTGACTGGTATGGTAGGTAGATCAATGCAGCTGTGCGCCTTCGAGCTTTGATCCATTGCAAAATTGGATAATAATATAACCAAGGTGGATCGGCTTGGGTGATGTATAACCTCATTGAGGGTCAGTAGTAAGCTGACTGGTATAGTAGGTAGATCCATTCATCTTTGCACATTCGTGCTTTGATCAATCTCAATGTGCACCCTAAAGTCAGGCGAAAGTCACGTTAATTCCTCATTAACCAATTGAAACAAGCTGCTGTCATTTGGATTTATGTGTTGAACCTTTTGTTTACCTTGTAGAGCAGAAATGAACACACCTTGCATGTTGCCTGCATGGGTGCCGTTACTGTTACTAGGCAGTTGCTTTAGTTGGCCGGGTTTTCATAAAACTAGTCTTTTGTTTAGACCTTCTAGACATTTCAAAAGTCTTCTAGAGTCATTAACCTTGCTTAATTCAATTTTTGAGCATACTTCCTGATACGGAATAGTTTGGAATATTGTGTTACTATGAAAGCAAACACAGTACCATTTAGATATATTTTCAAGGCATCACCAACCTACACTCAATCGCTTATCTGAAAACTTTTTGGGGTTACAAAACTGCAGGCCTGCGATTTTGTCAGGTGTTGTTCCCCCTCCCTGATTTCAGGATTATTTTCACAGATCAAATTTTTCCTCAGAACAGTGATCGAGGGATGATTAGACGTAGCCCTTCAGTGTGCAAACCTCTAGTCTTCCCATTTTTTTGGTGATGCAAAGAGTCTGTAAAGCCCTTATCACGGTTCTTGTCGGCCAGAGGAAGCTCCACTATTTCAGACATGTGGCCAGGGGAAGTGCTGGGGAGATAGATGCAATGATCCTAGAACGAAAAAATTGATGGGGAAAGATCTAGAGGATGACCTGTTAGGAAACCTATAGGAAGAATGTATCAAAAGTCCGGACCGGACTCAGTTCCCAAACAGCAGTGCCACGTGCCAAAGATCACCAGTCTTGGAGACGTATTGCAAAGTGGGCTGCCTCCCACCCTCTGTCAGATGACGGCACAAGATTGATAAAAAGCTACTTCAAAACAAGAGAGCCAATTCCCAGGAAGCTTCTGGAGAACTTTAGTCCAGCTGCCAAGCAGTGCTAACCCATCATTTTGTGTGAATTGGACCTATAAATGTAACACTCTGGAGGTTCAGGGGTTTCATCTGAATAGACCATGAGGAGATCAGTACTGTGGACATTTTCAGGTTGTTTTATCAATGTACAGTCACAGGCTTTTTCTGTAAATAGTGGCTTTAAGGTATGGTCATAAAGTGATAAGTACTCTAAAAATTAATCACCATAAAAACTTACTTGGTGATGAGAAGCACTGCAGCTGTTGATGGTAAACTATTTTAGAGAAAGGTTTTCCCTTCGAAGTAATATGGTCTGGATAATTTTTCACCCAAAGACATTTGAATCTGAGAAACGATTCATATCATGCTTTCTCAGATTTCTGAGGGTCGTTGTCTGTCCGCCCAATGCTGCGGTCAGGAATGCGGTTGGTACCCCCAGTCACTCGGCTTAACGTGGATGGATTTGATGTTCTTGTGAAAATATTGGGACAGTTTTTTGCTGTTTTCTCAGCAAGTAGACACTGTATTCAGCTTAAACTTTCCCATGTGACTTTTATTGTATCTTCCTTTATTGTATTTTGCCTATAGATCAGCATTTATGTTGTGCAAAAACCAATCTATGACCCTACCTTTAATACACGCTGAAGCTCAGGCTGCCCTTAGCGACACCCTTGGCAGCAGCCACAACCGCAGACACTCAATCGGATGCATGCTCGAAGAGAGGCATGGATTGTTGTGTTTACAACTGAATACTGACTAGAATAATGATATTTGATAGTGGTCTCTTATTTTTGATAGCAAATCCCTGAAAGCTCTGAAATAATAGGATCTGCCTGGACGGATTTATCAAACATATTAGTTACGAAGTTTGTCAGTCACACTCGCTTGGCAAGCATGGTAGATTGTAAATTACGGTCACAATATACCTTTATCATGGTATTTGCCCTCCCCCCTCTCACTTATTCAGATGAGTGTAATCAGACTGGGATATCTTCTCCCTTTTTTCTGGGAAGAGAGATGGTTATTTTGATTGCTATTTCCTAATAGAGGGAATAATGACAGAGGTTATATATAGAAGTTTCATGCTTATTAATGCGGTTGCTCTTCATTGTCATGCAGCCATCTTTTTTTTTTTTTCTCCCATTCAAAGCCCTGGGCTCAATTTTACAAATCACTAAGATAAGATTCATCTTAAATGAAGTTGTTGATATTGCCATTGTGATTTGTATTGTGACACACTTTGGTTTGCGATTTTGAATGGTACAAAGTTAAAGGGAACCTACACCTTTGTTTTGATCCTATATAAATGTAGATATATACAATAAAACTAACCTGTGAAGGTATCATTTCAAAAGGTGGTAGCGTTATTTTTTTTATATCGCTGAAAATCCGGAGGGGTTTGTCCACGCAGGAAGAATAATCCGCAATTGGAATACACAATCTGAGAAACCTTTCTGACAGAAACGCTTCTCAGATTCAAATTTGTTCTGATAAAAACTGATATATTTTTCCATAACCACACTACTCCGAAGTGAAATGATTCTCAAAATGCTTTATACTATAAAAAGTCAGTTTTTATTAAACGTATACCTTCCCTTTCAGATCATTCTAAGCTCTTTGTGAAATCAGCTTTGGAGGACCCTGCCGTGATATCCTGAATAGTGTAGCATCATGTCAGGGGTGGAAATTTTGTGCCACCTATAATTTAAATTTTATTTTTGATATTCTAATTGTTTATTTAATTCCCCCCACCCATTTTTTAAAATTTGTGACCAAAGAAAAGTTGACTAGAACAGTATCTGAAGCTACGTCCGCCAGATTAATGTACCAGCGCTCTACCAACTGAGCTCTCTAGCCCTAATGTTGGGGATCTCACTATCTTTGTTAGGGAGTGTGCCAGTCAGATGCCATCCAACCCCACTGCCGTGTAGCCAGGGATCAAACCCAGGCTTACGATACAACCTTGGAATCGGCAGTCAGGGGATCACAATAACGGAATGTGACTTTTTACTTTCAATTATTAGGTAATAAGCCACAAGGGAAGCTGACTGGATAAATTCAAATCAATTTTGGGTGAACAAAAAAAAAGGTTTACTAAAATGTGTACAGGATTTGAGCCTGGGACCTCCTGATCTTTATACGGGTGCTCTACCAACTTGGCTATCTGGCCCTTTTTTAACCCATCAACCTAACCTGTTTTCAATGTGGCTGTATTTTTTCCTTTTTGTATATTGAAAATCTAATTTGATTTTCAATAATTTTCTTGCACAGACTCACCCAAATTGGCGAGAGAAAGAAAATTGAAAATTAAAACCATGGATAATTTTTGTTTACAGGGGTTGGAGAATTGCCCCCCCCCCCCTGATTCAGACCCTTTCCACCTAGGATATTTATCTGTGTATTGCACGGAGGAAGGGTCTAATTACTTGGGCTGGCTGAAAAGGCAAAATAGTCTGATCACTTTGTTTGGTATGAGGAGCATCAGTATCCGTTATAGCTGTTGCATGCACGGAATAAGACAGCAGTTGTGTTAGCTTGATTAATGTGGTCTTACACAACTGGTTTTTTCTTACCCATCCCTGTGTAATATCAGCCCCAACTATGGACCCACGTGACCATCATAACCAACAAAGAGACAGACTAATTTCCCTTGCAGCTTCAGTTCGGTCTCATCGAGAGAAAAAGCAATATAGCTGCACCATGACAAAGCCCCCCACCACCCCCCCCCCACCCTAACCCTAGAGACAGAAGAATCTGACATTATTCCAAGGTAAATGTGATGGCTTTTGTATGGGTACAACACCCCTCACTTAATCAAATTGGCGTTGAACTAAAACCTGCATTCCATCTCATTTGCTGCTCTTGTCACAGAGGACTTGTCGGCGGGTGTTAAGGTGATTGATTTCGGTAACGCAATCCACTGCGTCTATGACGAGCTGTCGCTCTACTACGATGACTTTGAGCTGCAGACGTTACTGTATCGCGCACCAGAGGTAAGTCAAAAGGCCGTTCCGTTTCCCTAACAAGGGCTTGAAAAACAGTCACTGTGTTTAGGATGTGCACTGAGTGGTAATAAGATCATGGAACTGCCGAGGAGCGGAGGCAAGATGCTGGATGGTTAGAGGATGGTGAGGTGATCGGCGAGACTCGACTATGGATTAAAGTATTAAGTGGACGAAAAGAGCCCCACGCTCTTTTTACATGAGCCGGAGTTACTTTCATGAAAGCATGTTGCATGGAGGAATCGCTGGGGATGAGAGCGACCAATCAGAGAAATGATTTGTATGTGCCTGCAGGCTCTGTACAAAGATGAGTTTAAGGCTTTTAAAGGATCGCTGAGAAGTAGACTTCAGCATTGTAGCCCACAATGTTGACTTGAGGAAACCTTTGTTCTAAAGTCAATATGTGAGCTGGAAATACCAGGGTATAACCATACTTTTCCTTCACACATGCATAACCAATTTCCCTGGAAATAAAACCCCACTAAATTCCTGGGAAATTTTTACCCCACAGCCACCCCATGGTCATTTCTTACTTGATGCAGTTTGACTGGGAAGTATGAATACTCAGTATGCTAACCCGGGGCTAAACCACTTAACCCTATACTCCAAAGTACAGGTAGCTATTTTCCCAGTGGTTTTTTCCAGAGTCGGCAATACAAGTGTGAAAAGATCAACCAAGTTTTCTCAAGAAGGTCCTGGGAAATTTGTCTAGTGTAAAAGGAGCTAAAAGTAAGATCAGTCATGGTAGAGACCATTACTGATCCTCGCTAAAAAAAAACTTCACACTAAACTGGACAGGATTCGAACCCACTTGAAGTTTAATCTTTTTAACCTAGTATTTGAGTCTTCGATGCTCGAGTTCAAGACTGAGTCGGGAGTATTGATTGTCAATTGTGAGTCTTGAGTCAGACTCCAAAACCAGTTCCAACAAAACCTGAATTTCACGCTCACTTCACGCCAATATTGGATGTTACACACGTTATCCACAATATTGCGCAATGCTTGGAGCTACCCCTAGGATCATACAGATGCTGTCTAGCAATGATTTATACAGACCTCATTTCCAAGGGTTGGCATAATTAAGTTGCTAGGATCTGTCTGTTTGTTTAATGCCCCCCCCCACATTAGAATCATCTAGTTTAGAGAAATCTGCTGATACTGAGAGTATGTGGCAGACTACTGCACACTTGAAGAACCTCATGGACAAGGTCCATAAGGGTACAGAAGGGTCAATAGTGGTACCAAGTAAACAAATCCGTTTAAAGGTACGATACATGATTAAAAATCTTATTTAGTCAAAAAAAAATTGTTTCATAAACTTGGTATCAGTACCAACTGTCCTGAGAAATAGAGAAGTTTTGCAAGTCCATACATCAACACTCGACTTTCGTGTTTGGCATGCACAATAGTAATGCATAGGGGCATTCACAGTAGTCAGTAGAAAAACAGATACTGTTTTGCAGAATTTTGTGTTGAATTTGGATTGGCCACATTTCCCAAAATATTGCTGGTAATGACATCTTGCAAAGATAGAATCATAAGTTTTCACCCCAAATTTGGGGAAAAAGAAGGACCAGGCATCATGTCTTCAGCGTCATTTTCAGTGCGTAGTGCTTCATTCAACCATGGAGGTAGGAATAGACCTCCATGTTTCAACTCCCTGGGTGTCGCCGCGTTGATTGCTGGTGCCCCCAAGTGATACATGACTCTGGGGTACAAAATTTGATGCGCGTCCAACGTGAAGGGTTACGGTTATCATATCTTCAATCATACAGACTTGTGAAACGTCTCTAATATTTCCCATCTGAAACACCGGAATGTCCAGGGAAAGTGTCCTCCAACGCTCTGTTCTTAATTTGATTTGCCGAATTGAAATGGGCACAATTTGTGCACAAAATCCCTGACAAATAATACCGCCTTAAATTCTGCATCAATATTTTTTTTCTTCTTGAAAATTTTGAGATGGTTGTATAATTTGTTCATTAAAGAACTGAAGGATTTGCCATCTTGGAGGCGAAACGATGAAGAGAACAATGGAGACTATGGCAATCTCCATTTGGCCTCTGCGTGAGGGCGCACTACTCCAGTGGCGTCATGTGCAAATAAAGTCCATCAGGCAGTTGCTTCAACATTAAGGTCTTTGATAAGACATTTGATACTGCAATATTGGAACGAGATACCTTTTTTGTCGCCATAGTGCAAATTGCATTTTACTGGAATTTTCATGAGCCGACAATTTGATATAAATCAGTCCGAAAAAGCAGTTGTTCACATTTTAGAAAAATCTAATCTAAAGGATGATCCCCATATGTTTCGACACATCTTAATCCTAACTCTACCTTAACACTAGTACGGGAGAGGTTATCGGAACATAGGATCGTCGGAACATAGGGGTGTTGGAGCAGTCACCTTTTATGATGATTTTGAATATGAATCTCCCTGAGATAACTTGCATGAGCTAAATATGTTTAAAACTGTGTTTTTGGTGGAGGTCTATTTTGTTCTTTAAAAATAGTATACCCTTAATACAGCAACTACATTTTGTTTGGAAATGAAGGGCTACACGGTAAAGTAATAATTGTTTGAAAAACAGTCGTATCGGGACAAAGGATCTTGATGAACAAAATGTTAAGAAACTTCTTCCTTGTCTCCGATTTCATCCTCGGCTGACCACACACAAACGTTAACAAGAAATTGGCCAGGGAATTGTGTTTTCTTTTGTCTCATCGTACATCAAGGGCAGGCAGCCTCCAGACAGTCGCATCCTGAACTGAATGAACGCTGTCGCCGCTAGTCCATCAGGTCTTTGCGTGGACGGCAAACGATGCTGCTTTTTTTTTTTCTCTTCTTCTTGGATTCACCTCGTTAATTGCGTGTTGCACGGCTCCCAGGGTCCGTCAGACCTTGTATCTTTTACGAGAGACTCCTTTGATCCGAAGCGGGTTGTAGTTGGATAATTTCTTGTCTCTCTCCCTCTCATGTTGGCAGTGAACTCAACTTGCATCATCACCCCGGCTTTAATATCCAGGGGCTCCATACAAAACTAATGTTGCTCTGACTCAATGTCCCATCCATTGAATCACTCATGTGCATGATGTAAGGCACTTTAACAGGGATGATAAATTTCAGATTTTTTTTCTTCTTTTGTCTGCCTGGTCTGCCTTTTCTCCAGATAAAAAATAAGTCATGCTCTTTGATCTCTTTCTCCAGCACTGAGGATGCTGTTTCATTGTGTTCTATAACTCCAGGGGGTTATCAAAAGGTGGAAATTCCATCATTTCAATACACCTCCAGAGATCTGGATCCAAGTTTCAGACATTTTTTGTCGGCATTGACTCTCATCTCTAACTTAAAGGCCCTGTACACTATTGGTAAGATAGAAAAACACAATGTTCACAGATTCACACATAACTTACATGATTTAAAGTAAGTAATGGTAGAAAGGGTTCCTTAAAATATTTCTGCCTAAAATGCTATCGTTTCTGAGAAACGAGTAAAACAATAGTAATTATCGCGCGCGATAATTTGAAAAAACAGAAAACACATAAGATCTCTTTTCACTATTTTCTCGTGACCTCGATGACCAATTGAGCTCAAACTTTCACAGGTTTGTTAGTTCATGCATATGTTTAATCACACAAAATGTGGACACTAAAAATGAGTGCATCACAAAACTTAATTCAACCTTGGTGCAACTCTTTAATGGAGGGGTGGGCCTCTGGTTTAAACTTATTTAGTTACATCTATACTTTTAGACAAACCTTGTGAAGTATCTTATACTGGGTTAATAGAATTAGCTGTTGCAAACTGCTTACCAACAATAAGGACCTATGGTATGAATGCAAGAAATAGTTAAGGCCTTACTTTTGGACCCTAGCAGCGCCTTCCATATTATGAAGATAGACCAATCACACCTTTGATGGGTATTTGGCGGGGTCTTAATATGCATCCAACTTAAAAAAATGCCCCAAAACGCTGTTTTCAAGTTGTTTTTTTTCATTATGGGACATTACTGGCAGATTTACAATTTTTTTCAAAAGACTCTGCTCGAAACAGCAGGCCATTAACTATTTTTAAGATAACCTTTGTTTGTATCTTATTTTGCTGATTGATTTTTATGCCTAGAACCAATGATCAAAACTGCCACTCAGGTTTCAGTTCTTTGCCATTCTGGAATGGTTGATGAGCTTTAAAACGCTAACGATCCAGATAACTGGATCAGGGGCCAGGAATCTGTGTCGTACTCTATGGACGTTTAGGCTGCACTTTCATAACATGGACAACACATTGATTAGGGGGGGGGATGTCTTTGAATGTGTTGTGTTAGTACCATCCAGCTTTTTTGATAATAAGCCTTCAGAGTTTCTTTTGTCTAAGCACTGGTAAGAGATCATTTCCCGTGAACCTTGGAAATGGAGCAATATATAAAGCAGTTTGACGAAACAGCCTCTTTCAACTCAACATCATGTTGCTCACATTTCCAAAAACCAGCATTTCCTCATCAATTTTTTTTCACTGGCGCCATAGAACCAGACGGCACCGTTCACTTTCCGAGACAACTTCTAATGAATATTTGATCATTATTTGTTTTGGTGTCACCATGGAAGTTCCAGAAAAGCACCACAGTCGGGGGGGGGGGGGGGGGGGGGAGGGAGGGATGAATGTGCGGGGTGTAAAGTGATATCGAGACTGTGTACACTTCTATTGATCATTTGCACTTTTTCAGTTGATGAGACGCACCATTGATACCCCTGAGCTGTGGCTGAATACTCCCCATAGACTACACATCTTGCTGGTGTCTAGCCATACAAATTTCTTAAGGGGCATCATACATGTCTTATGCAAATCAATAGCAATGCATCATTTCTGTGTATTCCAACCCCTGCCCCTCCCCCCAAGTAAAAGAAGGAATTTTGTACACATTGAACTGGGTAGTCTCCCTATTCCCAAATCACTCAGCGACAGTAGATAAACAGCAGGACGAGTTCCTATTGAACTCGGTAGTCTCCCGATTCCCGCCCCCAAAAAACTTTGCAGCAGTAGAGAAATAGGCGGAAATGTTCTTACTGAACTCGTTAGTCACCTGGGCCCAATTTCATGGCTCTGCTTACCGCCGAATTCTGCACAAGCGATCACCATGCTCTGCTTACTGTGCTAGCAACGAGTTTCTGCGCTAATATTGTGGAGTATGCTGGAGCACAAGCAAAAAATTCCCTGCTAGCCCCTGAAGTATGCTTGACGTAAGCGTGGAATTTCCTGCTTCTGTAATTCTTTGCTTACAGTAAGCAGAGCTTACCATGAAATTGCGCCCTGATTCCAACAGTACTGATAATTAGCAAGTTAAGTTCGTAATATATTCTACACAGCGAAGTAGATATTATCACATGGTGTTACTGTGAGCTGAATGTATATCCATACTCAATTATGCAATGCCTCAAGCCATTTTGTTTTTTCTTTAAATGATTTATTATTAATTTTTATATACAAAAAAAACACTCAACATAAGGCCAGAGGATTATTTCGAGGTGAGGGCTACTAGGAAAAATACAGATAATTTAAAGGGATAGAAGTTATCTGTTCACATTTCTTTAGAACTGGACTATATTTTAAGATGATGGAAAGTAAGATACAGGGAGGGAGCTCCAAAGTGCAGCAGTACGAGGGGAGATGCTCGCAGAATACCTCAAAGTACAGATGGGCATGATATAAACAACCAAGACGCTGAGATGCTCCTTTAGAAAATATACAGGAGAGTGCTTGATTTATTATTGTTTTTTAAATGAAATATTGCCTAGCTTACAAAGCCGGACTGCCTCTTCAAGGTGAGGGCTACACTTAACTGTTCAAAAATCAACTGTCGCCAGGGGCACGGTGCCACCTACTCCTGGGGCTGAAACAGGGTTACCATCAATAACTTATTTATTTCTTCTGTGCCTCAGCGCCTTTGAGCAAACCTTGATTTAGGCGCTTTATAAATTGTGTATGATTGATTGATTGATTGATTGGGTCCGGTGAACTAGACTGCCCGGCCATGACACGCCACGAATAACCTGTGAAACTTTTTAAAGAATTGTCTTGTGAGATTTAAAGCTGTTGACTTCAATCTCAAAGGGTCTGCAATTATTCTTGATGCCATTGCTCTATGATCAGCTTGTGAATGTTTTTTCTTGAAGGGGCGTGGCAATTCCCTGTGGCTTTTTTCTGGGGTACATAAATTTGTTTTTGGACCTTTAGAGAGGGCATTCAAACCAAAGAAAAAGTGAGGGGCTCTCACAGCAATTGCCATGGTTTGCATCGGTTTAGTTTGAGTGGGGCCCACTTCTTCTTTGATTAAGTCATGAAAGTGTGATCTTTTGAGAAGTCTGTCCTTTTCCTTCTGCCTGTAAATGGTCAGTCAATGATGGTTTTGTGGATGTTGTTCAACTTTTTGAAGTTTGTTGTTTCTCAGTGCAACTGTCCCATGATCAATCCTTGCATTTCCTGCAGTAACATCAAGGATCCACACTGTTGTTGCGCTCTGTTGAACGTGTTGTCAAATCTTGGCGTCACGCACACTTCTACCATCTCAATTTTTTGTCCTTCGTGGACACTGCCTCCAAGCAACGGAGGTAGAAATCCATTTCCATATCACACACTAATGCCCCTGATTGAGTTTTCTTTTAAATCCATCTCGTTGGTAGTTCTCATTGGTAGATATAGTGTTCAGTTACCGTAGCCCACATCGCTAAAGCTCAAGCACACACAGCTGGCCCCACCAGTCAATAGCCAATAAGACAATTTCTAGGTCAGCCCTGGTCAATACAGGGCACATTATGATGGCAACGTAGTCAACCCATACCAGCTGAGTCTACATATTTATTAACGGACCGGCTTCCTCCCAACTCCCCCTAAACCATGCACAGCCAGTGTGAAATTTAGCCCGAAATTTGTCATTTTTCTATTTCATTATGGCATTAGTCGGGTATTAATCATTCAACACCGGGGAATGCTATTAAACATTTGATTAATTGAAGAAAATTTGACATATTTACATGTTGCTGCAAATTTCGGCCTAGAAACACAAACTTCATACTCATTGTCGTTGGTAACGCAAAAGTTTGGACTTTGTTCATAGGCCCCAGCACATTACCTGCCTACAGCACCTTCGATTGGTGAACAATGTAAAAAATATCAGATGTGAAATGGATGGTCATTTTTTAACAGAGTAGGAGAGCCGATCTCACCTGATTTGAAAGTGATTTTGTGGGAAACCAACCATGTTCTGATTGATGTCTTGGTTTTTCTTAGGTTGGTATCCCTCCTCAGCATGTGATCCCTGGTTACATGGCTTTATGGTTTTATGGTTTCCGACTAACATCCTTCGAATGATCAACACAACGACCACAACTCAAGTTCAGTTTCATAAATTGAGCTGCGAACCCTGGATAGTGATGACATAAGAGTGTGTGGGTTTTCTGTGTTCTGACCAGGGCCCAATTCCTTAGAGCTGCTCAAGCACAAAAAGTAGCTAACCACAACAAAATTATGCTTGCCAGATTCAGGTTACCAGGCAAAATACCATTCCACATGTATCATCTGTGACTGCTATCCTGCTCAGTTTTGCTAAGTAGAAAAATGTTAAGCACTATTAAAATTGGGCACATCACCCCATCTCTTTTCTGATCTTCTCTGAGCATCATAACTTTGGGGTGTGATCCCTGGCTAAATGCCACGCCTAATGGTCTATCACAATGGGTGATTACTGGATCCATACAAAAAGGGATAAATTACAATCTAACAACTGCTCATTGTTTCTCACTTACCTCAAGGTCTTTTCCAGGTATGTTTTGTTTGAGTAGTTTAAAGAAGGTTAAGGGAAAGTAATCAATGCGTAGAGCAGTTCCAGGAAGTTGGCCTTGGTGTGCATGAGTGAGCATTGGACTGTGTCTACATCCACAAGATTCTTATACCATGGAGTTATTGCTAACCTGGAAAGTAACCCATCTAGGCCCAATGTCATAGAGTGAGCTTGGCCTAGCAGGTACGGGTTTACCAGCCAAAATGCCCTTGGATGTTTAATTGTTCGTGACCGGGCCCTGGGCAAATTTTGCCCTAAGCAGAGAATGCAAAACTATTTCCGCTAACAAGGGCTGGATCATGCTTTGTGCTTGATGGATTTTTTTTCCTTGATGAAAATGCAATACGTACATACAAAAAATTATTTGAGATGCGCCAACATGCACAAGATTCCCTTGCCAAATCTC
Organism: Pycnopodia helianthoides; assembly: GCA_032158295.1. NCBI lineage: Eukaryota > Metazoa > Echinodermata > Asteroidea > Forcipulatida > Asteriidae > Pycnopodia > Pycnopodia helianthoides. The sequence continues at coordinate 12,802,577 of CM063243.1, forward strand.
GTCTTTTTTTGTCAATATGAGTCACACCGACTGTCAAGGTAGACAAAACAAGATATTAGTGTTGGATGCGCGCCGGAATCTTCCCCCACATTAATGACTGATTCTGAATGTGCTCCGAATGTAGAGCCGTAGACAGTGCACATAATGGTGACTTTACCAGGCCATGTGCAATCATGTGTTGATTACCGCACCAGATCATCGCACCGCATCGCTGAGGTTGCGTGTGAGCCATACCTCCCTGTGATTGAAGCTTGCGTGAGAGGCTGTATTAACCAATTAAAGTGCAGGGATTTGTTTAGCATCATGTTGACTCACTTGCTTTAATTGTCGGTTCGCGCCAGCCGGGCTGGCACTCATTATTATATATCATATGACTAATTGAAATGATTTGGACACCATCTTCTGCGAACAAAAGAACAGGGTGGGTTGGAATGTGAGTGGGAGTGGTGGATAGGACAAATTGTTAAAGCTTTGGAATGTTCTCCGGTTGAGGACAACAAGGAGTGGTTTTTGCAGCTACCGGTCATATTGTCTTTAAGTGAACCTTTGCTATAGGGGATTTTTTTTTTTTTTTTTACTAATCGGAATTCCAAATCCGTAGTTAAGTACGTTGTATCAGGGCTCGATTTTACAAAGCACTAAGATTCATCTTTTAGATGAGTTGTCATCTTTAGATGAGTTGTCAATATCGTCATAGTAATTTGCGTTGTGACATCACACTTCTTAAGATACACTTCTTAAGATCAATCATAATTCTTTGTATGATATACCGTTCATAATAGGCCTGTTGCATGAACTGTTTCGCAAATGAGCATGTTCTACCCCAAATCAACAGTGTCGCGAGCTACATTTTAAAACAAAATTGAGTAATGGTGATTTTTCTTTCTTTCTGTTACCCAATGGGGAAAGGAGTGACTGTTGCCCAGGCTATTTGTGGGTCGGTGTGTTTATGCTACATACAAAGTGTAAACTTGAGAGAAAAAAAGAGGTCCACATAATGCAGGGACTTGAAACACTGTGTGGACTTAACACACGTCCACACAGTGTTTTTTTATAGTGTTGAGGAATATGATTTTCCTTAAGTGTACAGAACAAAGGAATGTCCATAGAGTGACTGCAACACAGAGCTGTGTGTGTGTGTGGGGGGGGGGAGGGGTACCAGCATGCTAATGTGTTTAGATGGAAATTAGACAAGGTTCCATAAGTGTAATTTGGGACTTACAACATTTGTACCGGTAGATTAGATCTTACATTTAAGGCATACAAGTATGTAACAGGTTTGCTCTCTCAGATCTTATTATTAAGCTTTGAGACCCATACTTGGCGCTTACAGCCATCTCTATACAGTGCCAACCCCCCCCCCCTACCAATTGGTCCATTGACTGATATGTTTGTTAAAAAACCTTTACTGGATGGATAGATAGGGTACTTGTGTATTTGTAGAGGTAGGTCTACATGTTTCTTTCTCTGCTTTTCATACACCTCTGTGAATCCGGGTTCAAACTCCACCTCAGACCTGGAGCCTTGCATGTGGATAGGGCTTCCAATCCCTACCTGATAGTGTGGGTTTTCCCACTGGATGTTTTTCCTCCCACAGCTAGTACATTTCGTCTCATTTCCTATTCACCATCCTGTTATTGGCGTTTGAGCGCCGTTGGATGTGTAATGAAATAAATAAATAAATAAATTATTTAATTAATAAATAAGTATCAAGTAATGAACCACAAAGGAAACTGACTGTGTAAAATTTAAAAAGTATGGGGTTGAACAAAGAAAAATTTATTAGAGCGGGACTTGAACCAACGACCTGCGGATTAACGTACCGGCGCTCTACCAACTGAGCTATCTAGCCCTATGTTGGCGGTCTCCTTAATAAATAAGTAAACAAATAAATGAATAAACGTAGTTGAGGAGGTCATTAACTGGGTTGAGATTTCGTTGTGCTACTCATTTTGTGACTCCGCATCGGTCATTCTAAGTGAGCACAATATTGAGAAGCTTCAGGATGGCATTGAGTTTTTTTTTAAAAAAGGAACTCACTGAAACACCCACATGCCACAGGTGGTAGCAAACGACTTCTGTTGTCAAAGGAACAGTCATTGCCTGTGAAGACAGCCATTGTTTCCTTGAGCGACGCTGGGTATCAACAAAATTAATCAGACGAAAATGGGTAAATTGAATATGTGTGAGAGGGAGAGAGAGAGGTGGAATTTGCCTTGGACGATACTGGGTCATCAGATCTAATCCAGTAGCCGGGTTACCTTGCATTTCTGTTCCTCCCCCATTGCAACAGATTCCTTGAGTCAATCATGTCTGTTAAATGCCTGGGGGGAGGGTTTTGTCCCAGAACGTGTTAAGGTTTCAGAGAAACGAGGGGTTTTTTAGTTTGTGATTCCCCTCAGGCCTGTACTGTACCAACAATGTGTTTCCTGATATCACCCCCTCCTGGAGCACAAGAAGGAAGAACGGAACGACAGTGCGATGTCAGTTCGAACACGGAAGGGGAAAAAGGGCCACAAGAAACATCGTTTCTCGTGAAATCAATCTTCAGTCCTACTCACTCCCATTGGTACAGATCTCCCCCCTTTTTTTTCTCTTCTATCTCTTTAAAAGAGTATTTTGTATTTATTTAATTCAATGTCGTGACTGTTCCTGGAACTCTCTCCCAGTGACACCAGTAGACATGTCTGGACTTGCCCGGGCAGCATGTACTAGAAACGCTGTCCTTGCCAGGCGATCACCTGATCGTGTACACGTATGTATTATTAAATTGCCGTTCTTAAGTGTCGTTAAGTCAAGACATGGAGACACAGATTAAAGGACCTGGGATAGGGAGGTTTCATAACTGCCACGTCACATACGGTGGCAGAAGGGGTAAGACACGGGGTGAGTGACTATGACTGCTCATGAAGCTCAGGTCTTCTCTCTCTCTCTCTCTCTGTCTCTCTTCCTCTGTTGGAACATCGCCAAAATGATGCAGCGATGAGTAGGTCCAGGGCTGAGGGGGTGATTTCATTCTTCTGAGGTAGAATTCTGAGGGGGAAAAAATTAGAAAGAGAGAGAAAAAAAATGGTATTAATCATGTGAGGAGAGTAACTGTGCATAGCCCTTACTTTTTTTGGATCGAAGCCAAGTGATGCAACGATGAGTTACACGCAGTTCATTTTCTGGTTGGATGAATCCTGTCCTAACGATTAAGTAGATTTGACTAAGAGATTTTTTAAGTAAGAAAAAAGATTGAGTAGGGGGGAGAGAGTGAAGATGAGAGGGGAGGGGAGATTTAAAGGGGAGGGTGGGGGAGGAGGGGGGGGGTTCGATCTAATGCTAATGGTGCGATTAAGAGCCAGTGGCATACTGGGGTAGAGTGGAAGTCTTCTATTTGATCATAAGGAAAAGAGGGAAGGCCTAAACTGCTCTTGAAAGGGGGACAGCGTAACTTTGAAGGAGTGTGAAAAGGGGCGGGGTGGAGGTAGATGGGGGGTGGGGGTTAAGTCGAGATGGGTGATATTAAGGTGTGGGGAGGGGGGAATGTTTGAGGTGGTTACATCTAAACAATGTCTTGAGGAAGTTGCTGGTTGTAGATGCATTTAAAATGTTCATTTAGATTGTGTTCATCTAAGGTGGGATGTTGTTCTCCTCCTGTGTATGTCATTCATCTCTATTCGCTCGCTTTTCTTGTTGATGTTGTTTTTCTTGAGTAAGAATTAATGTCTGCCCTCCATCTTCTTGACTCCAATAGAGGCCCTAATACATGGTGGCACAATCGCTGTGGTCCCTGTTCTATGTTCCGACATAAATCTGCCTAATTAATCCAATAATCATCATAAATTTGTTTGTACCACTCTCAACACAACAATCTAATCCCTGTGGTGCTGTTGTCCTTGCAGATTATTAAGTAAAACCAGGGCAATAGCACCCAACATGCAAAGATTACACAGTTACAAAAGAACACGTTAACACAAGCAGATACTATTAGCATAAGAAAAGGTTTTTTTTTAAAAATAGATAAGGAAACGAACAGAAATCAAAAAGCTGCAGATTGGGGTTATCACAGAGATTTGAATAAAAATGAAGCATTTTGAATTCGGGGAGGGAGAGTGTTCCATAATTTGGGAGCGGCGACGGAGAGAGCTCTTGTCATATGAGGAGCAGGCATGAGTTGAAAGTGAGAGGATGTGGAGGAACATCGCCGGGGTTGATGGAACTTTTGGTTTAATCAGTTCTGCAAGATATGTAGGACACTAACCATTACCAGTTTTGAAAGTGAGAAGAATATTCAACTGTATGCGTTGAATAATTGGAAGCCATGGGAGATGCAGAAGAGTTGAGGTGAAATGTTATGTTCAAATTCTGAATATCGGTGGCTTGCACAGTGAGGACTGTGTTGCATGTACATGTACTTGGAGAAATGGTAGAGATTCTGAACATTGGTGGCTTGCACAGTGAGGACTGTGTTGCATGTAAATAGGAGAAATGGTAGAGATTCTGAATATCGGTGGCTTGCACAGTGAGGACTGTGTTGCATGTACTAGGAGAAATGGTAGAGATTCTGAATATCGGTGGCTTGCACAGTGGGACTGTGTTGCATGCACTAGGAGAAATGGTAGAGATTCTGAATATTGGTGCTTGCACAGTGAGGACTGTGTTGCATGCACTAGGAGAAAGGGTAGAGATTCTGAACATCGGTGGCTTGCACAGTGAGGACTGTGTTTGCATGCACTAGGAGAAATGGTAGAGATTCTGAATATCGGTGGCTTGCACAGTGAGGACGTGTTGCATGCACTAGGAGAAATGGTAAGATTCTGAATATTGGTGGCTTGCACAGTGAGGACTGTGTTGCATGCACTAGGAGAAAGGGTAGAGATTCTGAACATCGGTGGCTTGCACAGTGAGGACTGTGTTGCATGCACTAGGAGAAATGGTAGAGATTCTGAATATCGGTGGCTTGCACAGTGAGGACTGTGTTGCATGCACTAGGAGAAATGGTAGAGATTCTGAATATTGGTGGCTTGCACAGTGAGGACTGTGTTGCATGCACTAGGAGAAAGGGTAGAGATTCTGAACATCGGTGGCTTGCACAGTGAGGACTGTGTTGCATGTACTAGGAGAAATGGTAGAGATTCTGAACATCGGTGGCTTGCACAGTGAGGACTGTGTTGCATGCACTAGGAGAAATGGTAGAGATTCTGAATATCGGTGGCTTGCACAGTGAGGACTGTGTTGCATGCACTAGGAGAAATGGTAGAGATTCTGAACATCGGTGGCTTGCACAGTGAGGACTGTGTTGCATGCACTAGGAGAAATGGTAGAGATTCTGAATATTGGTGGCTTGCACAGTGAGGACTGTGTTGCATGCACTAGGAGAAAGGGTAGAGATTCTGAACATCGGTGGCTTGCACAGTGAGGACTGTGTTGCATGTACTAGGAGAAATGGTAGAGATTCTGAACATTGGTGGCTTGCACATTGAGAACTGTGTTGCATGTACATGTACTAGGAGAAATGGTAGAGATTCTGAACATTGGTGGCTTGCACAGTGAGGACTGTGTTGCATGTTGGAGAAGTGGTTGAGAGGAGATGGTCACAGAGAGATCTTGTGAAATCGTGCTATTAGTTAAACTAAGGTCAATGGCTGTACAAAGGAAGTTTATTGACATATGGTACATGTTGAAGTGGATGTGTAACAAAGTGTGTTTGCTTAGGTTGGGGAGGAGGGGGAAGGGTGTTCAAGGATGAGGATGAAAATGAGAGTACAAGAGCTTCCATTAGTTCTTGTCCAGATCTCTATCAGTTGTGTAATAAGGTAACAATGCGTTGTGCATCATTTTGGCAATCTACCAAACATGAGGATAAAGCTACACTGTGAACACTCCAATATTAATGGCACTGCAGTGTAAGTCAGGCTGTCAAACGAAGTTACCATACTGTTGCATTCATATTAGATTGGAAGGTCTTGAGAGGGGAAATGGTGTATCCACTTACTGCAGTAAGATAAATTGAACTCTCGGTGATGTTTAGCGACAGTTTGGGTTTGGATGTTGAGGTTTTGTTTCTCCAGAGATTATTCCTTCGTCTTCCCTGTGTACCTGGCAGTGTTTTTGAGTCGTCGGGTTTTGTCATCAGTCATGCTCTATGAAACAATTACATGTAAACATGTTATGGATTTCTTGATGGATGTTATAGATTGCATTGCCTCCCTGGGTGTATATATATCCAATTTGGGCCGGCCTTAATCAATGTTAAATACATGCCATCAATTGTCGTGGAAGAGAGCTCCAGAAGTTATCCAACATGTGTTGTTTTGATTATTCAAGATACACAATCAAATGAGCTTTTAGATCATTTAGAGCGACAAGTGCCATGATCAGATATTGTCAACGTGAAGTATCAAGTCTGACATGGACATTAGTTCAGGCAGTGTTGAGAATTGGAGGAATGGAAGATACAAAATTCTTAAGAGGTTTTCATAAAATGTATTACTGTATATTCTCTGTACAAATTTAGATATAATTCTAGGGATAGTTTGCCTCATTATTAGAGCAAACTTCTGGGAAAAGGCTTTCTAAAAACAGACTGTGAGGAGGAGATTTTTGCGAAGGAAATGTTGCTTTTAATCTTCAAGCTCCCCCTATCCCTATTAGAATAGATATGCAAATAACTCTGTTGATGCACAAAGAATATGCAAATATATTCACTGATTTTGAATGAGTATGATAATATCTCTGCTGCTTTATAATAAATATGCAAATTTAACGTAGACAGTTCTTAAATGGTTCAATGCCAAGAAGTTAAAACCATATCAGTTCATAAGTAAGGATCAGTCGTCAATCAGTAAAGTATTTATTCAGTAAATCAATTCATGAAACAATCAATCATTCAGTCAATCAGACAATCAGTCACTCAATAAATTGTCAGTCAATCAGTCAATCAATAAATTGTCAGTCAATCAATAAATCGTCAGTCAATCAGTCAATCAATAAATCGTCAGTCAATCAGTCAATCAATAAATCGTCAGTCAATCAGTCAATCAATAAATCATCCGTCAGTCATTCAGCCAGTCAATCAATTGATTAACAATAAATCATCATCAATCAGTTAAGCAATTATTAATCAATTTAACAGTCAATAAATTAACCAATCAATCAAATAATAAATTAATCAATCAGTTAATATCGGTAAACTTATCAATCACTGAAGCGATCAATCAGTCATTGGATCAGTTGATCAACCAACCAACATTTTGAATTTATTAAGGGATAGTCAATAAATTGTCAAAGCCCTCTGTGCAACTGGAAAACAAATTACACAAAATCTAAGACAGATTGACTCAACGTGCAGTGAACCACAAACTGTCAAGTAGTACAGAGTTCAGCGAGTGAACCGACACAGAAATCAGTATAATGACAACATAAACCAAATGGATTTAGTGTCTTTAAACTTCATTCCAAAATCAACTTCCCCCAAATTTTACTCCGAAAAAATAGGGTCCAATTTTTTTGCAGATAATTGTACACGTCCTTGTATAAAACATAAGAATTAATCTCTTTCCCTGAAGTCATGCTTCCATCATGTTTTTTTTCTAAAGGGAAGTGAAGTTCAAGAGAGAGACCTAGTTCAGTTTTCTGCAGGAGCTCCAGAGGTAATCTTGAAGATGTGTGTGTGTTTGTAATATATTTCTTAACCCTGATGAGAAAACGGGGCCATCTCCTGCTTAATCAGTTACTATTATCCAAAGAGAGATTAGGTTGAAAGCAGCCCTCTCAGCCGACTATAATTAGAAGACCGCTATAAAGCACATGTTTAACCTTTTATTCGGAGGAAGCTTGTTTATATGGAGAGACTTATGATATTTTCTGTTGTAGCTGTATAGATTTGGAACCTAGAGAACGCTGAGCTTGACCGCACTCTGTGACCTGTTGTGGACTTGGCGTAGCAATACCAAGTGCCATGCATGTTTGCCATGCGACAATGGCAACCAACATGCATTTCATGAGCATTTCTCTGTATCTATTGCTCAATCTCTGCTTAGCATAGACTAATCTTGCTAGGCAGAGATGTGTCACCTGCCAAAATGCCATGAAGTGTACATATATTCATCTCCTCTTTGAAAGTTGTATAGGAAATGAGGCCGTGTCCGAAGTGGCAGTTGGTGGCTTGGGGTGTTGCTTCAAGTCATGTTAAAGTGGTGATACAGCCACAGTCGCTAGTTCAGAAAGGATCTAAGTTTGGTAGAAATAATTTCCTGCTGAATAGCTTTATGAAGCTGTGTAGCTGCTCTCTACTAAGCACGCTTGCCAGGCACTGAAAATTTTGAAGATAAAAAAAAAAACAGCAAGTGACCTATTGAAATGCCATTTGCCTGTAAGAAATTTATCAGCTACCAAGCCCCCCTTTGTACCTCCCTCTGGGCTTGTTTTCGACTGATGCAGTTCAGTGAGCATGCAATACTCTCCTGTGATCCAGTTTCCTGCCTCAGAAATGAGGAAAGCATCAACTGAATACTCTTGCACATTTTTTAGGCATCACGCAGCATTCCTAGACTGTCGGAGCAACTGATCAACATTGATTTGCTACATTTTAGAACTACCAAAAACTCTTCACTTTGGAGAGATCTTTTCAGTGGTGTTACTGTTATTGCTGCAAATCTTTCTAGACTATTTTCCCGCCGTACAAAGTCTCAAATCCCACTTGATTTCTGGTGAAAGTGCTTCACAAAATTAAGTACATTTTTTTCTTAAGAGGTATGACTTTGGTGAAACTCACAATAAGTATTTTTTTCTAAGGTATGGTATGACTTTGGTGAGTACTCCAAAAATTAATTACCATAAAAACTTCTTGGTGAGAAGCAATGCAGCTGTTGCAAAACTGCAAAGTAATATAGTTTGGATATTTTTAGTTTGCAAAAACATTTGAATCGGAGAAAACGATTCATGCATGAAAATGAAGCATTTCTCAGATTTCTGAGGGTTGGTGTCCATCTGCTGTTATCTCGCTAAACGTGGATGGATTCGTGAAAATAACGTGACAGATTTTTTGGTGTTTTCTCAGCAAGTAGAGATTGCATTTGAAACTTCCACATGTGACTTTTACTGTGTCTTATTTATAATTTTGCCTGTTAATCAGCATCACATTGACAAAAACCAATCTAGAACCCTACCTTTAAAGACACTGGACACCTTTGGTACTTGTCAAAGACCAGTCTTCTCACTTGGTGTATCTCAACATATGCACAAAATAACAAACCTGTGAAAATTTGAACTCAATTGGTCGTCGAAGTTGCGAGATAATAATGGAAGAAAAAACACCCTTGTCACACGAAGTTGTGTGCTTTCAGATGCTTGATTTCGAGACCTCAGGTCTCAAAATCAATTCAAATATTTTACTGAGAAATTACTTCTTTCTCAAAAACTATGTTACTTCAGAGGGAGCGTTTCTCACAATGTTATACTACCATAGCTCTCCATTGCTCGTTACCTAGTAAGTTTTTATGCTAACAATTGTTTTGAGTAATTACCAATAGTGCCCAGTGCCTTTAAACAGCTTTATGGAATCATCCCCATGGGCAGTTCCTTTGGGCAGTTAAAGAGATGACACAGTACTTGAAGGCTAACAACCCATAGATGACTTACAGGTCCTGTATTTACATATAGCACACACACAATTACTGAAGTGATTATACATAGGGGGTTCATGCGCTGGTCATGTGTAATGATCCTGAACTCTACGACCCTGAGTGACTAGTAACATGTGGCTGAATCACGGGGGCTCGCTCGCTAGTGAGGAGACCAGGCATGATGTTAGTAATCCCTTTGGATTGCTGGAAAGATTACTGTTGGCAATAACAGTCTTAAAGACTTGAAGGTAGGATGTCTGGTGTCGGGAGAATGTGTCTCTCTCTCTAGCTCGCTACTGTGATGAGTCTGCCAGGTCTTACCTCACAGCGACAGTCTGGACTTAACCACTTGACGTCGTCGGTATTTAAAATTCTCTGCCCGGTATTATTTTTGCTGAACTTTTCTGAGCTTCCAAAGTCATAATTTTTCTTTAAGAATGTTGTCGTCAGAATGAAATCTTGACTTGACAAAGGAAAGACAACAAAAGTTCTCATAATAAAAAAAAAACAGGATTTGGTGTTATGATTAGTTCACCATGAGTCGAAAAACCCTGGTCGTAAGACACAGCCGATAATCTGCCATGGTATGCTGGAATCTCGGAACACCTGGACTTGCCTCCCATTGAGCCGAATACAATGATAAAACAATAGAATGGCCATCGGGGATTACACAATAATCCCTGGAAAAGGGAGATTTTGAGTGTGTATTTCAGTGCCCTTTGTCTCTCTCTTTTTGTATGGGAAATAAAGTGTAGCAATGGGTAGGTGCATGCCTGTGCATTACACAATGGAATATCCGGGGCATGTGTAGGCCTACACATCAGCCAATGAACTAAATGCAAAAAGCAAAGGATGCTCTGAAGTTCTTCCAGGCGTTTATAGACCCCTTGCGTTGGCCGCAATCGCTGATGAAACCTGCATACGCGAAGAACTATCACTGGCTGAGAGTCGTGCGCAGCTCGTACACGCGTGCACATTTCCACTGTTTGTCATCAAGGATGGCAGGCAATGCAAGGGGTCCATTAACATCCACCATAAGCCAGTTCTGAAAAAGTTTGGCATGTGTTCATGTGAAGTGGTTAACACTTGCATTTTGCTAATGTTCTTACCATGGCAGGTCTTCTAAAGCTGTTAAAGCACCAAAAAAGCTGCTAAGCAAATAAAAATCTTGCTTAGCTGAAATGTTACCAGCCAAAATGTCAGGTTATTGCTCATTACTGTTTCCCTGCCAAAGTTATTCAAATAGTATGTTCTACTAAACTGCAATAGAACTTCGACTCTGACCACTTTTCAACAATTCTGAAAACTCACGTCGTTCAAATTGTTAAATTACAGAAATAAGTCAGGGCCTCTAAAACATGAACTTGAGGCTTGGTGCTCGAGCCAAAATTGACTAGAGCCGGACTTGAACCTGCGACCTCTGGATTACTGTACCAGCGTTCTACCAACTGAGCTATATCTTTGTTGGGGGGGGGGGGGGTGCCATTAAGAAGCCATTCAACCTGTGGTTTATTACTTGATTTTTGTTTTGTGTAACATCCTTTGAATGCATTATTCTAGCGCCCCTTTTAGACTCTGTGATTGTAAATAGAAGCTTGCCGTAAATCAACCTTAAAAAAAACTTCTCAAAAGTCAAGCAACAACTCTGCAACTCCCAAAAGGTGCTCCAATAATATTCGTTGGTTCGTGCAAACTTCTTTTGACTATTCATTACTGCTATACTGAGGATATATGTTTTTTTACAAACGTTGCATATAAACAAGTTCTTATTCTTGGAGAGAAAGCAAAACCGTATTTGTTTGGTATTATTCTCCAGATAAATTTACATCTAAGTTGCTTGTGGACAATACACAAGTGTATTCTTCTTCTCTCGTATGCAACAACGAATCAGATGTCAAATGTCCAGCAGCCATCGTGTAGCAATTGGGTCACAGCTGGCCAGACGAACAATGCCACCGTCCAGTTTTCTAATGGCGCACTCATTGACAATGTGCCTTGCTGTCTGATCAGCAGCCCCACAGTCACACCCAGGTGTTGGCTTTATACGTCACTTGTGTAGCATGTGTCCAGTGCACCCGTGGCCTGTGAGGAGCCGGTTTAGGCGACACCAGCTTTTCAAGTGTATGATCGGTGTTTTCTTGGGTTGCTTAATTTTTCGAAGATTTTTTCAATCAAAAACACTTTTTTTGTTTTCCCTTATTTTAAAACTTTTTTAGGGGGGGGGGACCAAGCTACTCCTGCATTGTGTTACTTCCGACAAACAGTTTGGACAATTTGTACTAGTATAAAGTCAATAAGTTTTGAGGCATTGCATATGGGTGGAGTAGTTGATATGGTGTTTGGTTTGCTGTAACGCCCTGCGTTGTATTTACTTTCGATGAGTGGATAATGTAGGTCTCAAAGGGTTCTGCCCAGGATTTCTTCAGTGGTGGAAAAATGTTTCTCTGGAAACCATTGCGAGATGGATCAGTTACACGGAAAATCATATAAATAGACTGAAATCAAAGAAGTTCTCAAAATTAATGGCTTTGGATACCATTTTTACTGGTAAATACCCAATTTTACATTTCGTTGAAAACCTTTGAAAGGAAATTGCAAGTGTAATTCAAAAATATGGAAAATGTGTGGTGGTCGGAAACAGAGAAAATTCTGCCAGTGCTGGTTGGGGAATCCTGAGTGCCGGGCGTGTTTTCCGGCACTGACCACTGTGGGCAGAACCCTGGTCTCACAAGCACTCGTCAGACAGCTTAGTTCTGAAGAACTTGTTCTGCTAATTTTGATCTGCTGCCGTTGAGTAGATTAGTGGAGTATAGATTAGTGGATCAGGGGGGGACTTCTTGTCAATACACTCACTGTCCATGGGTGAGATCAATTTTGTCTCGATGCTTTTGCTCAATGCATCATCAGGAGAATGAAGAGTGATTGAGATGCTGGTCTTTATACATGTAGAGTAGCTTCCATATCAGACTGGATACTAATCATGCTAATTGGGACTAGTTCTTATCAGAAGTAAAATTGTACAGAGCGAAAGTAGCACGGTGTCATCGCAAATTGGAAACCATAGTATGAATTTGATCAAAAGTAAGCTTGCAGATTGGAAATTGTTAATTTATTAGTTAGATCAGCAGTTAACCGTTAGTAATGTATCATACATCTTTAAAGACATTGGGGGATGGGGGGGGGGTGTTTAGGGCAGTGACATTGCATAGGAAGATACATGTACAGCTCCTCTTGTGTAATTTGTTTGCACAACTGTAACAAGATCATTGTACATGTTCATGTATATATTCAAGTCAGATGTTTGCAAATGAATACAGATATGATTGTATGCTCTGAACCAAACGTGTTAGTACATATGCTCAAGATGTGGCCTTATCAAGTTACTGGCACACATCGGTTCTGCACTCGATTCTGCACTGGGAAAAAATCACGGAAACTAGTTCGCTTCAGTGATGTGATACTCACTGAAGCTCACATCACCGAGAAACTTGTTTATTCAGAGCAAGTTTTAAAAAGCAGTAGTTCTGATGACCTCTTGAACTGTCATTGCCCAAGCTACCTGGTAAACTGTAGTATTTTAAAATAGTCACCTTCTGCCATCGTTTAATAATCATCTGTGATCACTTGCTCTTCCAAAACCTGCTTGGCGGTAATCCAGTAATTGATTTGCTCATTCTGAAATGATGGCCTGATGCCACCTAACGCTGAGAACAACCAAGTGAAATCAAGTTAAAATTGGCACGGTTTCTGTGTGTATGCAATTGAGCATACCACAACAATAATTGTGAAAAATCACACACTCTCTCCATAACATTTGTTCTCAACCCGGCATGCTGGCTTTTTTTTTTATCCTGTCAGGATGAAGATGTTTATCTATTAATCAATAACAATTAATAGTATGAATGAGTAGGGCATGTATTATGCAGTGTGCGAGATACTGCCTTATAACGCCTCCAATCAGACCCTAGCATAGCGTCCACGATGCACTAGGTTAGAGTATGAGTACGTGAGTGAGACAGAGACAGAGACAGAGAGAGTGCTCTCTCAGTGAAGCGCACTGGGGATTCCAGTCATCTCAAGTCAACATCTCCATGGCAACATGTGACTAAAACATGTCACGCTCGTCATCAGGGTGGAAAGAAAAGCCGCATACACACTCATGTTGCCCGCAACAATGAGCCGTCGAGTGCTTTATACAATTCCAATTTGCAATCACAACAGACATGTCTTTACATGTCTGTGAAATTCCCCACCCAGCTACCATCTGACACCTCGAAATAGTGACCGAAGAAATTCCCCCCTTCCCCTTACCCTTAAGGGGTTGACTCAGAGCACATCATGTTCTCAGAAGTGTGGTTTTTAGCCTGGAATTTGTTGATTCTTGCGTTGTGGAGTGTGTCAGCGAGAATGGTTAATAATGCATGTGATCTGATGGAGTTAAATCATCACAGCACTGCTTTAGGGTGAGGGGTTACTAGGTTAGTGGGAGTCATTGTTAAAGAGGAATTGTATGCTGATAGCCGTACTGGATAAGAAATGGGGCTGTGACCTCCTGGTTTATCATTGATAAGTGTACATGGGGGTAAGGTAGATTGACGGTATTGTATTATACTTTTTCCTGGTGTAAGCGGTTTTTATCCTAACTCTAGAATTCAAGAATGTTGTCTTACAAAAGTTTTTGGGCTAAGCAGAAGTGCAGACTTGAGAACAGAATGAAAGAACTTGAAACACTATGTGGACTAACACACGCCCACACAGTGTTTTTTTATTGTGTTGAGGAATATGATTTTCCTTAAGTGTACAGAATGAAGGAATGTCCACAGAGTGACTGCAACACAGAGCGGTGACAGAGCAATTTCGTTGACATTTAATAAAACAGTGTCCATATTGTACATTTTCAACACATTTACAGGTAAATGATACCAAAATGCACAATTTTTCTTAATGAAAAAGGGGTGTCCAACCAGAAAACACTGGCTAATGTGGACCAATCACGGCTTTGGGTCAATATAGACCACAAAAGTCAATATATTTTAGCTGAAAATCAGTACCTGTTAAAAAATATTTTTTTAATAATGTTTTCTGTTTTTTTGGAGAAAATTAAAAATCTAACAAAAAACTAAGTTTAATGGTGTTTTAAAAAATTCAATATTGTTTTAAGAATCAATTGTTAAATGTAATAGTTTTGAGTAGAGCGATGTTCAGTTAATGCCTGACCTATTTAAAGTGTCCTGGTTAACAGCACCATTGTATGACCTCCCGCCGTTACGCAAACCATCATATTGATTTCTCCTTGTGCAATTTTTTAAAAAGGGAATAGAAACAATTTTGTTTATGAGTACGTGAGGCGAGTCTTGTAGACGCATGAAGGACAGACGTCCCTGGACCGCGCACTAACGGTGGAGAATGGTCGCTCGCCTACACTAATTCAGACTGTCTGATCCAGCGAAGTGCTCAACTCACATTCGATCACAATACACCAGCTTCTTGAATAATGCGCTTTATTAGGACAACAGAAAGGCCCAATTTAGCAAGACAAGTAAAAAGCTCCGGTGACGCCACACACAGAGATACGCTATCGATTTGAAGTATCCTAGATTGTTGTGGCAAGGTCAAGATCACGGTCAGTTGGCGAATCCGCCCCAGTGCCGACGACGCATGGACTTGTTAATTGTTAATTTGTTGGATGGCCGTGACTGGTCACGTTCCTTCTTGTACAGCTCAATGGAATTTATCAGTCGTATGAGAGTATTGCCGGGCTGGATTAATTGTTATGGTGATCATTTTTTTTTACATAGAAAGTTACAGGATGGGGGAGTTTTTCAAATAACAATGGGGGAAACTCTACTAATTAAACCTTGAAGCGATTCCCAAGTACGACTGATCAAAAAATGTAAAAGTGTGACACGTGAACAGAACACCAAATGGCGCTTTACTTCTGGTTCCTGTACAATGAGGAGGTGCACATCATCTCTTCTATTGCTGCTCGTCATCATCATTTATTAATGGGGCCATTTTGGTGGAGTTACGGCTTAACCAATTAAGCCAACCAAGCGCAACAACTGCGAACTCAGGACAATTTAGAGTTTAAAAAGAAAGAGTCGTGCAGCAAATCTCAACTTGTGAGATATGCGTAGCGATGTGATAAAAATACTGTTAAGTTGCCACATGATTTTGCCTTAAATGCTAAACAGGAAGATTTGTTGAAAGATCAGCCGCGGGATATATAATGGTCCCATGTTCCATGTTGTAAGGGTGTGCACAGAGCTCATAGCCAATTGCCTCACTTATATGGATTTATATTCATTGGAGTTTATCAGTTTTGATATTAGTGAATTCTAATTTATACACTGGTATTAAACATGTGTGTTATCGTAGACAAGGCCATGTGTGCCTAGCTACCATTCATTCTTCATCATAGCTCCTTTAAAAAAAAAAATGATGTATCTAGAGTGCTGAATAGTTTGTCGATTTTCGTGATAGAGTGAATCCAAATTTATACACTGTTGTTAAATATTTAAAAAAAATATGTGTGTTATTGTATGCAAGGCCATGTGTGCCTAGTTACCATTAATTCTTCATCATAGCTCTTTACAACATTTCAACAACAAAAAGAAGAAGAAAAAAAGGACGTAGCATAAATTGCTGAACAGTTGAAGTCCCCTGTCAAACACATGTGATTTAGTACACCGGTGTTCCTCAAACCTTAAGTAAGAACAGGCAACGCTTTGGCAGGAGTATATCCTGATATATATGTATTTCATTACAACATGTTGAGACATGCCCAGTATTGCACCCGTATCAAGTTTAGTCCTGTATTTCTCAAGGGATTGGTTTGATTCCATTTTTACACGTTGTCGGATCTGACTGAAAAGCCCAGGATTTGAACCCCCAAAAAGCTCAGCTTAGTCCGGAGACTGGATTTCTTTGATCTGTTTTGACTTGTTTTTCTGTCTTTCTTTTATAAAGTAATCTCTTGTATAAGCATTCCCTATTTCGTCCTGCCATTCAAGCATCCCCTTAAGTAAGATTTCCTTGTTTTATTTGTGTTGTGCACTGTTCTTTATTTATAACCGGTAATGTTATTATTTGTGACAGCCCTGTAGTCTTTGGCACTTCTGATGCTGCAGTGTGTCTTTAAAATCTCAGTTATCTGATTAAAGCAGTGGGATTTGTTTTGGATTAGAGCCTTGTTTTGAGAAATAAAGCATTTTTTTTTGAGAAAAAAAACCTTCTTTTGAGAAATAAAGACTTTTTTTTCTTTTCTTTTTTTATTATAGAAGTAAAGCCTCTTTATGAGAAATAAAGCCTCATTGTGACAGCATAGTCTTAGGCTGAACTGGCGGCTACGGATATGGCTGCAGGCTGTTACTGAGTGTGCTACTGAGGGCAAATAATTTCACTCATATACTTTGTGCACAAAAGGAGGCTGCGGATATGGCTGCAGGCTGTAAGGGCATCGTATGCTTCAATGCATCTTCTAATCAAGCCATAGCCACAGCTGCCAAATTGGATATGGCCTTAGTTTGGATGGGGGTCTAACAGTAAATAAATAGGCTTAGTTTAATTAAAACCCTTAAGTGCGGGAGTAACCCCAGGAATTACACAAATGCAGGAAGGTTCCACTACTTACTGGCTTCCCAGTAAGCCAAAAAAGTTTGATTGGCAGAGGGGGGAGGGGGAGGGGTATTGGACCTCAGAACCTAGCACAGGCTGTCAGCAAAACATCTGGAACTCTGCTACAAAGGACAGATGGCTTAACTTTAGGGTTAGATCTGGTCAGGTCTCTATGTCTGTACAATTTTGTGCACAAAGTGTATGAGTAGAACTTATTTTTCAGCCCCTCGAATAATAATAAAAATGCACAATTCTGGGACCTGATCCTCCTCTTAAACATATTGAAACGCCCATTCTATAGAATATCAAGGACATTGACCCCCCTCCCCCAGGCCAATGCACTTTGGAGAAAACAGTGAAATAATTAAAATGTACCATGACTTAGTGTTACCACCGCTCACTTAAGGGTTTTAAGATGCTATTAAGCCATGTTTTATACACTATTAGTTGTTATAACTTTGTAAGATATGACCATGCATACAGAAGAGCATAACTGATGAGCCTCTTAAAAAGCTTGTTGTTAATTAAAGGCACAGTACATTATTTGCACTTACAAAATAAAACAAAAAACTTGAACACTTTTCAAGTTTCAAAGCTTATAAATTGTCTACTCGTGCTTAATTCCTTATTTTGAATGGCCACATTAGATAAGGAGTTACGGAGCTTTGACGGAGCTTTGACGAGGTTGGGTGAATTACAGAGAAACTGCCTTGGTCAAACTTAAACCACGTTTAATTCCTGCACCCTGCTTTTGCAGTAGCCTATATTGTAAGCTGTATAAAGCACATTTTTACAGTTTATAAACATTAAGGGCCATTTTGAGAAGTGCAATAATAAATAACACAGACAAGTCTCTCTTACATGTATATATGTACATGTGTACATGTACATTGTAACCCCTGATCGACCTTACTTTTTTTCTTTTTCCATCCCTGCAAAGCATACCATCATACTGTCGTCTTCTCTATCTAGTCCTCATCTAAGTTCCCGATGGCCCTAAAGTATGAATTCCCCATACATGGGTCATCAACGAGCGCAGTAAAGTAGCCAGTGTAATTTCATCGATTCAATATCATTACCAGACACATCCGCTAGGGCCTGCAGCACCAAATGCCACTGTGTGCACCGTACTGCATTAAAGGAGTTGTGTCGGACCCTGCAGTATTCATGTAAGATGTGTACCTCAACAGTGAAGATGAACTTTGTGAACAGGGAATGCAGTTTATTTCAATGGAAATAGTGATTGGGTATGATCTTGATTAAAATACTGGATCGTAAAAAAACTCATTTAGAGAGAGTGTTTACCACAAACCTTGTTTATAGATTGATTTCAAAGTTTCAAATCATACTTAATATTTAGCTGTTGTATTCCTTTTGTATTGTATTTAGTAACAAATAAATCAAATTTTAATTAAATTTTTGGGTCAATGAAGAAAAACTGACTAGATATAGGGATTTGGACCAGCAACCTCCTGCTCTACCAACTGGGCTATCTAGCCCTTTTGTGATGTGTTTGAATGTGTTTTCTTTTTGAAAATCGGTGCAGAAATCTGCCAGCCCATGTGCAGAGATCCTCATAAAATATAACGCAAGTTTTTGTGGCGCTAATATGCTAGAGTTTCATGTAGTACGTATCTTATGGATCGATAGAAAGATGTTTGATTTGTTGCTCATAGTAGATAAATAACCAAACGTCTGCCAGGTGCTGAAGGTTGCATCAATAGTCCTTTTAACTGTGTGTAAATTCTAATGAATTCAGCCCCTAGGGCCATCAAGTAAGACAAACTTGAGGATGATAATCAACATAGACGATTTCTAGTTATGGAGCTGTTGTCACTATCGTTGTCTTGTTGCCTGAAACCAGCAGTACTCATGGCTTATGGTTTGTATAAATACTAAAAAAAAGGAGCCAGAGTTATGCTCCTTTGTATAAAGACCAAAACAGCCAGAGTTCTGCTCCCTCATGATTGGTTAAAATGATTTGAAGTAACAAGATGTGCATTGGTGCTGATAAAAGTCAAATTCTGAGGATGTGGACCCTATGCGTTGATGTCATCATGCCGCCATCTTAGACTAGAGGTAAAACAATCAATACGCACATGATGGGCTAATGAGCGACCTGCTTTTGACCTCTAGCTGAGGGTGCCCTACTCAAATGGTGTCATGTGCATTAGGTCTGTTGTAAACACTTCAAGCAGGGGTTTCCTTAGTTGTCTGTGTGTGGATTTTAAAGCAGGCCTGTGGTGGGTCGTCAGGATTTTTCCCTAGGTCGTGGGTTCGAATCCCACCTGAGTGATATTGCCTTGAGGGCCACCGGAGTGAAATGCATTGCCCTTCTGTGTTCATTCCTCTAGGTTGTTCATATCAAGAGTCTGTTAATCCTCTACAATGTGACACTGCCCATTTTGGGGGTGTTTGATTTTTGTGCAGTCACTATCATATTAAAGATTGCTTCAAAGCATGGAGCTATAAAAAAGACAAAGGCAGTGAGGATGGACTCGGCATCATGGCAACTTGCTTTTGGCTGAAAACAAAATGTGATGTATAATAAATGTCTGCATCTGCACCCTCTGAATTAATTACTAAATCAGTACACAACAGGTGTGGTAGTTTTTCTACATTACAAACCATGCCTTCTTCTTTGTTGAATAGCGCAAAGGACATTATTATTAATGGCTTTTCTTTGTTATGATTGTCAACATGGCAATTGTCATCACTAGAGACAGGTTGCTCTGTTAGTGAAGGGCAAGGTGTTTTTTTTGCCTGCCAATCTTTACAAATCATATTACGGTGATGTCCGCTGCTCCGAGGGGCCTCCAGCTGGCCTTTCACCAATCGGGCAAGCTCTGTAGTCGAGAGCAAAGGCATCTGTGCTAGAATCAATGCACTAGCCAGCAATGCAGTCATGCGTCTTTTGGATGCCTTTAAAGAACCTTTGACAAAATGCTGATGCCCTACTTTATGTAAACGTAGGTCCCCCCCCCCCATATGTCAAATAGTAACACATCCTGATGCCCTTCTTTTCATTTATGTGACAAGTTGGCCTTAATGTTGTAATGAACAGCAAATTAGGACTACCCTTTTTATTTATTTACGTGTTAAAGTATATGTTTCAATTAATAACTAATTTGGAAGCCCTCTTTTCATTTATTTATAATGTAAAAGTATTTTCAGCATGCATTAGGACGCCCTATTTTTGTTAAAATAACAAACGTTGTCGCCTTACTTATCATTTATTCACGCGTGAGAGCATTCGAAGTAAGCAAATATTAATTAATGACTAATTTGGACACCTTATTTCTAGCATCGGATAGAGTGTGTGAGTCTCATCTGAGTTCCCCTGTGAATTTGGTCCCACAAAACCTAGGTAATTGTAATGACAATAAAGCACATGTGTAACACTGGCAATTCTAAAAGGCTAGCACTTTTATGTGACCCAACATATACAAGAAATAACAAACCTGTGAAATGTTAAGCTCAATCGGTCTTCGGAGTCATGAGAAAACAGTAAAGAAACTCCATTATATGTTTTTACTGTTTTCTAACATCGGGTTTTGGACACGCGAGATAAAGACTAATTGTTTTACTCATTTCCTCAAAACAAGAGCATGTCAAGCAAAACTATTTCAAGGGAAGTTTTCCACCATGACCATCTTTATACGATGTAAGTTATGTGCGAATCTGTGAACATTTAAAAAAAAAAAAAATTTTTAATATAAATCTTACCAATGTTGTGCACACCCTTTAAAGAGGGGCTCCAAGGCCAAATTTAGTTTGGTGATCCGTTCATTTTCCAATGGATAGGGTCGTTATGAAAGTGGGGGAAAAGCCTCACAAGTCTCTAACCTGTCTCTTAAAGCAGTGTAAAATGCCACTGTGTTTGATACCCTTCAAGTGCATTTTTTTCAAAATCCCAAACGTCCGATGATGTAACATTTATATGGTCTTTACATTTTTTTGTGCACTGAATTTTTAGGTGATTCCCCGATTTTTGATGATATTCAATCCAAACGGCATTGAATATGACCGTTTGGTTGGCACAAAAATTCCCCCTTTTGAATTTATAGTCCCGATTGTTTTTTATGTCCAATGACGTCATGTTTCAAATTTCGATCTAGATGAGTATAAAATAAAATGGCATTTTACAGGTTTGAGACTTGTCTTTTTTAGCAATCTAAATCTTGTGTTTCTCTTTAGCAATCTCCCTTTACGTCTAATTTTTTTAAAGAGATATAAAAGGAATCCTACAGAGGATTTGAATCCTTTTAAAATAAAACAATCAGGAGGTTTGGGGGGGGGGGGCTGGCAGGGGAGCACGTATCATCCTCCAGACCAGGAAGAGACCCATGCCCTCTACCTATTCTCATCACTGTTTACTTAATCGAATCACATCCCCGCATCCCAACATGTAAATACTGGGCCAGAGTTATGCACACCTATGTTTGTACATGTAGGCTAATTATTGTTAGCGGGCACAAAAACTGCATCTTAATAGTCAAGAGGTTTCCCGAACGTCTTGATCAGGTGATATGTAACCCAAATATTGCTCCATAAGCAATGCTGTTATAACCTACCCCCTGAAGACAGACCCCCCAAAATGCCTGCGAGTTATTGTAATACCATTGCAGGGAATTAACTAGCCTGGGCAGGCCACAGATAGGATTCCCAGGGTAGTGGTTCGAGGGGCGGGTGGGGAGAGATTTTTTTGGATGGAGCCCTCGCTGACCAATTATAAACGGTCAGCTGAGTGAGGGCCAGTCTGTCGTCACGGTTAGGGTCTGTGGCGAGAGCCCCTTCGTTGACCAATTACCAGCGGTCGGCGGAGCATGGATGAAAAGCAATCACACATGCTGGACAAATACGCCGCGGGCTACGTTTTAAGAATGAGTATGCTTTTAATATGCATAAGACGTACCGCCCTTTCCATGGCCAGTGGGGGAGCTTTCTGGGTCATTGCTATACATGGATCATTAGATGATGGGGCTGGCACGCGAGAAGTCCCGCACCATGCTTCACCACTTAAAGAAAACCCTCTAAACCAGAGCCAGTTTCTCATTGCCCATAAAGCGTCTTAAGAGAACGGCAGCATCAGCTCTGGAACGAAGAGAAGGGGGGGGCTCGGGACTTTGTGCACGGTTTGATTAGAAGAATCGTGGAGAAGAAACACTTGCATTCCCCATTGTGAATGTCTTGCAAGTTCCGACTTGCTGACTGAACGTGTTTATCTAAGTATCGTATCCTGGCACTTAACGTGATCAGGTTTGTTAATGCCCCCGTTAGAGGCGCGTTAAACTGCTTTGTGTGAAGTCCAATTTCATCCCCTTTAAATCATCAGGGAATCAACGCATTATAAATCTGGTCCGTGCTTGTTTACACACCCTGGCTGTGGCAATTTGCATATTAATAATTCCAGTGGCCAAATCAATTCATAATGTATCACTGACATTCTGAAGCTCACGTGTAAGTCATTTCTCTATCCGACTGTTGAATTGTAATTCTATTATAGATTTTGTTCACTCAGCTATAATGTCATGCAGACAATTGGAACATAAACTCCCGTATTTTCTTGATGAGCATTGGGGGAATAATGTTGCTACTCAAATTCTCCTGATTTGCTTAATATTGATCCTTGATTCATTTTCTTCTGATACTGCAAAGCCAACTGTCAGGTGTGTACTTAAGATGAGACTTTATGTACAGTTTTCATATAAAGATAACATAAACCAAAGTGGAGGGGGAAGGTATTTACAGGCTGATACATGTACGTAGTACGGGTCATTCCACTGTGACTCGCGTTACACTAAACACAGCTGTCATAAATCTGGTCTGTGAATGATTGTATTGAGTTGATATGTTGATTTCTGTTATTATTATAACACGTCCAGCCACCGATTTCACGAAACTGTACGCAACTGCCTAAGTCCACTTGTGCAACATTAATTGCGTAATTTGTGCACCACTTTGAACATAAGTGAACTTATGCAGTTGCGTAAAGTTTTCGGGAAATTGACTGCAAAAAGATCATTCCAAAAACCAGCTTTCTGATTGCTGTGGCCAGTGTAACCATCCTTTCTTGGTGGAAAACCCAGTAAGGTCTGCTGCCAATTGTCATCTTGCAAACCACTCATTTGCAGCCGTCACTGCCCGCAATGTATGCCAACTTTCCCAGACTTACTAGAAGCTCCTCTTTTCCACTGGACACTGTGATAGTTTCCCCTATATCCGAGTCCAGCCCACGAAGCTCGAAGACACGTCATTGAAGTTCACTTTCAAAACTTTCTGGATGATTTCAATCTCGCCCTAATATCCAGCAACTCTCTTGGATGAAGGGGGGGGGGACAGCTTAAGAGAGGCCATTCCACGAGACTATTTAAAACTTGGAAACCCGATCTTAATGCCAAGTGTGTAAATATAGATGAACCCATCAAATTTATAAGAGTCTTTCTCTTCTTACTTGGATATCTTTTATAAGGAGGAAGGAAGCTCTTTAGAGAAGGACTTGTGGGAATATGGTACAGACTTTTTTTCCCCTTTCTTGTTCTACAACTTACTGTGAAGTTTTTCTTCCGCAAATAGGCTTGCTGTCCCTTTCCCCCCATTGGTAAGTCAAGCACATAGAGATTACAACTCATCCATCGTTTATTAAGACTTCAAGTGACAAGTTCCTCGATAAAAAAAGGGGTGGGGGCTTAGAGTTTGTCTCTCGTTTTCAAATGGCAGACCCAAGGAAAGATATTATACTTTATTTCCTCCGCAAAGTGCTTGGAGTTCATCATCATTTATTCTAATGCTCTCTCACCCCTTTAATGCGCCGCCCCCCCCCCCTCTGCGATTTTTGATTGACACCTGTGGTTTACTTTATCAATCCCCGCAAAATCATTTTCTGTAATTCCCCAGCGGATGATGAATTCAGACTTGCAGTTAAATGTCATAGCTCCTCATTGTAGCATCAGTTTAATGTGCCTCTGATTACCGAATCGGAAGCTCGCAACTTGAAAAGAGCTCATCTTACACACCTTTCAGCGATTGAGTTTTTTTTTTCTTCTTTTTTTCTTTCCAAGTCTCTCTCTCTCGCTCTCTCTCTCTCTCTCTCTTCGCTAATAACTGGTTCCTCAGGAGTAGGAAACGAGGGAGTGAAAAAAAAAAAAAAAAAAAGCCGGAGAGAGACGAACCTCTTGTAGGTAGTGTTTGAATGCTGGAAACTTGATCTATATATGTAGTAAGGCAGATATTAAAGATGCTTCCTCGGGCATGTACACTCATCAAAGTCTCTCCCTGTTTGAAAAGAGGGGTGCTGACAGGACGTAGCTTCTTTGTAAATTCTTGTGTGGGTCTTTTAAGGCGGACGTTGCTCACTGTCCACACTGTCCCTTCA
Source organism: Pycnopodia helianthoides (assembly GCA_032158295.1). Classification (NCBI taxonomy): domain Eukaryota; kingdom Metazoa; phylum Echinodermata; class Asteroidea; order Forcipulatida; family Asteriidae; genus Pycnopodia; species Pycnopodia helianthoides. The sequence continues at coordinate 12,827,180 of CM063243.1, forward strand.
CTGAACTTGTCTCCTGTAGCTTTGTGTTTTTTTTTTATAGTTTTGTTCTCACTGGGAAGCGGATTCATACCTGGAGTTCACTATAGCCGAACCTTGAATACACTTTTAAGTTCAATATCTTCAAGCAAACTTGAATTCTCAGTTCGGATTGCACGCTCCATAGTAACGAGAGTGTATTGCTCGACCCATGTGGCACCCTATTCTAACGTGCTGTTCTAAGCCCGTGTATTGCGCTATTTTTAAGCTGTGCGTCAAATTTCGCTTGAAAATAAATTCCTCATCACACATGTGCTCATGGAATACAGACAAATATAGTGGCGTCTGCATCCTGTATGCAGCTCAGCCTTCGGCCTCATTGGATATGGGACGCAGAACGGCTATATATTTTTCCGTATTTCACTCACGCTTGTGGGATAACTAATATTAGCAGGGTTGGTTTGGGTATTTAAAAAAAAAGACCAAAGACAGGAGTTTGTTCAGGGTGTGATGCACAGATTGTGGGGAGTTGGGGGTCTCTGTACTTTGCCCTATAATTTCCAACCAGAAGTTTTATATGGAGTGAGACCACTAAAAGTCCAGTAGTGAGATGTGAAGTTTGCTTCTGGTATTTTTGTGAATTGATAAGTCAGATTTAAAACTTTGCAATAATAATCAAAATAATAACTAGTTCTTATATAGCGCATTTTACAATAACGTAGCAATGTGCTTTTACATTAGTGCCCTGGTCATTGGGCCAATAGCATTCCTGTAATCTTTCTCAGCTCCCTTGGGAGTATACGGCCCGAGCTGGCGTGGCGTCAAAGCTTTTTCAACACATTACTTACCCTCGCAGGTACCCATTTATACCAAACCCATTAGTTTTTTCAAACACAATATCAAACACAATATCACCTCTACCTCGCAGGTACCCATTTATACCCCTGGGTGCAAGATGGGAAACAATCAAGTTTTAAAAGGAAGGTTATGATTGGTGATCACTCTAAAAATGAATGGCAATGAAAACTTACTTGGTTAGAAGTACAGCAACTTTTGATAGTATAAAGCATTTTGAGAAATATTTCAATTCAAAATAATGTGGATATGGAAAAAAAAAGATGTCAGTTTTTATCCACCAAAATTTGAATCTGAGAAACGTTTCTGTCGAGAAACATTTCTCAGATTGTGTATTCCTATGAGGGATTATTCTTTATGCATGGACTTATTCGCTGCGGATTTTGGTGATTTTTTAAAAACGCGACCACCTTTTGCAATGAAATTTTCACAGATTAGTTTTAAGTTCAGTTTTTTTTATAGTATATATCTTCATTTATGTAGGTTTAAAACAATCAAACTTTCCCCAAAACCAAAGGTATACTTGCCTTTAAAGTGACACCATGGAAGTCATTTCACGATAAAGCCCAGTTTAAACCTCATGGACGTCATGACTCTATATTTTAACTCAAGTGAATTTTTTTCTTCTTTTTTTCGAATTTGTGTTGTATAAGAACCAGACTTGTGAAAAGAACCGAGTGTGTAACAACTCAATATTTAAACCGTTATGGTCCGACTGTGCCTTCAGGGGGATGTACTCCACCCCTTTAAACAAACAATGAAGAAAATAGAGGACCCCGAAGGTTTGTCTATTGTTCCATTGTATTGCAGACAGCTGACAACTGTTGTCAGCTGAGACACCTATTATAAAAGCTTGTTAAAGTCAAGTATATGGCAATGCCTACGTACAATGTAAAACATCAAAACCAATGTAATTAATAATATCAGAGTTGTCCATTTTGAAATTGGGTGAAACAAAAATAATTATTTTAGAATTTGTGTATTCATAATTAGTTAAGAAACTTAACATTTTACCTAAGTATGCCTCCCTGTTTTGAGGAAATGGTACAAGACTTTGGTACAAGAAGCTGAACTTATAGGGAAAGTGTAATTTTACAGTGGTGTGGATTTTGAGTTTTTCAAAAATGTTCTTCATCTTTAAGTCTGTTGAAATTGTAGCACCCAAGACACTTGCTGTATTTAGACTCCTTTGTCCTGTGAGTTACACGCAAGTGGTCAGTTCCCTCTTTAGTATCCGATTTCTTTGAGCCAAAAGTTCCCCGATAAAAAGGTCCAGGTGTACATGTAGATAACACACAAGTCATATAACCTCTATCAAATGTCTTTTTAATACTACTGGCAACTTGTCAAAGGTATCTTGGATCCTGGCCAACTTCAAGATCGCGCCAGGCCATTTTAAGAGGAGAGTCCTACCCTCCATCTCCCAACCAACCCCCCCCCCCTCTTCTTGTTCCTCTCTCCGTCACTAGAATCTTATTTCTCTTTTTCCATGGAACAGGATCTCCACAGCCAATCTCTCTTCCTTTCTTTTCTAATCGACAGTGCGTGACTGTTTCCTTTTGACCCCCGAGACACATAACGGCCTCAGATGATCCCCCTGTGTCCTGTTTCATCCGCCCAGAAGGGGCATGTCCAGACTTGTCCACTCTTGGAGTGCGATGCACGACAGAACATGCTGACCGAAACTGTAGGGCAAAGAGAGAGAGAAAAGAAAAAATTGGAAAAAGGGGGGGGGGGTCAGAATCTAGGTTATGAAATGCATAACTGATTGTAAATTGGGCCGTTGACATTGGAAATGTGCCAGATGGTCAGATGCCTCAATCTAATAGATCATAGATACATTGATTTCCATATTTTGGTATTCAATTAATTTGCATTTGCACTTGAGATTGGGAAATTGTGAGTGCTGCGGGGCTATTCATGAACATTTGTATATACTTAGAACGGGTTGAGTGGCCAGGAATCAAACATTGCATTAAAGTTTTGATGGTCTGCGGAATAGGATGAATGGCAGACTGTAGGTTAGGGATGGTCAAACAAAAAGAAAAAGTTTGGGGAAATTGGTTTTAAGATTTTGAAAGCATTGTGACAGATTCCAGGAGGCCTTTAGAATGAAAAGAAACCTTGATAGAGATGAACAGTTTCATAATGGTCCAGAGTTGAATGCAGGTGCGAAAATCAGTGGAGTGCCCCACGCTTGTAGATCAACGTTAGGGTGTTAACAATGTGTCAGGAGTGTTTCGTTTGCCAGAGGCAGCACGGCTGATCAGGTTATGAATTGATAGCGCTAATGCGACCGGAGATACTCCGGCAAACCCCGGGCTAGGACGGGGGGCCCCGATTGACTCCAGTGTTCGGTCCATCATTGGGGGGGGGGGGGAGACACGACAACAAACCCTGTCTAGTTGTCGGTCACAGGAATGGGGGTATGTTGATGCGGAAATCCTGCCATATTAGATTGTGCGCTGATTGATGATGGATATTAGTCATCATTGGCTGTGTGATCGGCGGGCAGTTACTTACGTCGCCGAACTTGCTCCAGTTTTTAAGGGTCTCATCTGAAAGACGTCATGAGGCAATCAGCCAAATAAATTTGTTAGCGGGTTTTAAAATTGATGAAGCAGAGGGACTATACCTTCAGACACAGCTTACCATTTCTCCTCGGTGGAAGGGGAAGGACCGTCTTTGATTTTTTTGTAATGAATTTTTAAGGAGCACCAAGGGAAAGACGAGGAGCAAATGCCACTGTCTACATCTTTCCCTTGGTAGAAAGAGTTTGATTCTCTCATCACAGGTTGGAACCGATGAGAATGACATAAATTGAACATGCTCACAGGTTTTATATTTAATGAGATGGTTAAAAAACACATTTTGCCAAAATGTCTGTAATGATTTTTCGAATTGAAAACAAGTGCAGTTAGGCCTATCATGGGATGGGATTGCAGGACTTCAATGAAATGGATTATGCACGAAATTTTTGTCAACAGCTGTCATTATCACCATCAAACCATAGTGGTTTGTGTCGTCGATAATGATAATAATAATTATAACGGACACTTAGAAAGTGCCAGTCTCTCTGCTCATGGTGTATTAACAATATACCCCGGTCACTGGGCCATTTATTTCATTCCTTAATAAGCCATCTCAGCTCCCTGGGTATTGTAGAGCCTGTGCTGCCAAGTATGTAGTGCATCAATCACAAGAACCATATCTTCCCTCAAGGGAACCCTTTAAACTCCTGCGTAAAGAGAAGCAATTAGAGTTAAGTGTCGTACTCAAGGACACAAGTGTCATGACCGGGATTCGAACTTGCACTCCCGTGACACCACAACTTGGGTCCAGTGCACTGGACTGCTCGGCCGTGACTCGATTACTGCATCACAATCGTCTTAGCAATGAAGATTGATTCGCTGGCTAACTTGTCTCAAAGTGAATCTTAGTGCTTTGTGAAAGCACGTAACCTACCACGACTGTTTTGAATAAAGGATTTTCTTCCCCGACAAAGGTCATCTCAAGTTTACATCATTATTCAGTGATTAAATTCTGGGACGTACCTGTAACACAAGCTCTCGTTAATCTTTCCAGTCCACCTCTTAGATTATCCCCATTTTCGGCTTCAACATTTATCCTTATCCATAAATCACATGGCGTTTTCCTTTCCTCCCTTCCTCTTAAAGGTATTATACAGGATTGGTAGAGCTGACAAAACAGTCGCAAACAAAGTTCAAGTTTTGTGTGATTAACCATTTATATGAAATAACAAATCTGTGAAAATTTGAGCTCAATTGGTCATCGAGGTCACGAGAAAATAGTGAAAAGAGACCTTATGTGTTTTCTGTTTTTTAAACATCAAGTTTATTATCGCGCGCGATAAAAAAACTATTGTTTTATTCATTTCTCAGAAACGATAGCATTTAGGCAGAAATATTTTAAGGAACCCTTTCTACCATTACTTACTTTAAGTCATGTAAGTTATGTGTGAATCTGTGAACTTTGTGTTTTTCGATCTTACCAATAGTGTACAGGGCCTTTAGTATCAGACAAGTGATGGCCTGTTTTATTCACCTTTCCACATGTTGTAACTAACTCAGTCACCTGCTTCAAAGAGACATCACTTTGATAAATGTTGAACAAGAAAAAAAATCCACTGCATTGAGAAATAGAAGATAGACCAGAAACCGAAGTGTGTATGTTTTAGGTGTTAGCTTGAATCTATTGCTGATCTTGGGATGGGTGTTACGTAGGACACTTCGCTCTGTTTATTAAAGGGACAGGTTAAGTTTAGTTCGTTGGAGTGTTGTAGTACTCGGTACTCATACTGAAGTACTACTCAAGTGTGCTACTCAAGTACCTTTTTTTAAGGTACTCTAACTTGTACTGGGCTAGCAAAGTACTCATACCTGGTACTCATACTCGAGTATCGTTTTTTTAATGGTACTGGTACTCGGCTTGCAGAGTACTCGCCTAAAATTGTACTCTGACTTGATTTCAGATAGTCATGGTCAACATACCCCTTTCCTATTCTTGTTCCACTTTTCCAGTACTTTAGTGAAAGAATTGATTATGTCTCACTGTATCAGACCACATGTTTACCATCTGTAGAACATGTTTTGAAAGTGACAAACAAGCAAAAGGCAGAAGGGAACTGGAATATTAAAGCAGAAAGAAGGAATGAGGAGAAAGAGTGGATTGATGTCTTGTGCCGTTATGTTAAAACTGAGAACAGTTGTGAGTACTAAACAGGAAAGCATGACTCTGGTAAAGGGGTTCCTTTGTGTGATGCAGTACATTTGAAGGATTTGGTGGAGTTAAGTATCGTCAAAGTCTGATTTTAAAACAATACAAAAATAAGATTTCTTTTTCTTCTCTCTGTGCAGGTTGTCTTCGGTCTTCCCTTTGGTCCAGAGATTGATGTGTGGTCAGTTGGCTGCATCTTGGCAGAGGTACGATTCTTCTTCCACTTTAGTAAAAATTATCGAGATGTTTCACGAGTTTCAGCCTCTTTTAAAAGAAGTGACTGTCTCAAAATCTCAAAAGTCAGAATGATAGGAACATTATAACTGAATTAGTTAACCAGTCCTGCGGGGGGTGTTTTCCTCAAAAACCTTGTGTCATACACTTAAGGATATTAATACTTATGGTGTTAGACTGAACAAGTTTGGGAATATATTCCAGGTGGTTTTTTTTTTTAACTATTCGAATAGTTAAAAAAAAAAACACCTGGTATTAAAAGGTTAACTGTATATCAATTACAAAATCAAGTCAATCCGTGTATAAAATCTGCTCTGTCCCTTCCCCCAATCCCTACCTTCTTCCACCACCTCTAGCTTTATCTGGGAGAGCCGCTTTTCTTCGCTGTCACCAAGGACGAGCTGCTCGACAAGATGGTGACGTCCCTTGGTCCCCTTCCGATCCACATCTTCCAGAGAGGCAAGTTCTACTCCGAGTATGAACGCTACATTGGCAAGCCGCAGTCTATGCTGGGTAAGAGGAGTGTACATGTAGGATTCTACTGTCTGGCAGTGATGGGCTGTAGCATAAAGAAGTGATGATGCCCCTCCTCTTGCACCCCTCTTGCGCCCATCTTGCACCCCTCTTGCACCCGGCCCTCTTGCACCTCTCTTGCACCCCTCTTGCACCCCTCTTGCACCCCTCTTGCACCCCTTAGCACCCCTCTTGCACCTCTCTTGTGCCCCTCTTACACCCCTCTTGTGCCCCTCTTACACCCCTCTTGTCTCAAAGGTATCCTTATTATTTAGATCTTTCTGGTACCTAAACTTAGTAGCACTGTTAACCCATAATCTGGAAGATACTTGTGAATTAGGAAACGATAGTAAAGGAAAACTCTTAGGTAATCGGGTAGAAATCTAATCCAATTGGCTCTGATTCAAGCGGATGGGAGGGGTTGGGGGAATTAAACCTGGGTCTACGGAGATGAAAGGTAGGGAAAGATAACACCGGCCAGCCTGATCAGTATGCATGAGGTTATTGATGTACAATGTAACATACAATTTTATGGCTCTGCTTTCCGTGAGCAAAGAATCGGCGCTTACGGAAGCAGGGAATTCCGCGCTGATGTCAAGCGTATTTCACGGGTTAGCAGAGAATTTCTGCTTGTGTGGGTGTGTACCCCACATTACTAAGCACTCTTTGCTTACACAGCGAGTGTAAAATGTTGCACTTGCCCTGTATAGGAAGGGTAACACAAGCGCAGAACACGGCGGTAAGCAGAGAGCCATGAAAATGGGCCCAGCTCTCTTTATTAAAAAAAACAACACCCTTAGTTCTACACAAAATAATTGCTAGAGATCCCCTACAGGTTAAATGATCACCATCTGATATGTCATTTGGTGATTTACTGTGAACCACTCTCATTTGAAGCAGTGTATGTCACCTGCACAGTAGATTCTCTTGTTGGAACTCCCTTTTTGTTTAAACACTGGCTGGATCAACAAATACGCATGTAACTTGACTCTCGAATGTGGTGGACAGGGTAGCACATGTGTGCAAAGGGGTGGGGGGGGGAGTCTACAGTAGTCAAGTTCTGTTTGATGACAGAGAGCTTGAACAAATGGAGGGGGTGTGCTGGTTTGTTTAAAACTTTCTCAGATTTCTTTTTTTACTGTTGTGCTGGTTGCCACAAAGGGATGGGGAGGGTTTTTCAAGTTTGTTTGGTACTGTCTTATTTTATTCCTTCCTTTTTATTGAACACTTGGGCTATTGACCCAATTCACCTGACTTCATTGTCACAATAATCTTGCTCATGCCATTTTGGCAGTCGAGTTATACAGTGTAGTGCTAACTTTAGGCGACGCGGAGTTTACACGCTTACCCAAAACGGTGAGAGTGGCACAGTCGCCTCATGTGATGTGCGTGGAAGAGGTCAATAGGTGTGCCCGCAAATCCTTTTTATCGCTCTATGTGCACATAAACCTCCTTTAATAGTTTGCCAGAATGGGTAAATCTGGGGAAGAACATGAGGACACCTTATCCACTCCAAGAAAGAGCATCCTTCTCCAATTTCTTTACAAATTGGTCATTAGTTGCTGACAAGTCATGCCCAGGGTAGTTCTCAAGGGCAGTTCCATGGTTACTTGGGTTACATTGATGACATTTATCAGGTTGTTGACATGATTTATGTGACTCGATATGTTAAAGTTTGTTATTGATGGTGACGAATTTCAATATTTTCACAAGTCGTGGAAATCGCATGAGAAAACAAGGTTGTCTGATTTTCGTGGTCAGGGCAGTGTGCAGTAACCATGTGTAAATCAAAAGCACTCAGTGTACACTGACATCACCTTCAACGCCTAAATGTCCCTTCATTGTCATCGGTAGTCCCATAATGATAATAATAATGGCGTTCTCAATGTCAACCCTGCCATAACAGACTGGAGAACATCAACCTCGCATAAAAAACCTTCAACCTGAAGATTGATAATAAATGACCCATTATCGCACGCACTTAACCCCAGAGCAAACTCTGTATTCACCTGTGTTGTCAGGCTCCATGATAAAAATCCTTGTATGGCCCACCCTTGATCATATCAACTACGACACACTGCACATGCCTAAACAAATTTAGACTAGACAGCAGAAAGGCTTGAAAATAAAAGCTCAGAATTTTGTCAGGATTTACACTGAATTCAGAGTTTTTTTTCCCCCCAGATCTCTCTGCACCTTTTAGATTTTCTTGAAAGAGGCAAACTTGCCATCACAGAGATGAGAAGACTTGCCTTTGTTATGAACAGGGCCCAATTTCACGGCTCTGCTTACCCCCAAATTCTGTGCTTGTGACCACCATTCTCTGCTTACTGTGCAAGCGCCGAATTCCTGCGCCAGCTGTGTAATCAAAGAATGCCTAGTTACGTGGAGTGCGCACAAGCAATAAGTTCCCTGCTAACCCGTGGAATACGCTTGCCCCTAGCGCGATTCCTTCTAAGCGCCGATTCTTTGCTTACGGTAAGCAGAGCCATTAAATTGGGCCCAGACCTTCTGATTTCTGTTTGAAATGATGTAGAGAGTCTTTAAACCTCTAACAAGTGGCGTGTCTGGCCAAAGCGGTTAAGAGCACCGAACACAAGCTCTGTTGCTTTTGATCGGCAGAGTGTGGGTTCAAGCCCCAGTCGTGACACTTGTGTCCTTAAGCAAGACACTTAACCATTATTGCTTCGTCCTTCGGATGGGACGTAAAGCCGTAGGTCCCGTGTGTTGTATTAAAAACCATGGCTACCTCCATGTAAAAACCATCATCGATGCACGTAAAAGACCCCAGTACACACTTATCGCTAAGAGAAGGGGTTCGCCCCGGTGCGTCTGCCAGTGCGTTTATCTTCAATCATTTGAAGGCTGCACTCAAAAAGGAAGAAGAAGAAAAACATGTAACTTTCTGTACATTCAGGGAGCTTCATTTCCACACCAAGAGGAAGCTTCTGTCAAATTTTCAGGATTGTTCATTTTCATACAATCTCATCCCTGTAGGAAGTGCAGAAAGTGCAGAAAGAAAAACCCTGCCGTAACAGACTAAAAGATTGCTCTCATTTGAAACCTTCAACCTAAATTGAGACTGAGCTAGAATAAGGAATCAAGCCTCATTTAAATCTATAACCACACATTCTAAGGGTGTTTTGAGAAAACAAAAATAATGATACTTTACTATAATTGGATGTGGGTCCAGATGGAATCGCTAAATGAATCGCACGCCTGACCATTTCTAGGACGGCTCATAAAAGGACTTTGCACTCTGCCAATTTGTCAATCTGTCTTTATTTTATATTGTGAAAAAGTGAGTTGCCGTCCGAGTTCAGTCCTTTGAATCAAAAAATAATTTTGCACAGATTAGTTTGGATTTATTTATTTCAAATCAGCGGCGATTTTAGTTTCTTCATGGGGGGGGGGGTTCTATTACCTTAGATAAATGGAAAGTGGCCTCAGCCATCAAAAGCCCACTTGAAAAAATTAGAGCAGAAGTATGAGAATTGAGACCTTCTGTGGAGTAATTTGAACCATCAAAGTAATGTTGGCGGACATAAATTTGTCACAGGAGAAGGAGTTAACCCAAATAATGGGAAACGTAATCACACTCGCCGCTGCCTCCCCACAGTAAATATGATCTATGACATCCTCGGCGATGGAGGGGGGAAATATTAGATGGCCCTGTTTCTCCCTCACAAATCATTATTTCAAGTCACCTATGCCAAAACAGTGTTGCGCTAGATGGTCTAAATGATTTTTGCTGTTACTTTTTAAATTGCACATTTCTTTTTTTAAACCAAGCAATTTAGAAATCTCAAAGTGAAATTTAAAAAGATTGAGATGAAACGACCAAAGTTTTAGATGCAGAGCTAGATTTACATTCTTCAACTTTATTAGCTACTGCTTAGCTACTGGTTTTGGTTTTGTTTTGTTTTTTGTGTGGGGGTGTCCTGTATGTGTGGAGATGTCTTTATTTGTTTTGTCCACTTTGTCGTTTTGAAAGAATCTGTTAGTTTCCTTTAATAATGCCATTATTATCTACTTGATACAAGTTTTATTTTAAAAAAAATTACTGGTATATGCCTCAGCATAGAAAGTGTCTTTGATCATGGGGCTTCAAAACTTGTTTGTGCTCTAGTCAATCTATAGTTCTGTGTAAAGTACCAACCAACAAAATCAGTTTAAAATATTTTTTATTTCAAATGCATAAATGTGTTTTAATGTATAGTTACAGGCAAAGTTTGTGTGCACTCTAGAGCAGAAATTGAAATTGATGACTAGTGACAGTGCATTTCTTAAATAACCTTGAGGGGAACAGGTCCATATGGGCTTGTTATCATCCCTTGTCTTTGATCTTCCTCATCTTCCTACGAAGACAGTAACTTCAGTGAGACCCTGGGGGTTTATCAAACTGTACAATTGCATATGTACAGTCGGTCACCTGTTTGTAGTGGAGCAACTTATTTTTAGGTGTCTTGCTCCAGGACATTTAAACAGCATGACTGGTAGTCACTTGGGGATTGGAATTTAAAAATCGCACACTAGTTTGAGAAAGTCACAAAGGATAAAAACAAAGCATTACTTATGTGTAAATGTGTATTAGCTCTTTCCTTTTGAGGACTTTCGCCATGCAGTCGTAGACGAGCCAACATAATCTTGATTTTTTTTTAGGTTTCTGAGTTGTAGCACACTCAGTATTGCACCCTTCCTTTAAAAGTGTGCAAGAGTTTAATCTCCAGTTGAGTCATGACTTATGCCAAGAATCACAAGAGCATGTAACTCCCACAGCTTAATATTTTACCTGCAGTGTAATCCTGAGTGATATAGATACTTGCGATAACTCCTGTACCCCACGCTAATAAATAATCAAGAAGAAATCAAGCATAGGCCGTTCTCTCAGCGACTCTGAGGTTGTGCCTCATAAAATAAAATAAAAAAACTCTGCAATTATTGACCGGGTCCAGGTCTCCGGTATTGAAATCCTGCCGCTTCTCGTAACGGCTTAATTACTGTGGGAGTTTCCCAACAGACTTTATGTAAATTCCCCCCCCCCCCATTGTCGTCTAAACTCCGTCTAATAGACCTAATAAATATCCCTGTGGACTCGCGGACTGGAGCAAACCATCTGGTTTTGGGGGAAGAGTATTGCTGGATTGGTTAGAGGACTTGAGTGGAGTCCTCCAGGGTTGCTACAACTCAGAAACCTTTAAAAAATCAAGATTATGTTGGCTCGTCTAGCCAGAAAAGCGACCGCAAGGCGAAGTCCTCAAATAAAAAGGAAAGACTAATTCACATTTACACATAAGTAATGCGTTGTTTTGATCCTTAGTGACTTTCTCAAACTAGTGTGCGATTTTTCAGGTTCCAACCCCCAAGTGACTACCAGTCATGCTGTTTAAATGTCCTGGAGCAAGACATCTAAAAATAAGTTGCTCCACTACAAACAGGTGACCGAATGTACATTTGAGAATCTCATGGGGAAAAACGTACTCATGCTCTGCTGAACCCTGGTAGTTCCTAGAAGACCTCGAGTATGTTTGCATCAATGTATTACATAAGTGTGTGACTGGGGTTGTCTTTTGTATAATTGACTTAGTCTGTTTGACTTTAAAAAACAAACAGTTGATGTTAACTTTTCCTCATTTCAGCACAACTATTTAGATATTGCACGTTGCCAGATACCTCAATGGTTGTCAGTATAGACAAATAACACTGAGGTATTATCTAGATGTGTTTTACATGTACGTTTAATCATTAACACTTCGTTACTTCATTCTGCAGAGACACTGAGCAAATTGTTCTGCAGTCTGAGGGGGCCGGGAGATTACAACTTTCGCAGTTTCATTCTGGCCTTTCTGCAGTACAATCCGAGTAAGTGTTTTCACCCAGCGATGAATTTCTAGTTGACAGAATGAGAAGGGTATTGATACATGAGAGGGATGTCATTCTGGAAAATGGATGAAACAGTTTACAAATCAATCTAGGAATAGTGTGTATTGTAAGTAAATGAAAGGATACAATCCAAGTACGATTAGTCAGAGTTTGCCGTGTACTTATTCAGTGACTAGCCAGTTGGACTTAGCTTGGCATTTCACTTGTCCATCATACTTTTTTTTATTAAACAGGGATGCTCTTCAACACTGAACTAGCCAGCCAGACTACTTCAGAGTGAAGTTTGACTGGTCCTCAGGTGTTTGAACTGGCATTTGGCCAGCACAGAACGCTGTGTATCACTCTGGAAAATGGATAATATTGTACAAATCAATCTAGGAATAGTGCTGCTGTGTACGGCGCACAGTGGTGTGGTCTAGCGTGCGATAGACCCTTCTCAGATGGTGTCACTGTATTATTGCTCGCCGCACATCATGCACACAAGTTACTTGAACTGCAGGAAGATGTGCTACGAAATGCAATGCTGGATGGCACTACGCATAGTATCCTACATGTGCAGGGTACTACTACTACCTCCTGCATTGCTATAGATATTGAGACATTAGTGAGAAGGATCACTAGTAAAAAAAAAGGTTGAGGGAAAATGCACAGAGAATGGTACCAAAGTGCACAGTTTGATTCATGAATGCTGCTTAGTCCTCCAATCAAATAAGAAGATTCTACATTGGTGTTATTTATTGTAGGCTTAATGGTTCAGGCAAAAATCAAAGCATTTTTTTTTCTGTTAACATACATGTGTATTCACATTATCTTGCAGGTGATCGTATCTCTGTTAGTGATGCTTTTCTACATCCATTCCTAGCACCAGAAGTTGCAGCAAGGTACCTTATGCCCTCTGCTTCCAAAGGTTGGTATCTAGTTCCAGTCGTCATTCCCCTTCATTTGTTCAAAACCTAACTGCCGGACGTGTCGGAGGTATAATTCCACTTGCGTTGTGTTTCTCAAGATTTAACAGCATCCTCCCTGAGGTCAGGAGAAGGTTGTTTGGGCGCTTTGCAAAACAGTGCACCCTCTACAGTCTGCCCAGGGGAGAGTCTGCCATTTTCGCAGTGCCTCATGGGAAAAGGTTGTCAATGTGGTCATATCTAGCAGCACCCGCTGTGTAACCAAAACTGTTAAAAAGTTCGTTCGCAGTTTTTCAAAACAGCAACAAATTGTTCCTGCGTTGACGGTTTAAAATTGCATTTATCTGTGAGAATGGTGAATGTGTTTCACATTCATGACAGCCATTAAAGAGTGGGTCATAGACTGGATTTTTGTCAACGTAATGCTGATGTTTAGGCAAAATTATAAAGAATGATACAATAGAAGTCACACGTGAATGTTTCAGCTGAATACAGTGTCTCTTTGCTGAGAAAACGGCAAGAAGCTGTCACAGTATTTTCACAAGAACGTCAAATCTATCCACGTTTAGCGAGGTGACAGCGGGTACCAACTGCATCTCTGGCCGCAGCATTTGCAAACAGCCACCAACCCTCAGAGGAAATGATTCATGCATGAATCGTTTTTCAGATTCAAATGTTTTGGGGCGAAAAAATATCCAAACCATGTTACTTAAAAAAAAAAATAATAAAAATCACCTGTGAAAGTTTCAGCTGAATACAGTGTCTACTTATTGAGTAATTATAAACGGCCAAAAACTGTCACGGTATTAATGTCAGGAGCGTCAAATCCGTCCAGGTTTAGTGAGGTGACAGCGGGTACCAACCACATCTCTGGCCGTAGCATTTGCAACGGACACCACAGAAATTTCAATTTTCAGTCGGCCCTTTATGCATGAATCATTTCTCAAATTCAAATGTTTTTGTTTGAAAAATTGTCCAAACTATATTACTTCGAAGGGAATCCTTTCTCAAAAAAATGGTTTATACTATCAACAGCTGTAGTGCTTCTCACCAAGTTAGTTTTTATGGTCATTAATTTTTTTGAGTGTTTATCAATTTACAACCCTCACTTTAAAGGTCCCAAACTATCTGTGCGGTGCTGACTTGTGAGTGTATTATTGTTTTTAGTCGACCGCTTTGGGAAAAATGGCCTCTCAGAGATAGATTGTAGAGGGGGCATTGTATTGTGACACACTCATAGTTATGTCCCGATGTTAGAGTTGGTGCATACTTACCTATTCCATAACTTGACCTCGGTAATTAGGGTATAAATGTGCCTGCCAGTGTATAACCGGAATCATTTTACACAGCGCACAGTTAACGTCAGAGACCAAATTCGCATATCGATCACACCACAGTGCTGCAAAAGTTTAATGACACTGGTTGAAAAAATGACATCACGTCTACACTTTTTTTCAAACTGGTAGACCCCAGATTTCAAACTTAACTGTTTTAAATTCAACCTGTATAAACAGCAGTAATTTACATTGTAGGGTCTCATCTCTGCAACCGATAATCTATGGACAAATATTTCAAGTTAATAGCTTTAGCTGCCCAGATTTTGTGTAAACATGCAGTTCGTGATACTTACAGGTGTCGCACAGTCAACTGACTTCAATAGTTCCGGTAGACTTTGATAGCCAATCGAACACAGAGCTTCACACCCTCTTAATTCCATTTGGTGATGTTCGGCCATGCAACGTTTATGACATCAGTGTTTCTATATAAATTAGAACATTGCTAAATGGGGGGGGGGGGGGGATTTTCTTATATGGATAGATCTGATGGCATTTTGAGTGAGGGTTTTAAGCATCAGTCAAGATTGCAGGTTATACAAGTGATGGTTTTGCACTCAAGTGGAAAGTGTCATCAGGAAACATGAATGTGTTTGAGCAATGCCTTCAATTTGAAAACCATTTATAATTCATCTCGTTGTAAACATTACCAAGATTAATCATTGCTATGCACAAAGTATATGTTTTTCTTTGTTTTTTTCAACTCCCAAATGTCCAGCTTGTGCATCTGGTTATCACAAAATTGACATCCCTGAGAACACTTACAACATATCGCCAGCAGTCTGCTCAGAGGTTGCTGCTGATCGTCTCTCGAGTGTAGATCTACTCCGAAGAGGGACTGCACTCAGCCAGTCGGATTCACTACCTGCCAAGAAACCCAAAAGGGCCATTGCAGAAGTCGCACCTTTTGCTCCGAAGCCAGATGTTGAGGGCCCTTGCAGTAGTCCGGCTGTTGTCAGCGTACCAGTCTTTGTCGGAGTATCATCAGAGAAAACCACTGTTGAAGTCGCTAGTGGGGTTCTGAAGCAGGAAAGCTTGGACACTGATGGCATTGTAGAACACAAACAAATCACCAACATTCCAAGGGAAATTACTGACATTCCAACGGTTTCCAAGAGGAAAAACACCAACATTCAGAGGGATTATAAAAGGAAAATTGCCAATGTTCCTATTGATTCCAACAGGAAAAATACAAATCTTCCTGGTAGTTCCAACAGAACAACTACCAAAATTACCAAAACAATCTTCCAGTTCCATCTTCAGTCGCAAAATCAAGTGAGTATCAAAGTTCCAGGCAATGTAAAAGGCAGATGCCATTTAGTAAACATTCCATCAACAAAGAAAAAAACCAGCTAAATAAGAAACTAAAAAAGGACCCTTGTGGTGATGGCAATGAAGAGGTCTCCCACAAAAAGCCAGATAACCAGACAGAGGAGGAACCTCCAGAACCTAAACGGGCCTCTAGATTCTACTCAAGAAAGAATCTATCGGAACCTCCGGCACCGAAACAGGACTCGAGAAAGAATCTATCAGTTTTTCAGTCAATACTGAAGAGAGAAATGAAGATGAAGAATAAGCAACACAACACATACAAAACTGAGACTAGAAGTTGCAAAAGCAGACACAAGCTTTCCGAGTGGCAGCGATCCCCACTAGCGGAAACATTAGAGAAGCCTGACGCAGTAGCAGGCCAGGACTCTGTTGCAACCGGCCCCGCTTTAACTTCCCAGTCACAAATACAGGTCGATGCCTCGGTGGACAGAGAAGATACCAAGGGGAAAGAACAAAGGAGTATGACCGAGCAACACCACGGGACAAGGATGTCCAGGTTTAAGCATCTTGAGAAAATGAAGAGGGATGCTGTGCAGCAAAACTTCCATGGAACCTGGGGCTAAGGGATGACCCTAAGGAGCTGCCATGCCACGAGTCTAACAGAGGTGGATTATCCAACGTCTTCATCGACAACGAGAAGAAAAATGCTGATGAACGAGAAACTCACACCCCAGAGAGACGTTCAAGCGAGAAGGGAAACCGACTACTCACCCCCTCCTCTAACCCACTGGAGGTCAGCAATGATGGCTTGATGCTGCTTACACCTCTAAGCTGTACCCAAAATGAAGACTCTCCCAAACCACAATCAGAAAATAGAAATAAACCTTTCAAAGCTACCCCTACTCGGACACCAGGAATAAAACGTGAAAGGGTTAGGGATAGAATACCAAATAAACAGAAAATCTCACAATTATTTGGCGTGAAGAAAACTAAGGCCAGCCAAGCAGACAAAGCTGATTCCCATCCAGAAACCTTGCTATATTCCCGATCAGATGCAAATAAAACTCAACAAAATCAAGTTCATGAAAGGCAGCATAATGAGGAAGAAATCTTCTGTAACCCAAATAAAAGTGAAGTTTATTCAACGGTTGGGGGAAATCTGTTAAGCGCCAGAGAGAAACATGAGAATAATGGAGCCAGTCCAGGTAGTGTCAAAACCAATGTGAATGTGATGGTACACTGACGAGCACGACACCTGTCATTGTTAGCGGAGAAAGTTTGAGATTTCAAAACAGTACAGTACAAAGGTTATCAACAATATGCAGTGCAGATATCCAAGAGGATCCTGTGGTTGATGATAAGGCAAGCCAATTAGAAGGACATCCGTCTACTGATGTCAAGTTTACACCCCGGTCATCTTCGAGGAGGAGCAAGAGTCTGGCACAAGAACGCATTAAAGCTAAGAACTTCCATCAAGGGGAATACTGGTGGAAGGTGAGCCGTACAGAAGGGCGGAGGAGGGAAGAGGAAGAGGTTTCACTCGGGGATGCTGAGGAGGAAGGGGATAAAGCAGGAATGTCATCATCTGGTGAGGTACCCCTGCCTAGAGAAGAAGCGGGTAAACAACTTAAAGATATTAAAGATGAAGGAAAATTAAATAAATGCACCGCACAACAAGAGAGGAGAATTTTCAGTACGAATTATCGTAGCCTGACCTCATCAAGGATGTTGCCTGCTAGTTCAGAAACCAGTTGTGTTGAGGCTGCCGAAGGATTATCCAAGGCACACACAAAAAGTACCTGCAGAGGATGTGTACAATTTTGAGTCATCACCCGATTTAGCGAAGAAGCAAAAGAAACCTGCTCGCCATACGTCTAGTTTGAAATCTGAAAGGACATCTCAAAAAGATACTCAAAAGAAGTTACTGAAAACTCAAATCCACAAGCACAGAAAGAGCACACCTTGGAGACAAAGGTAAAAAATCCAAGAACGTTAAAGAGGAAAATGGCAGGGAGTTTGATCTCGGAGGCTCAGTTCACTTCAAGGTCAGACGATAATGATTTTCCAGACAAATCAAAACATGACTTGACGATCACTCCAAGGAGAACGTTTGACGGTGGAAAAAACGTAGCTGAAGAGGGATTAAAACAATCAAAGGATTAGAGGAGAGTAGCCACACCAAGAGGAGAAGGATAAAACGAGACTGTGTGGATAATTCACAAGTTGGACAGTACCAGAAAATCCCTGAAGATTGGGAGTCATGTTTCAAGGGTGTCACCCGAGCACCATCACCTCAAGATGAACCTATTATGATAGAGTTAGACAACACACCGAGTAAAAGGCAAAGTGGGATTGAGCCAGATCAGGTAACTTTCCGATTTTTTAACTTGAGCTTTTGACAGTTAAAGGAACATTACAGAATTGGTTTTTGCTAACAAAACAGTTGCTGGCAGTGTAGGCACTTTATGTAATCCACCTAATACATAAACTGACAAACCTGTAGAAGTTTGAGATCGATGGCCATCTGGGTAATGAGAAAATAGTGAAAAACCGATTACACATTTGCATGAAATCACATAGATTTAACAAATGAATAAAACGCTCACTGAGCGGTAAACTCCAAACGGAAAATTAGTTTATTCATTTCTCATCAAATATGGCATTTCAGACAGAAATATTTCAAGTGATGTTTTCTATCATCATTTGACCGTGTAAGTTTTATGTAAATCTGTGATAAAAAAGTATATTTTACAAGTTTTTTTTCTTACCAATTCTGTAATGTTCCTTTAAACATTTGCTTGCGCACACATTCTATTTTGTGCATCCCTGCGGAGACATCTTTTGTTCTTTCCTTTGTCCCTGTGGTTAAGAACCTCCCATAGACTTTGCACACAGAATTCCTTGGGAGCAACCCAGTCTTTAGAATTTTCCTATATGGAGACTCTTTGTTATCCCTTTTCTGTTTTGTTCTTGGTCTCCACAAGGTAGTGAAAATGAAATCACTTTGGTCATTGCCATTTTTCGATGATCACCTCAAAGCCTGTACATTGTGAACAATTATCAGCTTTGGGAACAACTTTTGTTAATAGATGATAAATTTGCATCAGGGATAAAGAGTGTGGTTTGGTTTTTACCCTAACACCGATGTATGTGAAGCACTCTATACTCAGTACTTTCCTGAGTCCTGTGAAAAATATCCACAGGCATGTTACTCGGGTGGTTGGAGAGTTGTGTTAAAGATATCAACAAATGTAAACAGTTACATTCCTTTTAATTTGCTTTTACCCTTACACCGATGTGTATGAGGCACTGTATACTCAGTACTTTCCCGAGCTCTGTGAAAACAGAAAATCCACAGGCAAATCACTCGGGTGGGATTCAAACCCACGACCTTTGCATTGCTAGAGCAAATGTCTTACCACTAGACCATCGAGCTAGCCGATGGCTAGAGGTAGTTCGAATCCCTGGCAGCGGGTACTGCAGTTATATTCCCTTTAGTTCCTTCAAGGCATACAAGAGTGAAATCTATCACTGGAGACAAATAGATTTTACATAGTGATATTATATATTGTTGTCACTTTTGTTCTGCTCACGTCATCATGTAACAATCATTTTCATCACATTCCTTATAGAAAAGTACTCAATTTGTGAGTAGTACAAAAAAACTGTTTATCATTCCAGATGTTTTGAAAAGTTGAATGCAGTGATTGAATAGACTGCTATTTAGAAGACACTGCTATAAAGGTTACGTAGATACCTCCTTCTGAGATGCAAATTGGGTACAGTTTTCATTTGGGGCAAAATAATTTGCCTACCCAATTTCAATAAGCCACTTGCGAGTTAGATTTGAATAAAGTCTCGTACAATAACTTGCTTTGTCACAAGTCACCGCTTACATTTGAACTCCTCAAACTATAGAGGCTATGTCAAATGGTTCGGGGCAAGCTTTTGTATAGCAACCTCCAGATGAGCAAACCCTAGTACCATTGTGCCATACACATTGATTCAGAATTGTGTATGGGTGTCCGCCGTCTCTTACGTAAGTACGCAAAAGCTTGCCCGAATCATGTAACACAGCAACTGTCTCTACAGTCTGAGGAATTCAAAATTAAGTGGTAATTGGTGGTCAAGTACGCCATTGTACCAGACAATATTCAAATCTAGCACACAAATGGCTTATTGCAAAGTGGCACTTTGTGAACCAAAATAAAGAAGAGGTGGATGAGCATTTCAGTTTATACCAAGTTTGATTTCTTTAAAGCTGCAGTATTCAAGTGAAGATGATAGCAGTGAAGAATGGTATCCGGAGACACATCTGAGAGGTCGGAGGAGTTCACAGATACCCAAGAAAGGAAGCTTTGATGAGGATGATGTAAGATTCCATCTCTCTCGTATATCCCTTGTAATCCTTCTTGTAAAAAGGAAGGTAAAATGTTGTCGTTTGGGGAGGGGGTTTGACGCGGGTTAGTAAAGTAACAAGAAGTAACTATAACTAGTAAACTTCACACGGTTGTACCCGCAAGTTTACTAGTTATAGTTAGTGGCCATTCTGAATAGTCAATAATAAAAAGATAAAGATTCAATCTTTTTTCGAAATTTTGGGTGGGTGGGTCAAAATAAATAACTGAAAAATCGAATTTCAGTTTGTATATTTAAAATGAAAGAAAACACAATTTACAAACGAAAACAAAAAAGGAGAAAAAGGGAGCCGCAGATCGTTGTTAGTTTAAGCCAGGAAAAGCCATTGAAAACTACTGATGTTGAAGACCTTTGATCTAAACAAACATGGGATATATTATTAAGTCAATCAATATTTAGAAATCCATATTTGGGGTGGGTGACTGGAAATTTGTTAACATTGACTATTCTGAATTGCCCCTTACTTCGTGTTATTTTCCACACCATACAAGCTTCAAACATCTCTTGCAATCTTTCAGCGTTCCAAATAGTCTAAAAGTCAACATTTTTTAAAATCGACTATTCTGAATGGCCTATTACTTATTATTATTTTCCACACCATACAAGCTTCAAACATCTCTTGCAATCTTTCAGTGTTCCAAATAGTCTAAAAGTCAACATTTTTTAACATCGACTATTCTGAATGGCCCATTAATTCTTATTATTTTTCACACCATGCAAGCTTCAAGCATCTTTTGCAACCTTTCAGTGTTCCAAGTTGTCTAAGGTCAAGTTGTGAACCCTTCAAAATTTCATCACAAGTGGAAGTTGAGTTTTGATCATTAACAGGCATGCAACTTTTCAGCCGATCAGCTGATTCCCGTCTCTTTAAAAATGTAACAGTGCCATAGAAAATCTAAAGCACTGCACACAGTGTTGTGTTTCTTGGCCTATTCCTCTTGTTTTGCCGTTGCCTAGTTGCATGTCTTGTAAAGAGAGTATTGTTTATGTCCAGCATGGTACCATCCATTGGTACCAATGCTTTGGTCTTGAGTTAGAATGCTGGCCTTTTTGTGGTTGAGAAAGGAATCCTAGTAAATGACTGTAGCGGTACAGAGTTTTACATTTGTTTCATTTGGCTTGTTTGGCATTGGAATAATTATGTACCAGTTTCATTTAAATAACCCACTTCTCTCCCCCCCCCCAAAAAAAAAACCCCAAATTTATTTTTATTTTTTTCTGAGCACAAATAACCCTTTAATCGCCCAAGTAAAAAAATTCTGTCACACAGGTCAATAACACCCAAACTCATCCCCAACATCTCACGGATTGTTTACAACAAAAAAAAGCAACAAGGCAGTAAATTCGACCAGTCCGCAGCAAACCTCAAATCCACATAAATTAGTTTTGGTTGTCACAAGACGGCCATAAATCAGAGGATTGATGTAAGGGAGAAGTGGTTCCCCTGACTGAGTTTCATAACATTCTGTCTCATCGGGTTTGATTACCCGAAGTCTTGTCCCCCGCTGCCTCGTGATTATTTACCGAAGGAGAGGTGTGGACAGGTGTATGTCTTAATTATCACGGTATCAGCTATCCCAGAAATGTTCATCATTTTTGGTCTTGGTTATAGGCAGAGGGTTTTTCTTTTTGACGACCTGTTTTTAATGTGGAATCCCTTTTTTAATCTATCCCTTCACGTAAGAGTCTTATAAATAAGCAGTTTGGACAGTATTGTAAGTGCGCAGTTTGAATTTACAGTAGATTTTGTGTTAAGCCTGTTCTTGACCTTGGTGCTGTGCCAGATTTACCCTTTCCTCAACAAAAGTGGCCTGGTGTTGATCTCACAGTTCTCTGGGATTGATTTTTAAGACGAGTTGTCAATACTTCAGTAAAAATCTGTATTGTGACATCACATTTGCTTGGCAAAAAAGAAAGTGCAATTGATCAATTGATTGATCAAACAATCAATCAATCAATCAATTAATATTCAAGAAGAGGCTATACCGGGAAAGTCCAGCTTTTGCAGTTTTCCAGGACCTGTCTCCATTTGCTACAGTCCCATAGTAGATGGTTGGCATGTTTAGTGGGAACCCTGGCTTCCTGGAGGTCATTATGGATGGAATGAAGTTCTAAGGCGTCCCCTCCAGTCTTGAATTAGTCCCCCAAATCTCCTGATTGTAACAAGCATGCCATCAGTGTACATTATATTTGATTTAAGTTCCTATTTCCCGTTTTGATGTTAAAGGTATTATACAGGATTGGTAGAGCTGATAAAATAGTCCCAGACAGTGTTCATGTTTTGTGTGATGCAACATATGCATGAACAAACAAATTTGTGAAAGTTTGAGCTCAATTGGTCGAGGTCACGAGAAAGTAGTGAAAAGAGACCTTATGTGTTTTCTGTTTTTTCAAACATCACGTTTTTATCACAGATAAAAACATTTGTTTTACTCATTTCTCAGAAACGATAGCATTTTAGGCAGAAATATTTTAAGGAACCCTTTCTACCATTGCTTACTTTAAATCATGTAAGTTATGTGTGAATCTGTGAACATTTGTGTTTTTTCGATCTTACCAATAGTGAACAGGGCCTTTAAGATGCAAATTTCTTGCTCTGTTTTTTCACAGGAGGTGATATTATTGTGAGACAACAAAGACATGACAACAGTCTGCAGTTTTGAGGTCCACAATCATCTTCCAGGGGAGGATCCAGAGATTCGGTTGTCTTGAGGGGCTGAGAGTCATTTGCATAGCTGGCTGTTAAGTGTTAGTTGATGGGTTCCAGGCACCCAGAGATCCACCACCATCTTCTCTAAAAGCTGATCAATGCAGTCAACAAGATCAAACCATTCCCAAGTAGCTGCTGCTTCAATGACAATGCTGGCCCGGGGATGGATGCTGGGCATGGGGGATGGGGTCTAGTAAAGGCAATAATCTAGCTATAGCCATCCATTTTGACATACAGTTAAACTGTAGTTGTTAAAAGAATATTACATGCTTGTTGATGATCACACTGGGACTTTTCACACACAAAGTAACTAAAAGGCTGAAAGGGGTAATGTCATTCCCTATGGCATCGGTCCAGACGTGGTTAGTTAGAAGTAACATTTGGACTTGTAAATTGGGTTGGAGTTGCCGTCTTAGAGAAGAGGAAAGTTGGGATTGTTTTGGGGTGGAAAGGTCAAAGGTCAAGGTCATGGTGGTGAGTTATAGCTAAATGGTTTCTGGACCGTAACTTGAGTTACACGTGACTTTAGACTTGTAACTTGGGTGGGGGTTGCTCTAAGAGAAAGAAAAGTAGGGATTGTTTTGGGTTAGAAAGGTGTAAGGTCCAGGATGTGATGATGAGTTCAATTCCACAGGTCAAATTTAACAATCATGTATAGGCACACGGTTTGGTTAGCTATAATGTATAAGTGCTGAGGGGTATCAATAGCATCGCTGTTATTTTTATACCCCTGGTTACAGCTTACAGGGCAGTGACACGTCACCATTGTTCAATATAAAATATAGGTTTAACTCTGAAGGTCTTTGTCTCAAGAAAACCATAGTTTCTGCTGAGTTGAAGAATTGTTTAACTGCTGAATCAAATGTTCACCTTGGTCAGCATTTTGCTGACTGGCAAGGACTCCAATGTCCACTTTGCTGACTAGTCAATACTCCAATGCCCTTAAGACAATTATCTAGAGGTCATTTGATATACATGACCATGTGAAATGTGTGTACAGGGCAGCTTAGATGAAGGTAATAACTTCACTAGAATGGTAGGAGTTATTATAAATCAATAACATTGCCCATAACGATTGTAAACTTGGGTGTGATCCCTGGCTAAACGGCAGTTACAGGTTGAGTGGCTTGTAACTGGCACTCCGAACAAAGATATTGACAAAATGGGCAGACTGCCATCATTAGATAGCTTAGTTGGTAGAACGCCAGCACGTTAATTCAGAGGTCGCAGGTTCAAGTCCAGCTCTGGTCAATTTTGTTTTCTTTGTTCAACCCAAGATTGCTTAAATATTGATCCAGTCAGTTTCCTTTGTGGTTTACTACTTGAGTTCTCTACTACTCAAGTAATTTACACATGCTGTTAAAATGATGAATAAAGGCAACAATAAGGCAAACTTTCCATAAAGCAGCCTCACTGGGGTATACATTGTATACCCTAACAGCTATGAATCGTATTTTTCAACGGACATTTGGGCAAAAATTACACAGAAAATGCATCCAACAAGTTCAGGAAATCTGTTTGAGGCAGTTACAAACTAGATTTTTTTTAAATATTTCTTCAAAGAGTGATGTATAATTGATGATGAGTTTTCATGTCAATGATTGATATTAAAACCAAGCTGATTTATGATCCTTTATAAAAAAAAGAGCATCTCGGATGTGGTTTAAAAACAAACGCAAGGAGACTTATATAATCACACAGGGTGAGGTTTTTCATTATTTTTTTCCCCATTTTTTCCCCCTTCATTTTGGCCCTATGTTTGAAGGTATGTGAAAAGTTATACTAATGAATTAAAGGCAAAAGATCAAGGCCCAATTTCATAGAACTGTTTCTACCGGCCAAAATACCATGTCACATTTAACATCTGACTGGTGTCCTGCTCATTTTTGCTAAGCCTAATTATTTTAATGAAAAATGAGAACTAGTTGTTGCAAACTGCTTACCCAACCGAAAGGACCTGTGGTATCAATGCAGGAAAAAAAAGAGTTAGTGGCCTGATGATTCGAACCTAGCAGAGTCTTTCTCGAAGGCTGAATGACACACACATAAACAGGTCAGGCCACTCACCATTTTTGGCATGATTATTCTAAACAATATTTTCTGTTTAAGCAGCTTTGACCCCCCAAAATCATACGCTTTTCAGAATCATGTGATAAGCAGCGCCATGAAATTTGGCCAGTTGAGAAAAACCCTGATGAATTTTGGTGAGAAATACAATCAAGGTCTTGGCTCTTGTCTGAAGAAATGCAGAGCTTACCCCTTATAAATTTGGTGGGAAAACAATGATGAAGTTTGGCCTTAATTTTGAAGCACATTTGAGGCTTAAGCTTAAACTGTATTTTATTTACCTATGTATCTACCATTTTCTTTGTTCAATTATTTTTTGTTATTACTTGTTTATTTTTTTTTTTTGGTGGGGGGATAGAACATTTTGAAAAGGATGCAAGGTTTACAAAATTGCAATTGTTGTTGAAAATTATGTTAAATTTTTTGCTCAGGGTTGAAGGAAATAAAAAATTGAATATGACTTGACATTTGGTGAGAAATTAGTTTCTTGCAAGTACATAACTTGCCTTGAAATTTTGTTGGGAAATCATATTTTAAATTTTGATTTACCTTTGGAAATGAATTTGTAGATATGTTCACAAAGGGGGAGAGGTTCCTATTTAATTTAAAATTTGTATTTTATATTTTGTTGACTTGCTGTGTCAACAATGTAGATATTTCTTTAAAAAATAAATAAAAAGTATTATAAGTATTACAATTATATTTTATTCATTGTCTTTAGTTTTGTTTTATATTTGACTACATTGGTTTTTAATGTATTTTAATGTAAGATTCTTCACAAACAC
This sequence comes from Pycnopodia helianthoides, assembly GCA_032158295.1. Lineage (NCBI taxonomy): Eukaryota > Metazoa > Echinodermata > Asteroidea > Forcipulatida > Asteriidae > Pycnopodia > Pycnopodia helianthoides. The sequence goes on from CM063243.1 coordinate 12,852,870, forward strand.
TGACCATAAATTGTTTTATGGGCAGCATGAATAACACAGAATGTATAAGTATGTTGGCCCAAATCAGAGCTTCCACTTTTTATTAAAACATTTAAAACCCTTGTTTTATGAAGACTATGTGATCTTTTTGTTTAGGATAGCACACTTGGTTTTACAGTGATAAGGGTAGTTCGATAGCATTATTTTATTAGATGATAAATTGTAATATTTTCTTATGCAGTAAAGGTAGACTTGTAGACAAGTCGTTAAATGTTTGTCGCGATGATAGCGTTCCGACTCTTGGACACCGCAACTCGACCATCACCGGCCGCGACAAACATTAAAGATGGACTACAACGGAATAATGATAAAGGCTGTGTTGCCGTTTTCGTTCGAGAAATGTATAATGATTACTAATATAATATTATTATTCAATAAAACCCTGTTTCTTCATGCAAAAAAAACCCACAAAATTGGTCGGCGTTCTACGGCCCAGAAAAACTCAGTTTCAGCAAACATGAATAATTCATACTTTGTGTGTGACGTACTACCCATGACTGGTCGATCGTATGAGTGCATTTTTACCGTACAATGCAATGCGGAATAACAGTAGACAACTATTTTCGACCAAAAAACAGCGAAAAATGTCCGATAGCAACGAGTATTGGGAAGACCAAAGTATAGATGAGGAAGATGCATTTCGGGGAGGCACTTCTGAGGACAGTGATGGCAGTTCTAGCGATGAGGGGAGCTCACCAGACGAGAAAGAAGGCGAAGACGAAGAAGACGAAGAACGTGGCGCTGAGCCATACCGGTTCGAGCCACTTGTGGTGCCTGCTGTTAACCAGCCCGGTGCTGGTGACGGTGATCGTCAGGCCGAAGACGACGAGCCAAACCCTGGTGATCGACGGCTAACACACAGACTGGTAAGCCCACAAAATGATTCATGAATAAAATACTGATAGATGCTTCGTTTGATCAGTTATCTGCTGTCAAAAAATAGTTGTATTGTACTGTAGGCCATACTTGACAAAAACATGAACGAACATAATGGAGACCCAAGGTTTATTTTCCACCTCCATTCATGTACATAATATAGTGCTAGTGTACGTGTAACACATACAGTCAGTGGAAATGTGGGGTGGGGGGTAATTACTGTCTTGCGTTTTATGACTTATTGGCAAAATTAGCCAGTATTTATGAAGACTGGAATCACTGCTCAAATCATGATTGTAAAAGATCATGATTTGAGCATTTTGACAATTTAAATTTTTGTTTTTCCCTTCAAATCAAACTAAAGGTTGTACCCCCTGCATGTTTGATCTGTCCATGGAAAAATGTCTTCCTTCAAGATGTACCGGGTACCTGTCCTTGATCAGTTCATGGGGGCTGATTTCAAGATCAATTTTCAAGAAGTGCAACCCCAGTGACAAAGTTACTAAAACTATATTTTCCCAAACTTGTTATATCTTATTGTACATGCATTTAATGTATGTAACTGTTTACTTTGGATTATGATTGCCTTTTGGCATGGTTATAGTTTTAAAGCAATTTAGGTTCACGTGGTGTTAACAATTAAAGCAGTTTAGGTTCACAAGGTGTTAACAAACAATATCGACACTCCACCATGCAAACCACAAATCTTATGTAAATAATTTTGTATGTTTTTATGTTTTGTTTTATAGAAAATATCGACATGTTGCATATGGCAAATGGTGAGGTGGTGTTGGGGCTATCTTGGTCGCTTCAACCGGATGCCACTGCCATCATGTGTAATGGCAGCAATACGAAGGACATTCCCAAATCCTGATGGACGGTATAAAGGGTTTTTGTATCAACCATTGGATTAGGCGGCTTTGCTTTGGTTTATTGTTTTAATTTGTAACATTTTCCCAAATTATAATGATCCAGAGGTAGTCACAAATTATTTTGTGCTTCTATAAACCATAAAAATTAATTGACGTGTGTATTATTTTATTGTGTGTCTTTTCAGAGGGGGGGGGGTTGAAGTTGATTAATTTAGCACTAATGTGAAATAAACTTGTTCTATGTTGCCAACAATACACTATGGTAACATGGTAAAAACATTACAAACTTGGTGTGGCAGAAAGATGCCAAGAACTGAAATTTAAAAAAAAACCTTACATGTAATAAATGACAACACAAAATATGTATGTATTTGCAACCAACAATAGAGTTTATTTTTGAGGTTAAAATATAAATATTACAAAAGTTGCCTCTTGATGACGAAAACAACTGAATCAAAATCATGTAGATACTTGGTTAAACCGAACTAAAATACAAGAATATAATAAAAATAATATGTACAGGCCATGTCATTTGTCTTTAAACAAAGTTGATTCCACTACCCTGGCAACACGCCCCCCCCCAAAAAAAATAATAATAATAATAATAAAAAATAAAAACTACCTAAGCATGCACATGTACCAAATCATTTGTTTTAGCTGTTTTTGTCTTAGTACATTTTGGGGGCAAAAAATTCAAGAATAGAATAACAATAATGTGTACAGGCCATGTCATTCTGTCTTCAAACAAAGTTGATTCTACTACCCTGCCAATGCCTGTGTAGTGGACGTGCTTGCACACCTTAAATGTATGAAGAAGAAAAAAATTCAAATACATGGTTATTACATACACAAAACCATTTTGTCACAGTTGTTTATGTTAAAAAAACATTTAATAAACAGTCAGAAAGTTGACAATAAATTTGAGATGTCAGTCTTGAAGCAAAGTTGTAGTATCTAAAGGTTTATTAGTCCTCATCCCTTAGCCCTAATGCCCCTCCTAAAATCTACCATAGTTCATGTTACTATGATGTATCCAAACACTTGGACTTCCATATCATTTGAATGTCTTTCCCCATGCTGAGATTGGATGCTTTGGGTGTAATAGAGCTCTATAAGCACAGCGGTACAGTACCTAATCTATAAGAATAAGGCAAAACCATGGGGAGAATCTTACAGGCCTTGTGATATTTAGGTTAAACTTTACCTTTGTTAACTGGATGAAACATCTTGCGGTTGGTCTGGGTCTTGTTGGACCGGATGAACTTTGAAGAGGCATCTTTTGGATGGTAGTTGGTTTTGGAGAAATCAAGGTCTATTACACACCGATGTGTTGACACAGTTTGGGTTGTTTGATCCTGTAATGTAGAAACTGACTGGGTAAATCTTAGATACATTATGGGTGAACTAAGAAAAATTGACTAGAGCGGGATGTGAACCTGCTACCTCCGGGTTGACGTGCCGGTGCTCTACCAACTGAGCTAACTATCCCTATGTTGGCCGTCTCCATATTTACTGTCAATATCCTTTGTTGAGGGGTGCCAGTCAGAAGTCGTGCAACCGAAACTGCCCTTTAGCCAAGGATCACACCCAAGTTCATGAAGTTATAATACTGCAACCTGGGAAGAGGCATGCACCAAAAGGGACGCAATATATCACATGCTTTTTGGAAAATTGAGAACTGTCAAATTGCAGCTTGATGAAATAATATAGCCTAAATGCTGTTTTTGTTATTGTTATTTCTAATTTTTAGGGGGTACGGTTACATATACATGTAAATAGCCTGAATGATAATTAAATTAGAATATTGCCCCATCGGCTGACGAGCTTGAGCTGTCTCGTGGTAGTGGTGGATGCTGCGTTACTCCATGTTTACTCTCATAGTCAGCAAACGCTTCTTCTAAAACCTGTAAAAGAAATTAAAAAACAGACATTTTACAGAAGTTCTTTAAAGGAACATTACAGAATTGGTTTTTGCTAACAAAACAGTTTTTTTTTTTTTTTTTTTGTATGAGAAAACATTTTTTTTTTTTTTATTTTTTTATATTTTATTTTGCAATGCTCAAGTTTACACACACATGTAACAATACAACATACAAGTACAAATTACATACCAAGGAAAAACAAAGAGGGGAAAGAAAAAGAAAAAAAAAAAAATAAATAAATAAATAAATAAATGAATAAAAACAGACAATCCGTTAACCTGGCATCTTATTTAAAAAAGGTCATTTCTAAGAGCAGTCCACTTATTATCAAATAAGATGAACCTATTATCACCTCAAGATGAACTTATTATGATAGTTAGACAACACACCAAGTAAAAGGCAAAGTGGGATTGAGCCAGATCAGGTAACTTTCCGATTTTTTAACTTGAGCTTTTGACAGTTAAAGGAACATTACAAAATTGGTTTTTGCTAACAAAACAGTTGCTGGCAGTGTAAGCACTTCATGTAATCCACCATATACATAAACTGACAAACCTGTAGAAGTTTGAGATCGATCTGCCAGCTGGGTCACGAGAAAATAGTGAAAAACCGATTACACATTTGCATGAAATCATATAGATTCAACAAATGAATAAAACGCTCACTGAATTAGTTTATTCATTTCTCATCAAATATAGCATTTCAGACAGAAATATTTCAAGGGATGTTTTCTACTATCATCATCATTAGACTGTGTAAGTTTTATGTAAATCTGTGATCAAAAAGTATATTTTACAAGTTTTTTTCTTACCAATTCTGTAATGTTCCTTTAATCAGGCATGCAACTGTAACTTCACCAAAAAAGAGGAAATTACAAAATGTCAATGAATTTGTATAGTATTTTTTGATTTTGAATGGTAAAACTGAGAATAAAAAAGAGGAAATCAGCCGATCCGAGGAAAAGTTGCATGCCTGTTTAATACATATTTGTTGACAATAATAAACCCAGGTCAGATTCAGAGCATGCATAGTTGCGATAATCGTAACCCTCCATCCTCCCGACGGTCGGAGACCGGAGGGTTACGAGTCATGCAATGCAAAAAAGTGGCGAAATTGCAATTTCGACTACTTTGGTCAGACTAGTCACCAGATTTGCCAAATATAGCATTTCAGACAGAAATATTTCAAGGGATGTTTTCTACTATCATCATCATTAGACTGTGTAAGTTTTATGTAAATCTGTGATCAAAAAGTATATTTTACAAGTTTTTTTCTTACCAATTCTGTAATGTTCCTTTAATCAGGCATGCAACTGTAACTTCACCAAAAAAGAGGAAATTACAAAATGTCAATGAATTTGTATAGTATTTTTTGATTTTGAATGGTAAAACTGAGAATAAAAAAGAGGAAATCAGCCGATCCGAGGAAAAGTTGCATGCCTGTTTAATACATATTTGTTGACAATAATAAACCCAGGTCAGATTCAGAGCATGCATAGTTGCGATAATCGTAACCCTCCATCCTCCCGACGGTCGGAGACCGGAGGGTTACGAGTCATGCAATGCAAAAAAGTGGCGAAATTGCAATTTCGACTACTTTGGTCAGACTAGTCACCAGATTTGCCAATTTTTACCACTTTAAAAAAATATGACACATTCTAAGAACATGGATTTGATCTTCAATGTGTCATGAATCCATTCATAACACTCAAAACATCAGATATAAACAGTTACACTGTAACTTACAGTGATAAATTTTATTACGAATACAAAACAATGTATATCGGGGGGGTGGGGGTCACAGAAAAATGCCACATGAAGTAGCTGTCAATGAATTTATGATAACAATATATCCACATTTACGGGGAAAATTACAGTAAAATTGATGTGACACGTTTGTGTCATAAAATTGGTTGTTCGAAAACATGACTCAGGCATTGTTGTTCTTGTAACGGTTTTTCCTCACTCTTTTTTCCCCCGATTTATTATTATGTCTAATAAATCCTTATTTTTTACACTTTGAAATTTCGGGTTCGGTTGTCCTAAAGTTTTGGTTTGCTCGTCCCCAGCGCCTTGCCTTAAAGGTATTGTACACTTTTGGTAACTGCTCAAAATCAGTGTCCACATTTTGTGTGATTCAACATATGCATGAACAAACAAACCTGTGAAAATTTGAGCTCAATTGGTCATCGAGGTCACGAGAAAATAGTGAAAAGAGATCTTATGTGTTTTCTGTTTTTTCAAATTATCGCGCGCGATAATTACTATTGTTTTACTCGTTTCTCAGAAACAATAGCATTTTAGGCAGAAATATTTTAAGGAACCCTTTCTATCATTACTTACTTTAAATCATGTAAGTTATGTGTGAATCTGTGAACATTGTGTTTTTCGATCTTACCAATAGTGTACAGGCCTTTAAAACCAAAGGCGCTGGGATGGGCAAACGTATCGTTAACGTTAATGCTCAGTCCCATGCTCAGTCCCATCATGCATCACACTCACACTGCAAGCACTGCACGCATGACGTACTTGCTGAACAAGAATCTGTGCAAGCTGATTAGCCCATCCCAGCGGTCCTGGATAGGCCGCTGGGGCCGAGCGAAAAGTTTTGGGCGCACTCATGCTGAAGGGCGCCCTCTAATTCCGCGATAGAAATCTCCATCTCGTAAACAAAAACCTCAATTTTCCACCTCTTAAACTGAACGAAACTCACCGTTATACCGAAGTATTTTCTTAAAAAAAATAAAAAATACCTCTACATAATTATTTTGCTGCAAGTATATTATGTTATGGACTTTTTTTTTAGTTTCGAGAGTGTGGCCTTTTTTAGAACGTGCATCGTTGGCTTTGTATGTCGCAATCTTTTGTCCAATTGTGTGCATCCGCATGTGGCGACTTTCTTTAAAAGACTTCCACTGGCGCCATTTTTAAGCAATTTTTAGAGGGAGACTTCAGTGCTGTACACTACAACATCATGGCCGCAGTTGATGACCGGCTTCGATGCTTTGCCGTTTTTGATGTTGGAATTTCTCCACTTTACCAGACTCAATGCGGGCCAATTTTCTTCAAGGACACAGGTTAGTTAAACTTTTGTATATTAAATGAATGCCATCAAAATATTTGTCAACTATCTTGGGGGCTCTTTTTTCTACAATCATGACACGAGGAAACTGAAGCATTCCACATTCGTCATGTCATTTACTGCTTTTTACTCTTCATTATTTTGTATGAATTTATATGGAGAAAAGACCTGGTATTTATAGTAAAATTACTGGCCCTGTCGTGTAAACAAAAACGTGGAGGGGGATGGGTTGTTGGTGTATATTTTTGGGTAAGGTTTGGGTGATATGTGAGGGGATGAGTTTTTAAAAGTTGACCCAAGCAGTACCAGATAATAATTTAATTGGTAAAATAGTTAATTTAGATTCTTTTTTTCCCAAAAATGTCATACAAATTTTGTTTTAAAGAATTTGTTTGATATGTAGCAAATCACGGGCTATTGATAAGCTGTTGACTTGATGTGCTTATTTACTTATACAGTTGTAAGTTATACTCATAAACAAGGTTATTGCAGGCGCGGATCCAGGGGGGCCGTGCCCCCCGGGTAAATTTTTATTGTTATTTTTTTCACTATCTGCCTTCTTAAAAATTAGCCACAAGTGTGTTTGGTGTCTTTTCCCCCAGTGGCAGGATGGATTTCTTTTTCATCCTATGCCTATCAAATTTGTTTCTTTCTGCCAAAATGAATCTTTCATGATATGTCACTTGTATTTACTTGGATTAGCACGATAACAAAAGCGTTTGAAACCTGACGTGCCAATTTGTCCTAGATAAAATATATTTCATGTCGTTCTGGCATTCAAGTGTTAAGACTACACTTAGCTTGAACTATATTTTTTGAATGAATGAATGTGCATAAAACCAGATATTGGGGCGACCAGATCCAAACGCGAGATTTGTGGGATTGACATTTTCTTTAAGTAAAGTTAGAGGATTGGTATGGATCAGAAGTGCTTAAAAATTGTCTATTTCTCTGTTTTAGGCACATGGAGGCTTGGTTTTTCACCCCTCAAATGCCACAAGCTCAAAGCTTCCGGGGGATTTGCCCCCTGGACCCCCAGCGGAGCCTCACCCCTGGACACCACCATCGATATTACAGACATTTTTCCAGTAAACTTAGAAGATTCATATTGGATTTATATGGATCTGATTTCCAATAAGAGTGTGTCTATTTCTCTGTTTTAGGCATATGGAGGCTTGATTTTTCACCCCCTCAAAAAGCCAAAAGCTCAGAGATTCCGAGGGCTTCGCCCCCTGGACCCCCACCGGGGCTTCACCCCTGGACCTCCACCATCGATGTTACCGAAAAATTTTCAGTAAATTTAGAAGATTTATATGGATCTGATTTCCAATAAAAGTGTGTCTATTTCTCTGTTTTAGGCAAATGGAGGCTTGATTTTTAACCCCACAGAATGCCAAAGGTTCAGAGCTTCAGGGGGCTTCGCCCCCTAAACCCCCACCGGGGCTTCGCCCCTGGACCCCACCAGGGGCCTAAGGCCGGCCCCTGGACCGCACCCATGTTTTTTTTACCCTCTAATACAAAACCGTTATGCGCCCCCTTTTTTTTAAAATCCTGGATCCGCCCCTGTATTGTTTTAACGAGTAGGTCTAAGGTGTTTAGTCTTTGAGACATGAAGCAAAAATTATTTGATACCTGGTGGTACTTTTTTTGGAAGCAGGTGTGGATAGCATGCAATGTGTTTTTTTGCTGATCCTAGTCCCTTCTCAAATGGTCTATTCAAATGGAAAGAGACCCTCTAGACCCATAACAAAAAAATTACTTTTACATGCCAAAGGGATAACTCAAATTCCTTGGTGGCAGAATCTACAAATGGCCGTGGGGAGAAATACAAGCCTAAATGTTGTTTGGGTGTCAATCGATGAGTCAGCAAATGTAAACTATGAAAAGCACATTGCATTGAAGTCCAAAACCTACTGTCGACGTGACAATTTATTGATGTTAGGACTAAATTCATAAAACAGCCGTACGTACGCTTTATTGCGCTGGGTAAACCAATCTGGTCCCCTGTTAAAATCATAGCAGCTGATCTCTTCATTGTATCATAGATGTATAGGGAACCCAACAAAGTAAGTGTGGTGTTAAAACCATGTTGAGTTAAAGTGCTCCGGCCTCCAACATAACACCATAGTATTTGAATCTAACTTTGAAAATTGTTGTAATGCCGAGTAGCACTCCATCAGCCAGTTTTATAATCAGTAAGTCCGCCAGATGTAAAGCCATAAGCACAAAGTTTGGGCTGCAAGCGTGCTAGGGCCTAGGACACAAAGTGGATTAGCACTATCTAGGCCTTTGGGATAATTTATTTGTATTTCATATTGTACTTTATGCTATTGTCTTGTTGAGACTTAATAGCGTCTTCTCCAGGGACCTATGGAATGTTCAGTTTAGATGCCTTGTTCCAATTTATGCACTAAATTTTGCGAAAATTTGTCTGTGTCAATTCACAAACACTATCGTTTCTAGCTTCAAAATCACAAAATAAACATTTGAAATTGAAACTTGAAGCGGACAGCATTTAAGAGCCAATAGGAATCTATTTATGATGTCACTCTTCAGTAGTACTAAAATTTACCCAAGTGCAATGTTTTTTTATTTTTTTTTTATGATTATTAATACTTCATAACTTGCGTATGCGAGCTAGGAATTTGTAATATTTTCCCCAACCATACTAATTTACCACACCCCCATTTCATGCTGCAGACAATTGGCATTTCAAAGTCCTCTAGCCTCATTAATGTTTTTACTAAATCTCTAAGAAATTGTTTTTTAAAGGATTAAGAGCATTAAATTTGAAGTTAAAGAACAACTCAACTTTCAAAGTGTGTGCAGATGAACAATTTTTTTTATACACTTGCTGCATTCACAATTTGAAATAATTTATGTGAATTTTAAATAAGATTCACACTCGTTGCCTAGTTTTCACCGAAAGTGCCTTGAAAAGGAGAATGAAAGCATTTGCTCAAATTGAAAGACTCAGTTGCTGTATGGCCCCCTTCAAGGGCGTTGATCGCTCCTGAAAAGTGAGGGGGACGGGCGAGTGCAAGTCAAAGAAATGTATCCATGGGGTCCAGGGACCCACCTTACAGCCCCTGTGGGGGTCCAGGGGGCGAAGCTCTGAGCTTTTGGCATTTTGGGGGTGAACAATCAAGCCTAAAACAGAGAAACAGACACACTTTTTAAGCACTTCTGAACTGAGTGTACGCTGTACATCGTCAGCAAGAGTAAGTTACAACACTGCGGGCGTTGTTGAAGAGATCATTTCTGGGCGGTGCTATGTTCTTTCCATGACTGGACAAAACAATTCCATGCAGTAGTGGCACAAACTCAGATCCTACTGATGATCCTTTGTTAAGGTGTTCGGGCACTCGCCCGGAACACCTCTTGTTTTTGTGCGGGTTTTTTTTTTTTTTTAATACTTTTCTTCTTCTTCTTCTTCTTCTTCTTCTTCTTCTTCTTCTTCTTCTTCTTCTTATCTCTCGCGATTGTCCGCTAAAAAAAAACTGCACACTTCCCAAGCTCACACAACCTTCTAACTTTACACATAGTTAGATATTTATTAGGAGTCAAAACCGTTGCAGTGACGTAATTATGACATCACCAAGTGTCGAGTTATAAGCCATTTAAGTAAAAAAAGTGACCTCATGCCAATACAAGTATGTTTCTGAATAATATAGCTACAGTATTCATATTTTGACATATGGTAGATCAAGACATGTGCAACATTTAACAAGTTAACGTCAAATTCACATGACCTTTACTTCCGGTCGTACCGGAAGGTCAAAGTTTGCCTCTGTGTAATTCTTTACAAAAACACTTTCCTTGTAAAAACATTAACTTTTGTATATCAGATCAACTTCAAATTAACACCATGTTAGGACCGTACTACAACCTCCATCAGGTAGTTGTGACGTCATGATGACGTCATCATGTGTCAAAATACAGTAAATCAAACTTTAATACTATAAAAATTCATAACTCGAGAAGTACTTTAGCTATTAATTCAATCTACTATCGGAGAGGTCTTGAAAAATGTAGCAATTACTACACAAACTGTTACACCATTTGTCCTTGACTTCCTGTTCAAACCGGAAGTTAAAAATTTCAAATTTCATACTTTAAGAAATATTCATACTTTTTACACATACACCACTCACAAATGTTACACCATGTTGTAGGTCCATAAGCGGTCTCAAACTTTGCCACAGAGATGTTACCTATTTGACCTTCACTTCCGGTTGAAATAGGGTACGCATTGACCCGCTGTTAAACCGCGGGAAAATAACGCTCTGAAAACACACACAATGCGTGATCTATACCAGTTGCCTTGTAATTTAAAACTGGCACATTTTTTGAAGTTTTTTTTAACGGTGTTATAGTCAAGCAAGGGTCTGGTTTAAAAAAAATAAGACAAGTGATGTCATAAAAGTTAAGAGCGCCCTCTAGCGGCAGGTTAAAAACAGTTAAAAACACACTTTTACTAGATGTCTGTGGCGAAGTTTAGGATAATTGTTTCAAAAATGGTATACATAATAACCTTTATGCAGACAACATAAGTGTGAAGTTTTAGATTGATGACGTCATCACGTGGTATTGCCTTAAAGATTTACTTTTTGAAGCCGTGTATCTACAAAACCGCAAGTTTGACTGAGTTGAAACTTGGCATGTTGATGGACAGTGACATTGACCACGTAAATCTAAAGAAACAACATAATGACGTTATTCCTTTTTTGTTACAAATATTTGAAATTTTGAACCAATTACTACGGGTATTTTTTGACCGCTGTCAAACCGCGGGAAAAAAACTGCGCTGAAAACACACACAATGCGTGATCTATACCAGTTGCATTGTGAGCGGCTTTTAGCTCTATTGTCCACAAGGCTCAAAGTCCAAACATGCTTGTACTCTAGTCTCTGTTCAAGGTTCACGCAACCTGATTTTGGCAATAGCTTTGTTAGTCTCTAAAACAGCCGTCCATGCGTCCATAAACCGAACACCATGTTTTTGTTTCAACAAAAACTTAAGTCTAGTTTTGCATAATAATCTTTTTAGTACGATAGACCGATCCATGCGCGCAAGTGCGGCTGGCTGCACCGCCATTGGTGGGACACAGACAGGGCAAGGTTTTTAACACAAAGACATGGAAAAACCATCGTCTTTTAAAACCCTGACAATTTGGTAAGGGTAGGATTGCAGGCCTTTTTAATCCCGACACATAGCGGACTTGAAGAAAAACATGAAAGGGTAATCTGGTTTCATGCATATTCATTAAAAACATCGTTGGTAAAAAAAAGTACTATTCGGCGTTTCTCAAATCGGCACTTTGGTTTCAAATGCTTGTGTTTTTGTTGCATATAAAAACAACAAGTGAGATGTCATAAGAGTAATTTTGGCAGAAAGAAATAAAAATGCAAATGGCATAAGATAAACAAAATCCATCCTGCTGCTGGAAAAAACCTTGCACACAGACTTAAGACAGGGGATGGGGGCCTGTTCATGTCTTGGATGAAACTTTTCGTCCATTGTCTGAAACGGAAATTTGGACGAAATACAATTTTGCACGAGGTCCAAAAAGAGAAGGAAAAAAAATCCTTTTATTTGAACAAAAATTGTAATATTAAATCAAGAAAAATTTTGAAGAAGAAGAAAAAAAAATCCTTTTATTTGAACAAAAATTGTAATATTAAATCAAGAAAATAGTGTATATTTTAGAATTTTGTTGCATATTTCTAATGAACAGGGGGGGGGGGCGGGAACCCCTGATAAAGTGGGGGGGGGGACATGTCTCCACGTCCCCCACCAATCGATGCCAATGCGCCTCTTAAACAAATTTTTACCAGTTTTAAAACAAAATTTTAATAATAGACGTGTTATAAGGAATAAAGCAACTAATTTTTCATGATTATAAGTAATGTAACTGCTGCTAATTGTTGACATTGTTTTTTTCTCTCAATGTCTCAAATGAAAGTTCAACCTCCTGGAAAAATAGCTTTTATTTTAATCAATATTTTTTTTCTGCCAAATCAGTCAAAACAAACAAAGCATCTTGAATATAAATGTATTTGTCAGAATCCTTGTACTGCATATGAAAAAATGCTCATGATTGTGTTTCTTGTAGTTTTAAATTAAAACCTCTTCCCAACAATGTAGTCCTATTTTATAGTTCTTGCTGAATTGATTTTTTCTTCAATTTTAAGGGTCAGTCAAATATTTTGGCTTACCAACTCAAAACATAATTAACTCTAGTTAAAACTTGTGCCTAAATGTTTGTTTACTTCTTCTTTCATGTGCCACTGACCCGAGTGCCTATGATGGATCCAACCAATCAAGATCTTGTGACGTCTGCTTCTGGTCTCTGCATTCACCAAGAGGGAACTTTTATCTGAGCACACATCGTAATCAAGTTCGAGTTCTAGTCAGGGTTCAGTTTGTTTAAAATCATTTTAGGTTAAAAAAAATGTACAAGACAAGTTAAAATGATCGGATGCTTTGCTGACGGAACACTATTGAGCACTAAACAAAATTTGTTATTAGAAATGATTAGAAATAAGACAATGTCACATTTGCATAGTTTGTTATTGGTACAATTCACTGAGAAGGGGCATTATTAGATGTAGGAAACCTTTGCATGGGAAAAAGACCCACAAAAATAAATCACATGCTTTTTAACTGTTTTTTAAATATTTTTATATACCATGTCCAACATTTTTTTCTGTGTACTGAACATTTTTCCTCACCATGATGATTCAAAATAAGTTTCCAAATTAGGGATTTTATTATAGTTTTTGTAAATGGATTGAGTCACAAGTCCTCAGTGTCAAGTCAGAGTCATGATAAGTCGAGTCCGGGTCTGAATTCCAGTCTCAAGTCGCGTCCAAGTCAACAAAATCGTTACTCAAGTTGGACTAGAGTCTTAGTCCTGAACTCGAATCTTACAACACTGCCACAGGTCAATATCAAGTTTATTTATGGTTACACTGTTTGCATGTATGTTATATGATTTTTAATAAACAGAAAAATAACTGATATATTTTGTTCTCAAAGCCTACTTCAAAAAAATATTTCTGCATGAAATACTGCCATTTGCATGAAAAATGTCCCCAATTTGGTTTAATATTCCAATTTGCCAGATGGACATCAGCACAAATAATTAAGTTTACAGGAAATCCTAAACTGACAACGTAAACTGTTAAAGTGTGCATATTAAAAATCTGTGAAAATTTAATTTTTGGCTTGCTCAAATTATCAATGCAGCTGCGTTGTTCAGTAACCAATCGTGCAATGAGTTTTGTGAAATGTGCGCGTGCTGAACGCCGTTCTCATGTGGAATGCATGACTGTGTTTCAAATTGCCCATAAAGATGGCCGATTTACGTCATATTGCAACCTATCTACAGTCTAGTGTAAATTATAAGCCCAGGCTCATATTGCAATCTCATTCAAATGTTTGACAAATCTTTGTTGCAAGTTTTGTTTTAAAACAAAAAAAGGGAATCTGAACTAAAATTTAGATTACAAGCTGAAAATGACAAACAATGTTTAGTTGCTAAAATTTGCAACAACAAAAAGATACAGAAAGTGTGCTCTTCCTAATTATTTGACATTGTAATAAGTATTAATATTTATCAATGAAATGTAGGTGATTATGTTCAAAGTCTAAGCTACTGTTTTTTCCCCACCAAAATGAAAAAGTCATAAATTTTAAGTAGCCATTTGTTGATGTTGAATTACTGCAGTTCAAATTAACGACAGTCTGCTGACTTTCATTGCTTTGAAAACTGTCTGGAAAAGGGTATATTATTAGTGTCCTACAACACATATTTTTAACTTTCTTGTGCCTTTGAAAACGTATTAATTTCTATGCAAGTCATGAAGGTAAAAAGTAGCCATACTTTGACATGATGTTCTGTGACTGTTACAATTATTGCAGACCAGGCTACAGGACAGGAATGTGTTTTTTTCTTTTCAGAGCCTCCCAAACTCTTAATGATATATTAACATGTATTTTCGATTTGGTTTCCTTTTATACTTGCTGAACCATCTCCGTGTGAGGAAGGGCCAAGATGTCAGACTCTGGGATATCTTGGAAGCGGATGATGCCGGTAAATCTAGTTTATAATAGTGTACTCTTTATAAGGATGTCTAAAACTTTAAAATGTATGCAAATGTGTGTTGTCCCACTATATTGATTTTGTAAATCAGGCAATGTATTTCATTTGTAAAATGAATTTATGGAATTTTAGAAATGAAGACTTATCATCTTCATATTCCTTGAAGTTAGCTGATTACTGAAAATGATTTTAAATCTTCACAGGTTGTCATGAGGAATGGCTGTGATGTAAAGCTCTGCTGTCAATATTGAAGCGATGATGTACCTCTGTACCTAGGCCCTGGAGCTGACTTGGACCGGTCAGCTTGTATCATCACTGTAGGCAATCAGCTGAAATACTGCTAGATTGTTTGGACTTTTTCAATTAACCTGCACATATTAATTGTTAATATTAACCTATCACTTGGTCAAGCCTTATTACTTTCACCATAACTAAGCCTGTTACAGTTAATCTTACTAACATCAACCCCTTTCCTTCACATTTTTTTATCTTTCATCCACATCACTCAACAAACACTGCACAGTGCACACCTTATGCACTCTCTTCACATAACCCCAATACATAACATTATATTGATTTTGAATTGAATTATTTTTGTATCGTTTTGTTTTATTTATTGCTATGATGACATGCTGTACCATCAACATATGAGCAAGGGCCAAGATGACTTAAGAGAACAGTTTCTGTCTCCTTGGTGGTTGCAAGATTTCGATGCAGTCTGATGATACTATTGAGTTGACAGTCGGATCAGGTAAAGTTATTCACACCGAATACTAAATTGACAGGCAATATTTCATTACAAGCTTGGTATGAATTGCTTAGTTTATTATGTAAGTCAGAACTGGCCATACAAAGATTTTCAGTGAGTTTTCTTCACCTGAGTTAAACATGACCTGGGAGAGGTTTAGCTTCATTCACAAATGATATTTTGTTCGTGAGCCTCCACACTCAAACAATTTTTAATCATATCTTTGAAGAATTCAACATTGGCCTAATGTTAGATATAGTAGCCTGTAAGATTCTGGTGTTGCTGTTGATATGAAATCAAGTTTTCTGTAACAAATCAATATCAAGTTTTCTGTAACTCACTGAGTTGTTCATCAACTGTTAATACTTGCAGGTTGACATTGTTGATAAAAGTTGTGTTTTTTAACTGTTGTGATAACAAAAATGACTCTCCAATATTTTTATCAGTAGAGTTGAACATAAACCTGGAACGGGGTTAACCTTGACGTAAATCTGAAAGTTGTGTTTGTAGTCATACCCAGACAATTTTTAGTGAAATCATTAAAAGCATCAACACTGGCCCATTGTTAGGATACTATAACCTGGTGTAAGACTTTGGTATATGATATTTTGAAAATCAGAGAAAAAAACTATTCTGTTTGTTATGTTTCTTTTGCCATCAAGCTGTTATTAATTCATATTTGCAGGTGGTTGTGATGAATCCCTTGGATTATTTTGCTGTTGTCAACATGGAGACATTGGTGGAGTTGTGAGGAAAGTCGATGACATCTATTCTCATCCAGGTTGAACGGTACAATTTAAAGATAAGATTTCTTAAGCTTAGCTTCATAACCCTGCAGCTTAGACACAGAGTAAATTTTATAGCCATCTGATTACTTCATTAAGAATGTTTGATTACCATTCACAAATGCACACAGAAACTATCATCCCAAAATAGTTTAGTGGCTCAAATATATTTGGATAAATTGGGCATCCAAATAACTTTTTGAGTAAATTTTGTGGCTTTGTCCAACTTATCATTTGCAGTTTGACTTGTACAGGCATGCAACTTTTCCTCGGATCAGCTGATTTCCTTTTTTTTTATTCTCAGTTTTACCATTCAAAATTGAAAAAATACTATTGAAAATCATTGAAATTTTGTCATTTCCTCTTTTTGGTGAAGTTACAGTTGCATGCCTGCTTGTATCATCTAGTATTTTTGAAATTCAAATTAACTTTGGAGTCAGTTTATAGTTTTATTTATTTCCAAGTTACATCATAGGGAATAGTTTTGTACAGATTGTTGCGATCGATGGCTACCGTGAAGATTCACTTTCCATGCAGTGTTCTGTTGTCAACCCGGACTACAAAAACATCAATGGAGATCTTTCAAGGTATGATCAGAATCTTCTTATTTATAGCTCATTACCAAGTTAGGATCCTTCTGTAGATGTAGAATTGATTACACTGAGTCTACTCTTGATTTATAACAGAATAATTCTTTATGCCGTTAAACCCAGGCCATTCTTGAAAAACCTTTTGAAGCCTTAAAAAATCAGCAAATGTTGAATTGTTATAATAAGTCATGCTGTCATCAAAGTCACTACTCTGATTTGCATTTTGGATACAGGTGGTTGCTATTAATGGGGAACTGTGAAGACTTGGATATGATATTTACTTTTTCAACTTGTAAAGTTGACATTGAATAATTAGATCAGGAGAAAAATAATAATTTAAACCCTCAAAATTCCATATTTAATTCAGAATCTTTCTGTTAGTTATTTGTTTTGTTATTCAGTTTGCTGTTTGTTTGATGACTGTTACTTTGGCGCTTACTGAATGATCTGACTGAGTTGCTGGGATGTGCCTGTCAATTGTATCCAGATTCACTCTCTGCCTTCACAGGTAGATTTTGTTTCTGTTCTTTCATTACAAAGATCCATCCTTTTGGATAAATGTCTGTAAATGTGTTTATATGTCCCACTTGTTTTATAAAGTATTTTTTAACTTGTAGAAAGTGTTGTGTCTTTCTGAAAAAGAAAGAAAAAATTCAAAACAGTATTCCCAAGGTGATCATCAGACTATGTTTCTGGTAAACTGTTTGTACTGATGTGATAACAACTTAACTGTCTTTCAGGTCATTGTGACAACTGCTTCAATGTAGTTTCATTGTCATATGGACCATGAAGATGGTGTGGTGTCATGGTGCAAGGAGAGTGACGCCAAACTCTTCATGATATATTAACATGTATTTTCTATTTGGTTTCCTTTTGTTTTTCATGACAGTGATACTTGCTGAACCATCTCCATGTGAGCGAGGGCAAAGATGTTTTTAGACTCTGGGATATCTTGGAAGCGGAAGATGTTTTCAGACTGTGGGATATCTTGGAAGCGGAAGATGCAGGTAAATCTAGTTTATAATAGTGTACTCTTTATCAGGATGTCTAAGACTTAAAAATGTCTGCAAATGTGTGTTGTCCCACTCCATAAATGTTGTAATTCAGGCAATGTATTTAATTTGTAAACTGAATTAATGGGATTTTAGAATTGAAGACGTATCATCTTCATTATCCTTGAAGTTTGCTGATTACTGAAAATAATTTGAATCTCCATTTGTTAACAGGTCATGAGGAATGCCTGTGATGTAAAGCTCTGCTGTCAACCGTGAAGTGCTGATGGAATCATAAGGGTAAATGAGTGAATTCTTTATACTAAATTGTACATGTACTCATCACAATTTAACAGTTCCCAGTTCAAAAACCAGACCATTCTGAAACAATCAACACTAAGCTGATGGTCCAACTTTACCTTGCCGAACTTAAAGACAATGGACACCTTTGGTTATTGTCAAAGACCAGTCTTCTCACTTGGTGTCTCTCAACATATGCACAAAATAACAAACCTGTGAAAATTTGAACTCAATTGGTCGTCGAAGTTGCGAGATAACAATGGAAGAAAAAACACCCTTGTCACACGAAGTTGTGAGCTTTCAGATGCTTGATTTTGAGACCTCACGCGTGAGGTCTCAAAATCAATTCAAACATTTTACTGAGAAATTACTTCTTTCTCAAAAACTACGTTACTTAAGAGGGAGCCGTTTCTCACAATGTGTTTTACTATCAACAGCTCTCCATTGCTCGTTACCAAGTAGGTTTTTATGCTAACAGTTATTTTGAGTAATTACCAATAGTGTCCAGTGCCTTTAAAGACTGATACACTATGATGTTCAAATTACTTCATGTAAGACTGATGATGGACTGATCTACCTCTGTACTCTAAGATCAACTTTGTACTCTAATTGCTTAGATTGTCATGGTGAATCATCGAGATAGTTTGCTGCTTTCAACATGGACCAAGAGAACATCTATGGAGGTGTGTTTCAAGGAGTGAGGAGGATGACATATCAGGTACAGCATCTACTCATCAACAGTTGAGAAGATGGGAATTTCAAGGTAAGTTCTTTTGTAGAGTTGTACAAGTTCAAATTTTTCCTGTAAGTTTAGTGTGGAAGTTTAAATGTATAAAAAACCAGACCATTCTGAAACAATCAACACTTTGCTGATGGTCCAACGTTACATTGCCGAGCTTAAACACTAATGCTAGTATTCTTATTGGATGGTGCCATTTTAAAGATTGGTGAAATATTTGTTTTAAAAATAAAAAAATGTGTCGCATTGACTAATTTGAACTTTGGAGACTTTTTTTTTTAAAGTAAGTTGTTCATTCAATGTTGACTTGTATGTATGTCTCGATTTTGTCCAGATTGTCAAGATGTGGCTCTGATGCAGTGCTCCTCCATCAACATGAAGACATCAGAGGTGTGGCTTGTTAGGAGAACATGACATCCAAGTCCTCAATATCATGCTGGAGTAAGGAATTGTAAGGTAAGATTGGTTTAGCTGAGCTCAATACTTATGCAGCCTCAGAAATATCATCTGATATAAAACCTATTGATGCATCATAGATCAATCTTCATCTACAATACTGTAACTTATATAGCCTGCAGTATCAGAGTCCAGTTTTGTTCATGAAAATGTTCAGAGAATTCTGATTGAAACAAGAGTCATTGCGCCACTGGTTCTTTTCAGAACCGCCACAACTCTCGGAGAGACAATTTTCATGTACATGGTTTTAGCGCAAACATGACAAATCCTGTCTGTACAATCTTAAGCATTCAAAGATTATATTAAAGGATCAACACAAGGAGTCCTGAAGTAACTCCTTCCAGAGCCTTCTTGGAATGTTTTTAGATATTGTCGTCCGGTGTTTACAAACTTTCCATTAATTACCAGTTCTTGGTCTGAGATGTTTTTATGCTTTGTTTTTCTTTAGCTTACTATACGATGGTGATAAATGCTGAAACCAACTGCCTGTGAATGAGGACCGGGATGGCATCTCTTCCACGGTCCATTTATGCGTCAGATTCAGGATTGTCTTGCAATCAGATAATGCAGGTAGATCCAGTTTAGACTTTAAAATGTCTGCAATTGCATTTTGTTTGACTTCATGAATTGTGTGAAGCAAGCTTTTCATTACTTGTAAAATGAATTTACAGGATTTGACAAAGGAAGACATACTCGCTTTAAATTCCTTGAAATGCATTGTTTTCTGCAAATGTATTTACATTTCTATTTCTATTTGCGATGATGTCAACTCTTCCTACTCTGCTTACTGTAGCATGCTGATAAAGGCAGCCAAGCAATCCATCCCAAGAGGCTACCATAAGAGCTACATCCCCTGCTGGGATGAAGAGTGCCAAGAATTGTATGAGGACTTTACTTCATCTACATCTAAGGAAGAGTCTGACGCAAGAGCTACTGTATTACTGTCAAGGCTGGACAAAAAACGCAAGGAGCGATGGATTGAGACTGTGGAATCAATTGACTTCATTCACTCAAGCAGAAAGGCATGGCAAGCTGTCAACCGCCTCACTGGCAGAACTACATTAAGTGCCAAAAAGTGTCCTGTCACCGCTAACTCCATCGCCAGCGTGCTTGTAAACAATGGTCGTTTTGACAAGCCAGACCGTGATCACGCCAGGCAGGTCAAGAAGGAAGTGGCTGCACTCTGGAAGACAAAAAGCACCATCCATCTTTCTGATACTTTTTCCACGGAGGAAATGGTAGCAGCCTTGAAACTCCTCAAGCCTGGTAAGGCTCCAGGGCCAGATAGTATCCACCCAGATTTCCTCCGCCATGCTGGAACTGCGGCAACAAACTGGCTTCGTGAATTCCTGTCATCCTGTATGGAGCATGGAAAGATTCCAAAGATCTGGCGAAAGGCAACAGTGATAGCACTGCCTAAACCAAACAAGGCGAAGGATGACCCCAAAAGCTACCGTCCCATCTCCCTACTTTGTATCCCCTTCAAGCTACTTGAACGCCTGATACACAGCCGCATCAACCCTATCATCGACTCCCAGCTACCTCAAGAACAGGCTGGCTTTCGCTGTGGCAGATCAACAGCAGACCAGGTGACCCTTCTCACTCAGGACATAGAGGACAGTTTCGAAGGAAAACAGAAGACAGGCGCTGTGTTTGTTGACCTCACAGCAGCCTATGACACTGTGTGGCCCAGAGGACTTACCTTTAAGCTCCAGAAGCTACTCCCAGACAGGCACATGGTTTCTTTCATCCTCCAGCTCATTTCCAACCGTAGCTTTGTCCTAAAGACAAGTGATGGACAGCAAAGCAGACCACGCCATCTGAAAAATGGTGTCCCCCAGGGTTTCGTCTTAGCACCTCTACTCTTCAATATCTATATCCATGACCTGCCAGATACCATCTCAAAAAAGTATGGATATGCAGACGACCTGGCTATTCTGACGTCCGACAAAACATGGGACCCAGTCGAGAGCACATTAAGTCAAGACATGGACTCCCTGGCTACCTACCTTCAGCACTGGAGGCTCAAGCTAAGCATAGGCAAGACCGTCTCTGCTGCTTTTCACCTATGCAACTGGGAGGCGAAGAGAGAACTAAATGTCACCCTCAAGGCTGATCGGCTGAGATTTGACTTGTGCCCAACATACCTCGGAGTGAAACTTGACAGAGCACTCAACTACAGACAACACCTTGAAAGCCTGCGAGACAAGGTCACTTCAAGAGGTGTCCTAATCCGCCGTCTAGCTGGCACTAGTTGGGGAGCAAGCGCCAAAACCCTCCGCACATCGTCTCTGGCCCTCGTCTATGACCCAGCAGATTACTGCGCACCAGTCTGAAGTAGAAGCTGTCACACATCTTTGGTTGGCACCTGCCTAAATGAATCCATGCGTACAATAGCAGGATGCATATAAAGGCCAACACCCGTTGAGCAACTACCTGTCCTGGCAGGAATTCCTCCACCGGACATCCGACGGAAGGCAGCTACGTTGGCTATTACACGGCGAGCCCAAGAACCTGATCACCTACTCCACAAGTCCCTCAGTCGTGCTAGAGCCGGAGAACGCAGGAGATTGTCCTCCAGACAGTCTTTTGCCCCACATGCACTTGACCTGATGAAGACCAACCAGCCAAACCAGACCACAAAAGACTGGACAGGAAACACGTGGACAGGTCAGTGGCACAAATCGTCATCCTCACTGCAGCGCTTCATCCGGAACCCAACGGATACTAGTCCAGGCTGTGACTTACCCAGGCACGCTTGGACAAAGCTAAATCGTCTGGGAAGTGGTGTCGGACGTTTCAAGGCCAACATGTTCAGATGGGGCTTGGCCCAAAGTCCAGCTTGTGAGTGTGGTGCAGAGGAGCAAACAGCAGATCACATCATCACAACATGCCCCCTGTTTAAACCACCAAATGGCATCCCTGGGCTGATGGAAGTAGATGAGGCCACTAGAGAGTGGCTGCTTCACAGTACTATGGAAATCTAGTAAGTTTTGCTCTCGACATACGCAAGAAGAACGGGTTGTCATGAGGAATAGCTGTTATGTAAAGCTCTGCTGTCAACCTTAAAGTGCTGATGGAATCATAAGGGCAAGTGAGTGAATTCTTTATACTAAATTGTACATCTACTCATCACAATGTTCCCTTAATATTTCTTGAAATAAATCTTCAACAAGTAGAAAGAGCATTATTGTCAACAGCAACTTGTTTCACCATTGGATCTTTTCAGAACCTCCCCATCTCTCCAGGAGATATTAACATGTATTTTATATTTGGTTTCCTTTTGTTTATCATGACAGCGATACTTGCTGAACCGTCTCCATGTGAGTGAGGGCCAAGATCTTGTCAGACTGTGGGATATCTTGGAAGCGGATGATGCCAGTAAATCTAGTTTATAATAGTGTACTCTTTATCAGGATGTCTAAGACTTCAAAATGTCTCCAAATGTGTGTTGTCCCACTCCATAAATTTTGTAATTCAGGCAATGTATTTAATGTGTAAAACAAGTTTATGGGATTTCATTTTTATGGTTTTAATATCGATTCTAAACTGAACTGTCTTGTAAACTTTGAAAAATTCCAGCCGGTTCCAAGGAAGATATCGGGAAAAAAATGTGATGTTCAAATTACCTTATTTTAGACTGATGTTGGACTAATCTACCTTTGTATTCAAGAATCAGCTTGATTACTTCCATTGCTTAGATTGTCATGATGAATCATTGGGACAGTTTGCTGCTTGCAACATGGACCTACAGGACATCTATGGAGGTGTGTGAAGAATTGAGGAGATTGACATATCAGTTACAACATCTACTCGTCAACAGTTGAGAAGAATGGAATTTCAAGGTAAATTCCTTTGTGAAGTTGTACAAGTTCAAATTTGTTCAGTAAGTTTAGTTTAGAAACAATCAACACTTTGCTGATGTTCTATTGTTACCTTGTCGAGCTTAAACACCGATGATAATATCCTTATTGGATGGTGCCATTTTTAAGATGGGTTAAACATTTGTTTTATAAATAGAAATGTGTCAAATTTACTAATTTGAACTTTGGAGACTCGTTTTCTTAAAAGTTAGTTGTTCATCCAATGTTGACTTATATGTATGTCTTGATTATGTCCTGATTGTCAAGTTGTGGCTCTGAGGCAGTGCTCCTCCATCAACATGGACCATGAAGACATCAGAGTTGTGGCTTGTTAACAGGACATGACACCCAAGTCCTCAATATCAAGTTGGAGAATGGAATTTTAAGGTAAGATTTGTTTAGCTGAGCTCAATACTTATGCAGCCTCAGAAATATCATATGATATAACCTATTGAGGCATCATAGATCAATCTTCATCTACAGAACTGTAACTTATACAGCCTTCAGTATCAGAGTCCAGTTTTGTTCCTGAAAATGTTCAGCGAATGCTGATGATAGGCCACTGGTTTTTGTTTCAGAACCACCACAACTCTTGGAGAGACAATTTAATGTGTAAAACAAGTTTATGGGATTTCAATTTCAATTTTATGGTTTTAATATCGATTCTAAACTAAACTGTCTTGTAAACTTTGAAAAATTCCAGCCGGTTCTAAGGAAGGTATCGGAAAAACAAATGTGATGTTCAAATTACCTTATTTTAGACTGATGTTGGACTAATCTACCTTTGTACTCAAGAATCAGCTTGAACACTTCCATTGCTTAGATTGTCATGATGAATCATTGGGACAGTTTGCTGCTTGCAACATGGACCTACAGGACATCTATGGAGGTGTGTGAAGAATTGAGGAGATTGACATATCAGTTACAACATCTACTCGTCAACAGATGAGAAGAATGGAATATCAAGGTGACGTATTTGGTGAAATTGTAGAAGTTCAAATTTTTCTTGTAAGTTTAGTATGAAAGTTTTATTGTCTGAAAATCCAGACCTTTCTGAAACAATGAAAAATTGGCTGATGTTTCAATGTTACCTTGTCCAGCGTAAAGACTGAAAATGGTAGGCTATCATTTTGGGATGTTGCTATTTCGAAGATCGATGAAATATTTTCCTTTACGAGTAGAAAATTATCACATCAACTATTTTCAACTTTTTGGATCTGTTGTTTTCTCACAAAGTGGTTAAACCAATGTTGACCTGTAAGTATGTCTTGATTATGTCCAGATTCTCACGATGTGGCTCTGATGCAGTGCTCCTCCATCAAAAACATCAGAGGTGTAACTTGTTAAGAGGACATGACATCCAAGTACTCAACATCAAACTGAAGTATGGAACTTCAAGGTAAATCATTTTGAGCTCAGCATAATACTTGCAACATCGGCAACCATCATGGCCTTTTTGAGCATTTTTGTCAACATTATTGTAAACCACAACTTTTCATAGCCCCCACAACTCTTCATGAGTTAGTGACATGTGATTTAATGTTGGTTTTCTTTTTATTATCATGACAGTTATACAGGACATCTATGGAGGTGTGTGAAGGAGTGACGAGATTGACATATCAGTTACAGCATCTACTCGTCAACAGTTGAGAAGAATGGAATTTCAAAGTGAGGTAAGTGGTAAAATTGTAGAAGTTCACATTAATTTCCTGTAAGTTTAGTATGGAAGTTTTATTGTCTGAAAATCCAGACCTTTCCGAAACAATTCAAAATTGGCTGATGTTCCAATGTTACCTTGTTCAGCATAAAGACTAATAATAGTAGGCTATCATTGTTGGATGTTGCTAGTTCAAAAGTTATCGCATCGACTATTTTAAACTTTTGAAATGTGTTGTTTTTTCACAAAGTGGTTCAACCAATGTTGACGAATAGAAAATTATCACATCGACTATTTGGAACTTTTGAGATATGTTGTTTTTTCACGAAGTTGTGCAACTAATGTTGACTTGTAAGTATGTGTTGATTATGTCCAGATTTCCAAGATGTGGCTCTGATGCAGTGCTCCTCCATCAACATGGATCATGAAGACATCAGAGGTGTGGCTTGTTAAGAGGACATGACATCCAAGTACTCAATATCAAATTGAAGTAGGGAATATCACAGTAAATAATTTTTAGCTCAGATCAATACTTGTGCAGCTTCAGAAATTTATTAAGGCATATGTAACAGGTTCGAATGCGGCTAGCGCACTCTATAATGAGACATAATGAATTTTACAAGGGATACGCTGGTATTTGCTTGTAAAAAATGAAAGGTTGGTTTATTCCGGCTACAAATGAAGGGAAGGGCGATTTAAACGCTGTATTATCATTATATGAGAAGGTTAAAACATATCTCAAATAAAAGAAGAGTAATAGAAAACCTGGCGGGTCTCGACAATATTCCAATAAAATATAAAAGGACAATTTTACAAAATAATACAATTAAACAATGCAAATATAAGAAACGATTGAATGGCCTATCTGTTTAGTTGTGGACGTGACTGGGCGCACCCGGCGAAAATGAAGAATAGCTAGTCGATACTTTGAAGATGATGACAAGACGATGATAAGATGATACAAGGGGGCGCTGAAGTTGATGATGGGGGACTTGAAGAAGTGGTGCGAAAACAGTTCCTTGTCCTTGATCAGGGGACAGGATTACTGTTTTCGTTGCAATCAGTAACAATGGTGAAGTTGAACAAGTGATGAGTTGATATTTCGCTGTCCTGCTGGCTCTCTGGTATTTTGAATCCGCCTAGAGCAGGACAGGGATGAATATAATGATTATTGTGATGTTAAGCTGGGCTGGCGCAATCCAATGCAGATATCCGACAGAGGCAAAGTGTACAAACTGAAGAAACTTGGAGGGTTAAATCTTACAACTTTCCTCTGTCGGAGTCCAGTGGCCAAGTGTAAAATTAATCCGATATGCCATTCAAAACTATAAAATACACTAAAATTAAATACTTAATACTAAAACCTAAATAATCCTTTTAACAAGAAACCACTTATCTTTAAAATAAAGTAAGTGTGAATCAATGACTGTGGGAATGTTTATTGTACTGGTCAGTGAAGTCTCTTAATGGGTGTGAAATTGAACACCTTCTTCCCAGACCAGTGCCTAAGGCTGAATGATGGACAGTCAAGGATTAAAGCCAATTAAAGAACACTCCTTGCATAGTTTGTGGTAGGACATTTCATGGAATAATGACTCATTGCTCCATGAAATCAGGATGTTACAATAAACAATGAAAAACACAAGGATTTAAGCTACAATTATATACAAAAGTGATTCTGAAAGACTTTCAAGAAGTCTAAAATAAAAGTGAATGCCAAAGACTAAAAGCAAACAAGAAAGTAAAAATCAAAGATATATCAACATCATAGAGCAAAACTATGAAACTAAAAGTCTAGTTTCAGTAAACCAAAAGAAAAATAAATGCATAAAACTAAAATCAATGAAAACTAGTCTCTGTCTCTTGCTCATGAAAGCTTTCAACAAGTACTATTGGGAAAGTAGCAACTTTGAATGGAGTTTACACCATGAAATAAAAGGGTACTGTATTCTTTCTCACAATACAATATAATGAAAAATGCAGAGTACCAAAGCAACACTAAATAAATCAAGTTCAAAGCAATACTGAGACAAAATGTAATTTACATTTTGTACTTCAAAAGTTAAAAGAGCATGGAAAACAACAAGTCAACAATTATCACTTCAAAATAAGAGCATTTAAAAAGGGAACTTCAATAATCAAATCCTAAAACACTTTCCTTACACAATAGAAAATAAGCAGTGACTGTTCAAACTTAATGTTAATATGACATTCTGATCTTTACTTTAACTTTTAAGCCTAAGCTCACAAGAAAGATAAAAGTAAGATCAAACTTACCTAGAGCAGGACAGGGATGAATATAATGATTATTGTGATGTTAAGCTGGGCTGGCGCAATCCAATGCAGATATCCGACAGAGGCAAAGTGTACGAACTGAAGAAACTTGGAGGGTTAAATCTTACAACTTTCCTCTGTCGGAGTCCAGTGGCCAAGTGTCCAAACACTTTCTTGGGGATGGTCACTGACCTCTGGACATCTCTTCCTCAATGCGCCGTGATTGGTTGCATAGGCTGCTACCAATCACCCACTCATCACACACCACCAGGCAACCACCTACTCCTAGACTCGCCCTAGTCCGAGGTGGACTAGGTAAACTAGGATTGTTAAACTAGGAGTTTACAAAAAAAAGGGGGCCTACAATTTCATCCCATTACACATAGAACGCATTGATGCATCTTAGACCAATCCTCATCTACAGTACTGTAACTTATACAGCCTGCAGCATCGGAATCAAGTTTTCTCCTAAAAATGATCAGAGCATACTGATGGAAACATAGAGTTGTTACACCACCTGTTTTTTTTCAGAACCACAACACTTCATGGACTTTTTGTTTTACCTCAATAATACCAGATTGTATCTCCAAGTTTTTACTTTTCATTTGTTTACTTTTCTTTGTCGCACAGTGTAGACGTTCAGTGATAAGATATAGATCTTTGGATGAACACAGTCATATAACTTGAAGTTTTTCATGGCAAGACTTTACCAGTAACTAAAGCAACTGTTGCTTCATCAGCATATTGTCATCTTGATGATTACCCTCAACCGAGTTATCAGTCAACATTTTCATGAAAGCAACATCATTCATCAAATCAAGTGCCTGATGAACATTGTTCATAATTGCCGCCCACCAGATAATCGGAGGCAATTGACAACAAGTTGAGACATCAGCTGTTATATCAAGATTTGACACCAAAATGTACAGTTCAACGTGAGTGACAACACGTCTCATACTTGTGGATCGGACAACGGTGAAAGCCAACATTTTAGTTTCGAGGGAACATGAACACTTGATCAGAAAACTATTCAAGAATGACATTACCAAGACCAATTATTTGATGTTAAATGGTTTATTTCTTGGATGAAAATGTGAAGTTGTCTGGCCATTCAGTTGAATTTAGTTTTGCACAGCGGATGATGGTTTTCGTAAAAAAGTAATATGAAATAGTTGGGATGTTTTTGTTCACATGCTGGAAATGTTTACTCCGAATGAAATGGTAGTTTGTGTAGAGACTGTTAACTTAATACTTGTAACAAGTATTTTGACCGAATACATGTACATACTTGTAATGAGGTACTTTCATTACAAGTACATGTATTCAAATAAAAGATTGCATGTTTGTAATGAGGTACTTCATTACATTCATGCAATTAAATCATGCTTGCAATGAAGTACCTCATTGCAAGTGTGTAAAAGTTTCACGCTTGTATATGAAGTACCTCATTACAAGCATGAAAGGTGTTTAGTTAATTTGTAATGCAGTGGCTCATTACAAATTTAGGTAACTATTTTAAGGTTGTTTGCAATGAAGTGCACTCATTACAAACATAAAGACAACAAGCTTGTAGCTTGAGCACTACTGGTAGTTATTATTCAGTTAAATTTTATTATAACTTATTTTGATTTAATATTTGTTTATGTTTGGTAAATTGTATTATCTTGTGTAGCTTTCTGTCATCCAACTATTCATCAATAATTGTTGTTATTTTATTTTATTTTAAGTTTAAGTGTTCAGTTTCTGTTGCCAGGTTGTTGAGCATTATACATGTATGGCAAATAGTGTAAAATAAATACATAATAATGTGTCAATCTTGTAACAACAAAAAAACTCTTGTTTTGTAAAAAATCATTGTTTTATAAAAGTCCTTTGTTGCATCATAGAATTGCCATATTACATCGTGCATGCACTTTGTCCAGAACCCATGAGGCATTGTCCAATGTCCAACAGCCAACATCCTTTGACCTAACCTTTGACCTGACCCCTGAACTTTGACCTGACCCCTGAACTTTGACCTTTAACCCTTAAAAATGTTTATCTAACGTTTTGAACAGTTTGTTTAGTGTTTTCTTACTCTATTGTCCATGGTAAAAAGATGCAAGGTGGGAAGTGCTAAATAAACACATAAAGTGCTAATTAAAGGCACTGGACACCGTTGGTAATTGCCAAAAACCGGTATTCTCACTTGGTGTATCCATCATATGCATAAAATAACATGTCTGTGAAAATTTTGACTCATTGGTCATCGCAGTTGCAAAAATAATGAAAGAAAAAACCCTCGTTGCACAAATGTGTGTGCTTCAGGTGCATAATAAAGACTTCTGGCCAGTTAAGTCTTTAATATTTTAGTGAGAAATTACCTCTTTCTCAAAAACCACAATGTTTTATACTATCCGTTGCTCGTTACCAAGTAACTTTTAAGCTAATATTTATTTTGAGTAATTACCAACTGTGTCCAGTGACTTTAAACGCATTTTGTGGTCAATAAACACAAGGAGGGAAGTGGTCAATAAACGCATGGAGGAAAATGGTACATAGACGAGGGTGGGAAGTGCTAAATAAATTGCAAGGATAGAAGTAAGAAATAGATGCATGGTAGGCAGCAGTGCTCCTCCATCAAATACATCAGAGATGTAGCTTGTTAAGAGGACATGACATCCAAGTTCTTAATATCAAATTGAAGTATGAAACTTCAAGGTAAATCATTTTGAGCTCAGCATAATACTTGTAACACCGGCAACCATCATGACGTTTTTAAGCATTTTTGTCAATATTATTGTAAACAGCAACTTTTCAGACCCTCCACAACTGTTCATGATGTATTAAATGTATTTTTGGAAGGGAAAATTGTAATAGGAAGCATATGTGGGAAGTTGTTTAAAATAAATACATGGAGGGAGGTGTTGTTAAATAAATGCAAGGAGGAAGGGAATAGAAAATTTCGAAAAGGAAAACAAGGTTTATGAAATTGCAGTTATTTATGGAAAATTATGTGCTAATTTTGGCTCAAAGTTGAAGGAAATTACAAAGTTGAATCTGACATGACTGTTGGTAAGGAGTTGTTTCTTGCAAATACATAACTTCCCTTGTGATTTTGTTGGGAAATTATATTAATACTTTGGTTAATCGCTGGAGATGAATTTGTAGAGGTACCCTCAAAGAAGAGATACCTATCGTATTTAAACAAAACATTCTATCTTTTGTTGACTTGCTGGGTCAGCTTCACAAATACTTCTTAACTAAATAATTTTTAAAGAAGTATTACACTTGTTAACCAAATTTTACTAGGATTTTATTTATTATCGTTGTTTTATAGTTTACTCTAAATTGTTTGTCTTTATGTAAAGATCTGTCCGTTGTCTATAAACACTGACTACCATTTTGTACAGGCACACTTGGATATCACAAAATGTATAAACATGTTAATTTGTTGCACAAATCTTACCCGTCAATTTTTTAAATAAAACATTTAAAACCTTTTCTATGAAGAATATGTGAGCTTTCTATTCATGGTAACACATGTGATATCAGTAATATGGGGAATTTGATTATTTTCTTAAATGATGAAATTTATATATTTTTTTTGTGCAGCAAAGGCTGCTTGTACTTTTGCCAGCCACCTTTTAGGCCTAATTTGTTAATCTTGAAACTTAGACAATTAAAATTTGGTATAGTGCATGTTTTTAACGTTACAAATTCTGACTTTCATTGGGTTGTGCGAATACTCACGCAGTCAGGCACTGTAAGTAATTTGTCGACTTATTTTTCTAAGTAATTGAAACATAAGGATTCGGTTATTCGAAGTTTTGTGCGCACACATATGCTGAAGTGCGCCCTCTAATTCCGCGTTTGAAATGTCCGTGTAAAAAAAACCTTCTGATTTCACCACTTCCTTCTGCATGAAATTTACAGTTACACACGAGTATTTCTTCCGAACAAGAAACACTTCTTGCACCTTGTAAGCACCGTGTGTTCTGAACTTCTCTTTTGGAGGCCGAGCGTGTGGCACGTGAATAAAAGTGCTTGCGTCATACGCGTCAAGTCACGTGATCTTTTTTTGTCCAATGTGTTGGCCTCTTTTGAATGACGTCAACTGGCGC
Organism: Pycnopodia helianthoides; assembly: GCA_032158295.1. Classification (NCBI taxonomy): domain Eukaryota; kingdom Metazoa; phylum Echinodermata; class Asteroidea; order Forcipulatida; family Asteriidae; genus Pycnopodia; species Pycnopodia helianthoides. The sequence goes on from CM063243.1 coordinate 12,884,275, forward strand.
CATATTTAAGTATTAAGGGAACGACTTCAATGCTGACGTTACTGCAGTACAGCATCATGGCCGCGGTTGATGACCGTTACCGATGCTTTGCCGTTTTTGATGTGGGGATTTCTCCATTTCACCAGACTCAATGCGGGCCAGTTTTCTTCGTCAATCAAGGACATAGGTTTGTTGAAGTATATTAAATGAATGATATAAAAATATATTCGTCTGCTCTCTTGAAAAATACCCTTTTTTGGCGCACTATGTATGTTTGGATTGGTTTTCTACATTCACCAGGAAAGAAACTAAAACATTCCACACTGGTCACATCGTACTCTTCGTTGTTGTATACATTTGTATGGGGAAAAGACAAGTTGGTAATTTACAGTAAAGACCAGGAGTGAAATTTAGCCTACGTTTTACATGGAGAAGAATAATATGTCGGTGGTCAGGGGTAGATTATGCTTTGCACATTGTGTGCGGAGGGGGCTTGTCAAATGAAACAAAATCACCTCAAAAACCAGTTCAACTTCACATTAATAATCATTATTGCAAATGTTTATGTCTGTAACTGCCCTGTCATTTGGTCTGACCCTGTCACATGAACAAACACTTGGAGGTCTGGAGGTGAAGGGGTGGACTAGGATCAGTGTTTTTGTAAAGTGGGGGTGTTGTGTGAGGGGACGAGTTACTTTAAGGTGACTCAAGCAGTGTTAGATTTTTGTTTTTGGTCAGATTCTTGTCGTCAACATTGTTATTTCAAGAATTGCTTTGATATTTTATGTAGCAAAACAGAGGACATTGATTTGCATGGGTGTCAATCCTGGGGGGGGGACCCCACTTTTTGAAGGGTGGGGGACACTATCAAATGTCCTCGTCCTCCCCAGGATTTTTTAAAACTTGTGTATCTCATGTAGGCACTTTAGTGTGTTATCTCCAGACTATAGCTCTAAACTCTTGTAGTTCCTCAAGTTGCAAGCAAGAGGACCTAAAAAGGCGACTGTCTACTGTATGTTTACTTACGGCAATGTGCTGTCTGTAAAGTGTAACCCTATACTCCTATAGTCACTGTAACGCCCAAAACCGCTTGGCCCATATTGTTTAATGTACATTGCTTTAGGCACGATAATGTATAACTACAAAAGCGACGATGTTTCTCTGTGTGGTGCAGACCATATAATACTTAATGCACCATAATGTAAACTCTGACAGCAATGATGCTTTAATACTTTTGCTGGGGTTTTGCACATTATCATTGACATCAACATTTTCCCCAAGTTAGAAGTCAACGTTATAGTTTCATAATTACACTATAATAAGCACATGGACCATACACCAAATTTTCAAATGCATGCCAAATCTTAAACTGTTAATTTCATATTTAAAACAGTAATCTGATATGACGATTATTGTGTGATGCCACTTTTGCAAAAAAAAGGATTATTGGTAGGACACGGGTTTATTGCTGCCCACTTATTCAAGGTTACGTCCATATGCATTGCGGTCTAGTTGATTTTGGGGAGTAAAATTTCATTTGAGCAAGTTGATGTTACAAAAATATTCCCGTTTATCCTGAGGTCGTTGGTTCAAATCCCGCTCTAGTCAATTTTTCTTTGTTCAACCCCAAACCATTTGAAATTTACCCAGTCAGTTTCCCTTGTGGTTCATTACTTGACATTTAAATTAAAAAAAGTCGCATCCCCTCAAGGTGATCCGTGGCTGCTGCTTCCCAGGTTGTATCGTAAACTTGGGTGTGATCCCTGGCTACACGGCAGTTAACGGTTGTACAGCTTCTGACTGGCACCCCTGAACAAAGATATTGACAAAATAGGGAGACCGCCAACATAGGTTTAGATAGCTCAGTTGGTAGAGTGCCGGTACGTTAATCCGGAGGTCGTTGGTTCAAATCCCGCTCTAGTAAATTTTTCTTTGTTTAACCCCAAACCAAAAATATTCCCAGTAAAATTTAAAGACTGATAATGATATGAATCAAAAGTTCTTAAAAAGTGCATCTATTTCTCTGTTGTTAGGCATACAGAGGCTTGATTTTTCACCCCCAAAAATGCCAAAGCTCAGAGCTTTTAGGGGGCTTTGCCCCCTGGACCCCAACAGGGGCTTAGCCCCTGGACCCCACCAGGGGTCGTAAAGCTGGCCCCTGGACCCCACCCGCCGTAATCTTGTTTTAAGCCCCCATCCCCCAAGCTAAAATCCCTGTGCGCGCCGTTGCTGTCAACGATGCAAATTTAACAAGTTCTGCAAGAAGTTTGTCAATATACAAATATTTATTTCAAAACAGCTTTAAGATTTATCTTATACAAAGAAGAGATGTTTAAGGGATAATTCATGAAGGACCCTGTTAACAGACACCAATGATGTCTATAATTGAACCCAGGGGCTGGGGCCAGCGGCGTAGCCAAGAGGGGCCTTGAGGGGAACGTGCCCCCCACAAATTTCCAGTGCCCCCTCCCCCAGGTGTCCCTCCACAAAAAATGCGATAGTGCTCACAAAATAGAAAAAGAAAAGGGAAAAAAGAGGAAAATGCGTGTTTGTATATATTCTAATGTAGTGAACAATTGCAATCGTACGGAGCTTATAAAGGGACAAAAAATCTGATTTTTTTTTTTTCGTTTGAAGATCATTTTCATTCCTGTGGGCACGAGTACTACCAGCCTGCTGCTAGCTGCGCGTTGTCAACACTTGCGGCTGTGTATTTTCGCCACCTAATCTTCGTTCGAACAAAGTTTTTTTTCCCTTCGAACAATTTTTTTTTCAGATTTTTTGTCTCCACCTATGCCCCTTAAAAGCTTTGTATGATCAGGATCACTACCGGGGCCGCAAAATGTCAAGAATATAAGAGGATATTGGCCCACTGCAGCTTCCCCCTGCCAAAATAAAAGCATGACCCCACCACTGAAAAACCCATTTCCACTGGGCCCCCCCACCGAAAAAGTCCTGGCTATGCCGCTGGTGGGGGCAGGGTTGACCTGTGAGGGAGGGAGGGAGGGAGAGAGATTGTCGAAGATTAAAAGTTGTGCAATTATAGTAAGACTAATAGGCCTATATCATGTATGTTGGGCTTTTATTAGTGTCTCTCGTTCTTTTTCTGTCTGAACCAGAGATGTTATGTAAATATTGATGGCAATGAGAGCTATTCTAGGCCATTCAGACATGCTAAAACCAAACAACTACAGGGAGCTGCGCCCCCTAAACCCCCGCCAAGGGCTTCGCCCCTCGACCCCACCAGGGGCCCTTAAACAAGCCACTGGGCCCCACGCCATAAGTGCTATAACTCTTGATGTCCCCCCCTCCACATTTCAAGAAAGATTGATGCCCATGTTGATTTGATATGCTTACTTACTTTTCATAAGGTGTATTTTTGTTATGAGGTGTCAATAACTGAGACATGAACTTAAAGACAAATTTCTACGGTCAATATGTTGGGATGGCATTTCATAAAGTGAATTTGTTTACATTACAAACATTGAGTTTCATTTGGACTAAATTTGATGCCAAATTACGTTTTATTTTTCCAATGGACACTTTTACTGATACTTAAGCAAAATAAATATGTAGGCCTAAATGATGGAAAGCACATTATGGTGAAGTTCTGAAACCTACTGCTGACATGACAATTTATTGATGTGCATTAGGACTAAGCAGGACCAGTTCTAGCCCCCTAAATAGTGCCAGTCCACTTTCTTTCCCTTGGCCATAGCATACTTGCAGCTGATTTTGTGCTAAATATGGCTTTAAATCTAAAAGACTTATTATGTAGTAGCTTTAGAGTTAGTTGGAAAAGTTTGATAATTTTGTGGAAAATTTGGAATGCTTATTAGCACAAACCTTTGTGTGTACAATCCACATAATTTCAGCTTTCAACCATACTTTCTTGGGTTCCCTCAACATCTATGCAAAAATTAAGTAATCGGCTCCTCTGATTTAAAGGGGACCAGCCTGGCTACCGAGCATGGTAAAGCATACCAGCTGTTTAGTGAATTGATTTTATTTCTTTGCCTGGAAATTTTAATTTTTAGCTTTCAACCATACAACCGCTCAGAATTGTTTAACAAGCATTCACGCAAAGTAGTCACGTTTGGGAGCCAATCAGTGTTGTTTTTCAGTACATCCCTACCAGGGGTTAGTGATGAGAGGTAACAATACGGCGCGCTGCCCATAGTAGCGAGGCTGTAATCAGCTCTCCTGATTTAAAGGGGACTAGCCTGGCTAAACTCAGCGTGATAAACTATACCAGCTGTTTAGTTAATTCATTTATATTTCTGTGCCCGGAATTCGTAATCATTTTGACATCAATCGTTGCATTTTATTTTATTTTTTCAACCATAGCTTTGTTTATTTATTGTTGGTTGTAGTTTTCAGTTTTTACGCTGTTTCCTTGTAATTATTTGAGAATTTAGCTTTTCTCTTCAATGCATTTTCAGTTCTGTAAAGATGTATTTGTTTTTACATTACAAAATGCACAGTAACCTGAATCAAATTATATAGAAAGAACTATTAATGATCTTACGTGCTGGCTTTATCGCCACGCCTGGAATTACAAAAAGACCAAAGAGGCCATGGCCTCCATTGCCCTGGTCTTGACCTTCGTGGCCTATCAAAAGTTTTCCATAGACTTTAAGATTTTCAAATGGAAGTGCCCTTTGCAAAATGAAAATGGCCTTGCCCTCTCAAAGAAAATGGCCTGTACTGCGCTGGGTGAACCAACCTGGTCCCCTGTCAAATTGTAGCAGCTGAACTCTTTATTGTAGCATAGATGTAGAGGGAATCCAACAGGGTGTGGTTGTTGAACCCATGTTGTGTTAAAGCGCTCAGCATAATAATTGAAGCTAACTTTGAGAATGTTTGTAATGCCTTATGTAGCACTCCATCAGAAAGTTATATGATCAGTAAATCTGCCGGATGTATTAAGCCATATTTAGCACAAAGTTTTGGCTACAAGGGTTCTAGGGCAAAGAACACAAAGTGGTTTAGCACTATTTAGGCCATGGGACAAATTAGTTGTTTTTCATATTGTACATTATTTTATTGTATTTTATTGGGACATGTCCCTCCCACACTTTTTGAAGGGTGGTGGACACTATATAAAATGTCCCCCCCCCCCCCGTTTTTTTTTAACTCGACTTGTATCTCATAGATTATAGGGCGCTATAATGTGATGGCTGAGGGCGATAACCATACTTCTGCTGTTTCTACATAAATGGCAAGCATGTGTGTCCCCCCCTTGTGTTAGCCGACTAATTTTTTTTAAAGCAAAACAGTCATATTGCTAAAAGGCAAACAAAGGCATTATTTTTTACCTGGGTAAAAATAATGTGTTAAACGCCTTTGAAATGTCCTAGGTTGCACCAGAGATCATCTAATGTTAAACAAATTTCCAGATGTCCTAAAGTAGGCCCCGGACCCCATTCCGTATAGCTTTTGCCCTTTGCTTCTTGGTCTGCTCGTAGAAATAACCCTCGCTATAAAACACTATAATACACAGCAAAGGGTGTGACACATGGTAACATGTTACTTGGACCACCACCCTTCCAGTCATAAAAGGATCTCTGTAATCGGTGTTACTGCATGCAGTTAACTTATGCATCCTTGTCCAGCCGACAACGATCGAACTCGGTCATGTAGGCATACGTATATAAACCAATGGAACATGGGGGCCGGGTCACGGCACAGATAAAATATGTTGGTCAACATTTGAAAAAATTAGGTGTGCCCCCCGCAAAAAAATTTGTCTGTACTGCGCCTGCTAAAGTAAGATTAATATATCATGTATGTTGGGCTTTTATTAGTGTCTCTCGTTCTTTCAGTCTTTTGAAACCCAAATCTAAGTTTTGTAACAATGTCAATATTTTTTTAGCAAGGAGAGCTTTTCTAGGCCATTCAGACATGCTAAAACCCAACAGCTTCACCTGAACACCCGCCAAGGGCCTTCGCCCCTGGACCCCACCAGGGGCCCTTCAGGGGGGCCCTGGAACCCACACTGTAAGTGCCACGACCCCTGATGCATATCAGATGTCCCCCCCCCCACTTTTTGATTGACTACATCAAAAATATGCAACAAAATATAAAAATATACACCATTTCCTTGATCAATATTTCATTACTATTTTTGTTAAAAATAAAAGAATATTAAACGGTAAAATGTTTTCTTCATTTCTTATTTGGCTCTGATGGACCACGCGCAGAATGGTTATTTCTTAGGCAAGTTTCGTCCAAGACATAAACGCCAAAATTCCGCTTACATACCTTGTTAGCATTCAAGTTATGCGTCATTTGTGAATGCTATAATGTACGGTACATGATCCCTCCACAAAGAAAGTCTGTGTGTGCGCGCACGTGTAAATGTGTTACATTTTGTTAAAATCGCACAATGCAAAGCTGTGTTAATGTACTCATCATTGCATTACTTGTATGCACTTTGTGAGTCACTACTGTACTCGACAATGTGTATAAATGATGAGTTAAATGACTAGCAAGCTGTGTAAATGTACTCCTCTTCAGTCAAAATGAACTCTTCCTTTCCTTGAAGAGTGAGGGCAACAGCATTTAGTGATCCAGCAACTTCAAGATCTTAAAAAGAATTTTTTAAATTGTGTATAAAAAATGATGTACTTGGTACTTGGTTGGTTTCCTCCTGAAAACATCCTCTTGGGATCTTGACCGTCGTCGCATTGAAAAAATCTTGAAATCCTGAATGCTTCAGTTGGCAGCAGCCCCTGCACACGTCGACCATTTTTGTTTTCAGTAGTTTTTTGTCATAGTAACGAGGGCATACTTCGTGATTGGTTGCTTTCTGAGCACGTGGTTCAAAGTTTTACACTTGGCTTGATCACCATTGGTCAATCTGTTTGTGGCGCCAATTGTAATTACTCAGATTTGTGTGTACAATTACCCACTTGAACGAGAAAATTTACATACAGGTACTTGGTGTGTCAAGTACATTGCGCGCTAGGCCTGTCTTAGACGAATCTAGTGAATGTGCGTTACGTTGCCGTAAAACGATCACCTGGCACATGGTCAAAATTGAGAACAATCACAGAAACATTCTTAGGAGTGGCACTCGATTAACTCAAATTTTTAATATTCTTTAATGTTCACTTTTTATTTTCTATTCTTGGATATTGGTGGGACATTTTCCGCGCAGAAGGTTAGATAATGCTGCCTATCTGGTCTGCCAGAGCTCGAAACATTATTGAGACCTATATTGATCACATCTTCTGTGTCAAAATACTGTAGACATTAAATAACGAAGTTGTGATTGAGTATACTGTTACCTCCATCAGGTGGAACATGGAAAGAGGTAACCATTATCTTGTTAGTGAGCTAATTTACACTGATTTTGCGTAGTACCCACTTGCTAAATAGAGGTAGCCGTTACCTGTTTAGTGAGCTAATTTTTACACTGATTCTGCGTAATATTACCCACTTGCTAGATAAAGATAGCTAACCATCTGTTTAGTGAGTTTTTCATCGATGCCTCAAATAATTGACTCACCGCCTAGGTAAGAATCTACATTCGTCTTACTCAGACAAGGAGTAAACTTCTAAAGTTCATTCAACATTTGCGTCAAATGACTCACTAAAATACGGGTTTTGTGTAGTACTCAGCGTGAGTCAAAAGCAATTTTACGCACACGCTAGTTTTAAAACTGAACCAACTGAGTACTTTGAACTTTAGGCATTAATACTGCGTTAAATGATTCATCAGAATGACGCATCTTTAAGGTAACATGCAGTTCAACACAAATTAAAGTATACATTCGAAACATCAGTGTGTAAACTGAGGGTGTTGATGCATTTTAGCGGTAAAGTGACTCGCATTTAGCTAGTCAACACGTACGCATTGGTGAGTATTTGATAACTCAACTCACAATTCCCTTTGTGTGCATGCCTGACAATGTAAACTGGTAAAGTGTATATTTTCCTTAAAATCTGTGACTGTCTAATTTAATTACTATTTCACAGGTGGGTTAATTGTTAGATGTGTTACAGAATACGAACGTTTTTGATTAAAATCCAAAATCTAATTGTGCATCCTACCTTTACAGGTAATTTGTGTTTCAGTTTACATGTACATGCTCATAGGACTCCAAATTTGGGGTGAAACCTCAGGGCATGTATAGCTGGTCTTACATTTACTGGCCCAACCCTAAATTCAATGGCCGCTGCCATGCAGTCTAGTGTAAATTACAAGCCCTGGTTCATATGGTACAATGCCAAATCATGACAAAATGCTCTATTTAAATGTCTGACAAATCTTTGTTGCAATTATTGTTTGAAAAGAGAATTTGAACTAAAATATTCAATGGCAAGCTGAAGATTACATTTAACTACTAGAGGTTTTCCAGACCAATAACAACAAAAACTCATTCAATATAACACCTGGCTCATTCAAGTTTGTTTGAAAGTGAATGCTCAGCTGCATCAGCATTCAACAGTCAAAAGGAGTAAACTTTGTGTAGCCATATCGGGGGGGGGGGGATCCAGGATTTTTTTAACTGGGAGGCACAACGGCGGCGGCCAGGGTTTTGTATAGGGGGGGGGGCTCAAAAAGTGTGGTGGGGTCCAGGGGCGAAGCCCTGTTGGGGGTCCAGGGGCAACGGCCCCTGAAGCTCTGAGCCTTTGGCGTTTTGAAGGGTGGAAAATCAAGCCTCCATGTGCCTAAAACAGAGAAATAGACACACTTTTATACTCTGATGTGGAATTAATAACAGTCTGCTAGCTTCAATTGCTTTGAAAACTGCATTGGAATTCAAAGTTTATGATTGAAAATGGTATCAAATAAACATGAGAATAAACTTTGTAATTCTTATTCCTTTAATTTTTTGAAAGAAATCAGAATTGGTAATTGATTAGTTTCAATCTGAAAGCTCACTCACTATTAAGTTCATACTAGTGCCAATCTTCCAGAGAAGAATTTCTGTCTGAAATGCTATCAAAGGCACGGAAATTGTATTTGGAGACCCCCATGTCACTGTTGCTTATTTCCATTGCCACACATTACTTTTGTAATAACTTCAATCCATCTGAGGTTTTACCGATCGTCATTTTTTAGAACGATTGGGAGGTATCTTTTCATTGTCATCACATTAAAAGTACAATACTGTTTTCATTTTTTTATTGATTATTGTTATTGCTTTCCTGTCTTTTAATCCCAGTGTCACAATAATTGAAGTTTTGGTATTTTTTGATTTGCATGTACACTGGCTGAGTGTGGGAGCCTGGAGTTTCACACAGCTTTTACAACGGAACCTACAAACTCCCCAAACAGCAGACTTTGCAACACCAGGGGCTCTGTACCCAAGCCCTGGAGCTCTGTGTCCACTAGACTTGGACCGGTCAGCTTGTATCATCACTGTAGGCAATCAGCTGAAATACTGCTAGATTGTTTGGACTTGCACTTCTTCAGTTAACCTGCACTTATTAATTGTTAATGTTAACCTATCACTTGGTCAAGCTTCATTACTTGCACCATAACTAAGCCTGTTACAAACAATCTTACAAACGTCAATCTCTTTCCTTCACATTTTATTATCTTTCATCCACATCACTCAACAAACACTGCACAGTGCACACCTTATGCACTCTCTTCACATAACCCCAATACATAACTTTTCATTGCATGTAATTTTGAACTGAGTTTGATTTATATAATTTTGTTTTGCTTGTTGCTATGGTGGCATGCTGCAAGGGCCAATGACAACAGAGAACAGTTTCTGTCTCTTTGGTGGGTTGGAAGATTCTGATGTCGTCTGAAGATACTACTGAGTTGACAGTTCAGTCAGGTAAAGCTATTCACGCCTAAGTACTTAGATAGCGGGAAATATTTGAATTGCCTCCTTTGTGTATGTGCTGAGCATCTTAAGATGATTGGCTCCTTTTTGTATGTGCTGAACCTAAGTCAAAATTGGCAATCGAACGACTGTCATTCATAAAAATTAATTTGGGTGGAAAAATAAGGAGACTGACAGAATAGGGAGACTACCAAAATTAGGGCTAGATGGCTCAGTTGATAGAGCAGCAGCATGTTAATCTGTAGGTCCTATGTTCAAGTCCTGCTTTAGTCAATCAAAGTTTCTTTGTTGAACAGACAATTATATAAGGAAAAGGCTTACAACTGTACCAGGTTTGATTTATGTTTTTCCAGGATATCTTGAAGACATTGAAGGGAATATGATGTTGACAAGTGACGTCTTGGAGATGAATGCATCACTAAATCAAGGAATGGGTATTACATTTTTTCTTAGTTGTATATGTTCTTGGCCAGGTCCTGATGACCACTCAGGATGGTGACCACTCAGGATGGTAACAAATTGACCTTAAAGGCTTGATACATTATTAGTGGTGATCCGAGGAACAGAAATGATTTGCTATCTTTGGAAATACTTGATACCAGTACCAAAGGTCCTGAGAAATGTTTTGAACTGGTATACATCGTGAAAGAAAATTGTCCTCCAGTACTCAGTTCTTTTTTCAATTTACCAAACCACATTATTAGTAAACATGTTTTTGAAAAATAGGGCGTCAATTGCAGCCCATGTACATCTTGTACATTTCTTGGTTGGATGAAAACATCACAGGCAGTTTAGCTAACGAATAATAATAGTTTCATTCTTACAAATGCCATATTTAGTTCAGAATCTTTTTGTTTTGAGTTTTACTTTGTGTTATTCAGTTTGTTGTTGTTTTGATGACTGTGACTTCGGCATTTACTGAACGATCTGACTGAGTTGCTCGGATTGGGCTGTCACTGTATCTAGATTCACACACTACAACAAGAGGTAGATTTTGTTTTATCTCATTACAAAGCTCCATCCTTTGGATGAATGTCTGTAAATGTATTCTGTCCAACTTGTTTTAAACAATTTCTTTTTGACTTGCCAAAGAGTGTTCCTTAGCAGTATTCTCTGTGATGATCATCTGATCATTTGACTATATTTTCTCTAAACAGTTTGAACTGATGTGATTAAAAATTAATTGTCTTTTAGGTGATTGTGACAGCTTCTTTGACGTAGGATTTCCCTGTCACCATGGACAATGAAGATGGAGTGATGTCATGGTGCAAGGAGAGTGACATCATGGCATGAGGAGACTGACATCCGTGTATCTCCATATCACCAGGTTCACTTACGGAATTTGAAGGTGAGATTTCTTCTCTGGAGTTGAACGTAACCTGGAAGAGGTTTACCTGCATTTGTGAGCTGTCACACCCTTATCATATCTTATGGAGATGTCAAAGATTTCCTTATCATATCTTTCGAAGGCGTCAATATTGGCCTAAAATTAGGTTTAAAAGCAGTAAGATTTTGGAGTTGCTGTTAATGTGAAATCAAGGTTTAGTAAGATTATTTTTTCAACCCAAAAGTACTTAAGGAAATGGCTTAAAACTGTACCAGGCTTGATTTCTGTTTCTCCAGGGTAATTTGATGGCTTTATTCGTCATGGGTTGACAGTTTGCTGCTTTCAAACATGAAGACATTAAAGGAGTTATGATGTTGCCAAGTGACGTCTTGGAGATAAATGCATCGCTAAATCAAGGAATGAGTATCAAATTTTGTTTTCTTAGTTGTATATGTTCCTGGTAAGGTCCTGATGAAGACTAAGGGTGGCTTGACACATGATTGGTGGTGATCCGAGGAACAGAAATGATGATTCTTTTCTTTGTAAATACTTGATACCAGTACCAAATGTCCTGAGAAATGTTTTGAACTGGTATACATCATGAAAGAAAATTGTCCTCCAGAACTCAATTCTTTTTTCAATTTTCCAAATCACAGTATTAGTAAACATTATTCTGAAAAACAGGGCGTCAATTGCTGCCCATGTACATCTTGTACATTTCTTAGTTTGTTAAAAACTTCACAGGCAGTTTAGCTAAAGAATAGAGAAAGTTTCTTTCTTACAAATGCCATATTTAAAGCAGAATTTTTTGTTTGTTTTGAGTTTCACTTTGTGTTATTCAGTTTGTTGTTGTTTTGATGACTGTGACTTCGGCATTTACTGAACGATCTGACTGAGTTGCTGGGATTGGGCTGTAACTGTATCTAGATTCACACACTACAACAAGAGGTAGATTTTGTTTTATCTCATTGCAAAGCTCCATCCTTTGGATGAATGTCTGTAACTGTATTCTGTCCAATCTGTTTTAAACAATTTGTTTTCTCTAAACTATTTGTACTGATGTGATTACAACTTTACTGTCTTTCAGGTGATTGTGTCAACTGCTTTGATACTGTAAACATGGAACATGAAGATGGAGTGATGTCATGGTGCAAGGAGAGTGACATCATGGCATGAGGATGACGTCATGGCATGACGAGACTGACATCCGTGTACCTACATCTCCATATCACCAGGCTCACTTATGGAGCTTGAAGGTGAGATTTCTTCTCTAGAGTTGAACATAACCTACTAGAGGTTAACCTTCATTTGTGAACAGTCACACCAAAACATTACTTTTAATCATAACTTTTTGTCTGTACCCCTTACTATTGCCACGTTACATGTTGCCTGCACTACACATGTTGTGGGCAAAGACAGCCTGTTCATCCCATACAGCTGGTCTACATCTATAGAGCAAGGACAGACAGCTGTAAGATGTCCACAGAATACAAGTTGGTGTGGATCGTACTAGACTGATGTGTGTTTATGTCGGTTTTGAATTTACACGTGAATTTGTGCTTAATGGATATGAAGACTGGATCCTAATGCCTCGCCATTGTTATAGTTGATACATAAACAGAGCACCAGTCTACTTACAACAATGTCAAGTAAACTTGACAGTTTCAACGGCTGGAAAAGCGTAACGCTAAACTCGGACCACGTTTTGCTTTTTCACATTTTTTGTAAATTATGTGATATTTTGATGATTTGTTTTTACAATAACAATCTAGCAAATTTTGTTTGTGATTCCACATCACTAAATTAGGTAAACATTAAGCCCGTATGTCCCTTTATGAATATATTTTTAAGTCGCCAACATTGGTCTTGTATTAGATTAACAAGCTGTAAGGTTTTGGAGTTGCTGTTTACGTGAAATCAAGGTTTAGTCAATTTTTCGTTGTTCTGCCCAAATGTATTTGAGGGAAAGGCTTATAACTGTACATGGTTTGATTTCTGTTTCTCCAGGATATCTTGATGACTTGATTTGACATGGGTTGACAGTTTGCTGCTTTTGACCATAACGACATCGATGGAGTTCTGATGTTGACGAGTGACGTGTTGGAGATAAATTCATCACTAAATCAAGGATTGAGTATCAATTTTTGTTTTCTTAATTGCATATGTTCTTGGCCCGGTCCTGATGAAGACTAATGGTGGTAACAAATTAATCTTAACAGCTTGATACATGATTGGTGTGATCCGAAGAACAACAATGATGATTGCTATCTTTGTAAATACTTGATATCAGTACCAAATGTCCTGAGAAATGTTTTGAACTGATATGCAACATGAAAAAAATTGTCCTCTAGGTTTGATTATTATTTCAATTTACCAAATCACAAGAATCATTTTTGTGTAAAATGGATTGTCAATTGCAGCACATGTACGTCTTGTATATTTCTTAGTTTGCTGAAAACATCACAGGCAGTTTAGCTAAAGAATAGAGATATTTTCTTTATTACAAATGCCATATTTAATGCAGAATTTCTTTTTTGTTCTGAGTTTTACTTTGTGTTATTCAGTTTGTTGTTTTGATGACTGTGACTTCGGCATTTACTGAACGATCTGACTGAGTTGCTGGGATTGGGCCATCACTGTATTTAGATTCACTCACTACAACAAGAGGTAGATTTTGTTTTATCTCATTACAAAGCTCCATCCTTTGGATGAATGTCTGTAAATGTATTCTGTCCAATCTGTTTTAAACAATTTGTTTTCTCTAAACTATCTGTACTGATGTGATAACAACTTAACTGTCTTTCAGGTAATTGTGACAACTGCTTTGATACTGTAAACATGGAACATGAAGATGGAGTGATGGCATGGTGCAAGTAGAGTGACATCATGGCATGAGGATGACGTCATGGCATGACGATACTGACACCCGTGTATTTACATCCCCATATAACTAGGTTCACATATGTAATTTGAAGGTGAGATTTCTTTCCTGAAGTTGAACCTTACTTTGAAATAGAACAAGAACATAACAATGAACTCTTAAGGTAAGAGCCTTACAAATGAGCAACATTTACCAATAAACACTAAGCATGTACATGTACCACTGAAAGCACGTCTGACCCTTGACCTAGACCTAGACCTAACGTTAGTTGCGATTCGAACATGGAAAAGTAAGTAGTTTCATTACAATTATTAAACTGCAAGTTTTACTGCAAAGCCTTAATAAATACACCCTTCATCAAATACAGAATCACATGTGACACATTACTATACTTCCATGCCACATTTGCAGCAATAACACTTAGATTATGTTCTTTAGAAAACTTGTCTTGCTATTTATTCTACTGCCTCGGAATAGATTTTTAGAAATCGGGAGACTTCTCAGTTCTGAAAAGAACTATCCTGCTTATTAACCACTACTGGGGCAGAAGATAGGAAATCGGCCAAGACCAAATAAGAACTCACTCTGCTGCAGTGAAGTTTATAACAAGAAGTCCCCGCGATCCACTAAGCGAAAGTAGTAGTCCCGTATCAAGTTTTCTGTAACGCACTACATGTAAGTTGTTCATCAAGCATTAATATTTGCAGTTCGTTGATAAAAGTTTTTTTAAATTTGTTTATTACTGTTGTCATAACAATTTTACTGTCTCCAATATTTGTATCAGTGGAGTTGAACATATGCCTGGAATGGGGTTACCCTTGATATACATCTGAAAGTTGTGTTTGTAGTCATACCCAGACATTTTTTTGTAAAATCTTTAAAAGCATCAACACTGGCCCAATGTTAGATACTGTAACCTGGTGTAAGACTTTGGTGTAATTATGATATTATGAAAATCAGAGAAAAATTTATTTTTGTGTGTCATGTTTCATTTGCCATTAAGCTGTTATTAATTCATATTTGCAGGTGGTTGTGATGAATCCCTTGGATTATTTTGCTGTTGTCAACATAGAGACATTGGTAGAGTTGTGAGGAAATGGATGGAGATCTGTCAAGGTATGATCAGAATCTACTTATTTACAGCTCATTACCAAGTTAGGATCTCTTCTGTAGATGTAGAATTGATTACACTGAGTCTACTCTTGATTTATTCCTTTTATCGTTCATTTATTAACGATAACGTGCCTTATGCTCAGCGAGGTACATGCATTGCGGCTGCGTTGTGTTGTTTGTTGCTGAACTGGCCTTGACCTACTTTTGTCTGATAGGTCAGTAAAACATCACGTATGCATGCCTGGGGACCATGGGGAAAGTAAATATCAAGGTCATGCTTGGTTGCTATAAACATTGGTTTCGAGGTCAGCATGGTTAGCATTGGTTTATATTGGCGGGTTGTGCAAAATTACTACATTTAGCCAATCACGTCTCTCGCTTAATTGCGGCAGTTTTAATTAGGCAGGATAGCTGTCAGGAGGTGCTCCTTGTACCGCCCCACCTTCTCTTACTACTCAGCATTCTCAACAGAGTCAGGCATCAGCTGGGTCCAGGGGTGAGTGCTCGGCCTCCGGGCTTAGTTTTGATGGGATAGGCTCCATGACCATACATCAACCACAGGCATTTTTTCTTGGGTTGCATGTTTCACAACAAACCAAAGAAAAAATTTGGCAGAGTGCATTTGTAGATTTTTCGCTTTTGTGTCATGACACAAGTGTTTCTGCAAATATTATTGATAAGTATGGGCCGGCCTCTCTGATTTGTCTCTGGTTGTTGAGCAGGGAAAACATGTTTTGCGGAAACCTTGGGTTTCAAGGAAGAAAATTGAGTCGGTAGATGTCTGGCAATCTTCTTTCCATACATTCATGGCTATCTTCCTCCAAAAGCACCCATTTCGATCTGCAGAGCTGCTCAAATATGCCGAAATTATCCGGCATGCTGCCAATCAATTTCCCGATTTCGGGTGGCGGCTTTATGATAAGCAGTTCCGCTTAAAGCAAGAGATGATCCCGACTCGCCCTTGGGGTGATCTAGATATGGAACTGTGGCTCACCATTGCAGCTGCCAGTGTTGCTTCCCCTGTGGTGCCAGGCAGCAATTGGTCATCTTCCTTTTCGGTGCAGCAAGTGGATAAGTCGAAACCAGCTACTTATAAAGGTTGTGTGTGTTTCGCATTTATAATGGGAAAGGTTGCTTTGGGCGCCTCTGTGAGTTTGCAGTAAATGTTCTTCGACCGGCCAAGGTACATACCTTTGTTGCATGGGTCAAGTTGGTGGGCAGGCACGGGGCGTTAATTCAGCCCCATACTCATGGGTGGCACATCAAAAGCCAAGGGCTCATGCCACCAAGGCATCTAGCTTTGTAGCTAACCCTAAACCAGGCAGTAGTGTTAGGTCCACAGTTGGGCCGGTTACTATAAAGGGGATAACACTCACTCTTTTGGCGGGGAGCTAGTTCTTTTCGTGCTTCCAACGCCAATTAATTTGTCATTTCTTATTTTGTGGTTGGCCAGTTATGACAACACCGTTGATGGTCCTGTTGTACTTAATGGTTTTTCTTTTGGTTTTTCATTAGAATACACAGGCCCCAGGGTAGCCCGCGACTCCGATTGCTTAGCCTCTGCCTCAGCTCAGCCACAAATTGTGCAGGAAAAGTTAGCTGCTGAAATTGTGATCGGTAGGGTAGCTGGCCCATTTGTCAAGCGGCCGTTTAAACATTTGCAATGCTCTCCAATAGGTCTGGTGCCTAAACATGAGCCTAACAAATTCTGGCTTATTCATCATTTTTCTTTTCCCAGTCGGTTAACGATTTTATTAACAAGGATCATTGTTCCGTGCACTACGCTTCATTTGATAGGGCGGTTGAGTTGGTGGTTGAGACAGGGCTGGGTGCATGGCTAGCTAAGGCGGATATAAAGTCAGCTTTTAGGTTGCTTCCAGTTTCTCCATCTGACTATGAATTACTTGGTTTTACCTTTAATGGGATGTTTTACTACAATAAATGCCTTCCCATGGGATGCAGCATTTCTTGCTCATTGTTTGAGAAGTTTAGTTCATTTTTAGAATTTCGTGTTAAATATGTTTCTGGGTCAAAGTTTGTGACCCATTATCTTGATGATTTTTTGTTTGTGGGCACAACAAGGGATGAGTGCGCTAATTTGCTGTGTGCATTCCAAGTTATGTGTGATACGCTAGGTGTGCCTCTTGCGTGTGAAAAAAAACAGTTGGATCGGTTCAAGTTATCACCTTTCTGGGGTTGCAAATTAACTCAGTGTCATGCCAGGTCCGTGTTTCCCATGAGACGGTTTTGATCCGACAAGAGATTTTCTGGTTACAAAATTTATTGAGGGTGCGAAGCGTGGATCCCCTGTTCAAGATAGTCGGGTGCTCATTTCCGTGCCATTGAATTCATGTACTAAGGATAGTGTTTCAAAACATTGGGACACAATGTCAGGTTGTAAAGAAGTTGGTGACAATGGACATAAACTTACCATATTTTAACCTTTATTTTAACCTTTTTAACTACAGGTTTGCATGATGAACCACTCTTATGCAGCACTCTGTTTTCAATCTGGGCCGTAAAAACACCAGCGAAAGTGTTTCAAGGTATGAGCAGTGTTTATTACTTAACAGTGTGTCCTTAGATAAACATGTAAGCAATATTTGCAGTGTGTTAACCTCTGTTTAAAGACATACATGTATGAGGCTCTGGTAATTGTTGCTATCATCTGTGTTGTGATGTAACACGCTAATGTCAGCCAGGTACCATGAAGACGCTGATGGAGTCTTGTCCGTGAGTCAGGAGTGACGTCTTTGTACTTGCATCTAATCATCATGAAGATGAAGAGTGGAAGTTCTAGATAAGATCTCTTGTGTCTTGTCAGTGAGTCAGGAGTGACGGTCTTTGTACTTGCATCTAATCATCATGAAGATGAAGAGTGGAAGTTATAGATAAGATCTCTTCAAAAAATGAACAATTGAAGAGCTTTAATCTAAATTCTTGAAGATTTTAGACATTGTTTAATTTTGACGAAAGATTTTAGAAGAAATGGTCGTTGTTTATGCGACCATTTGATTGTTTACTTGTCAATGAAACCCACATGTTTAACAATTTTTATTACAGATAACCGTGCGTCTCTGCTTCAGCATCGTTATGAATGGAATTGTGTCACTGCATGTAACAACCCACAGTGAAGGCCATAGATGCTTCGGGAAACAGTGTGTTCTTTGGTACATAGGTATTTAAACCATATTTGTAAACTGTTAGCCTGAACTTGAAGACAAACGTGAATGTTGCTCTGTAAACTGATAGCATTTGACCTTTTTGCATAATTCAGATGGATAAAGTTTTACAATTTGGTAGAGTTTTAACTGTAAATAATTTAGTCACGATTAGTTTGATAAAAAGAGATGTCATGTGACCCATAGCTTGGTTGAGAATTGTTAACTTGAATTTATACTTTTTATTTGTATCCTTTCCTTTGTCACACAGCATAGATGTTCAGTGGCAAGATATGGATCTTTGGATGAAGACAGTCATATAACTTGAAGTATCATTGCAAGAATTTACGCAGTAACTAATGCAACTGTTCCGTCATCAGCATTTTTCTTCATGATTACCTCAACCGAATTTATCAGTTTTGCGGCCCATCGGACAATTAGAGGCAATTTACAGCATTTAGTCTCGAGAGGATAATAATGAACAATTCGATCGGAAGTCTGCATTGGATATTTTGTGAACACTTGAAACTGTTGAATTTGCTCCAGAGGTAAATTGCAGGCTGAATTCGTGATTAAATTTCAGTTACTCTTATTTGATTAGAAAAACTGTTACTAAGACAAAATATTTGATTGTCCAGAGCATGTGTCCATTGTTTAAAAATTTATTTTAAGAATGAAAATGTGAAAGCTGTTTGGCCATTCAGTTGATTTTATTTTGGCAGCACGGATGATGGTTTTTGTAAAAAAGTAACATGAAATAGTTCTCCCTTAAAGTTGGGAAGATTTTGTCCACATGTTAGAAACATTTAAACATGTCTGAATGAAAAAGTGGTTTGTGTAGAAACTATCAACTTAATACTTGTAACAAGTGTTTTGACCGAATACATGTACATACTTGTAATGAGTTACTTTCATTACAAGTACATGTATTCAATGACAGATTGCATGTTTGTAATGAGGTACTTCATTACATTCATGCAATTAAATCATGCTTGCAATGAAGTTGCAAGTGTGTAAAAGTTTCATGCATGTACATGAAGTACCTCATTACAAGCATGAAACGTGTCGGTTTATTTGTAATGCAGTGGCTCATTACAAAATATGAATACTCATTACAAATATAAAGACGACAAGCTTGTAGGGAGTGTATTTGAGCACTAGTTATTATTAAGTTACACTTATTTTGAGTTACAATTAATTGATGTTAAAGGTGAATTGTATTGTCTTGTGTAAGAAGCTGTCATCCAATTATTCATCCCAAATGGTATAATGGTTATGGGGTGGGTTACAACCACTCTGTCCTCCACTAATGTCATCAAACCGATGTATGCTTTATCAAAGTTTATCTATTTAGTATTTGTTTTACATTGCTATTAATAAGATTTGAAGTTTTTATTGCAATAGAAGTAAGTTTAAATGTTAAATTTCTGTTGCCAGGTTGCTGAACATATACATGTATGGCTTACAGTGTGAAATAAATACATATTATAATGTGTCGATCATGTACCAAAAAAAACTATTGTTTTGTCATTGTTTTATAAAAGTCCCCTTTTGCATCATTGAATTGCCATGTTGCTTTGTGCAGGACGCTTTTGTTAATTTTTCATTATATTGTAAAACTCCCCTGTTGCATCATAGATTTGCCATGTCCTTTCTCCAAATTCAAGGACACAATGTCCAATGTATGTGCATAGTCCATTGTGAAGATGCATTGTCCACTGTACTTTCTCCAAATTCAAGGACACAATGTCCAATGTGTATGCATAGTCCAGGGACCCTCCTTTGTCTGTATTGTATCCATTGTCTCCTTTGTGTGCACATACACTCCCATGTCTCCATTGTATGCAGGGACCCACCTTTGTCTCCATTGTCTCAATTGTAAGCAGGTAGGATCTTTCTTCTCCATTGTCTCCTTTGTATTATTTTGTTTCCATTGTCTCCTTTGTATTATTTTGTTTCCATTGTCTCCTTTGTATGCAGGGACGCTCCTTTGTCTCCATTGTCTCTATTGAATGCAGGTAGGCTCTTTTGTCTCCATTGTCTCTATTGAATGCAGGTAGGCTCTTTTGTTTCCATTGTCTCTATTGAATGCAGGTGACTCCTTTGTTTCCATTGTCTCCTTTGTATGCAGGTACGCTCCTTTGTCTCCATTGTCTCTATTGAATGCAGGTATGCAGGTATGCAGGTATGCAGGTATGCAGGTATGCAGGTATGCAGGTATGCAGGTATGCAGGAGCAGGAGCAGGACGCAGGACGCAGGACGCAGGACGCAGGACGCAGGGAAAGCAGGACGCAGGACGCAGGACGCAGGACGCAGGACGCAGGACGCAGGACGCAGGACGCAGGACGAGCAGGACGCAGGACGCAGGACGCAGGACGCAGGACGCAGGACGCAGGACGCAGGACGCAGGACGCAGGACGCAGGACGCAGGACGCCAGAGGACGCAGGACGCAGGACGCAGGACGCAGGACGCAGGACGCAGGACGCAGGACGCAGGACGCAGGACGCAGGACAGGACGAGGACGCAGGAGCAGGACGCAGGACGCAGGACGAAGGACGAGGACGCGCAGGACGAGGAGCGAAGGAGAGCGAGGACGAAGGAAGGCGAAGGACGAAGGACGAAGGCAAGGGAAGGACGAAGGACGAAGGACGAAGGACGAGAGACGAAGGACGAAGGCGAAGACGAAGGACGAAGGACGAAGGACGAAGGACGAAGGACGAAGGACAAGACGAAGGACGAAGAGGGACGAAGGACGAAGGACGAGACAGGAAGGACGAACAAGGACGAAGGGGACGAAGGACGAAGGAGAAGGACGAAGGGGACGAGAGGGACGAAGGACACGAAGGACGAAGGACGAAGGACGAAGGACGAAGGAACGAAGGACGAAGGACGAAGGACGAGGCGAAGGACGAAGGGAAGCGAAGGACGAAGGACGAGGCGAAGGACGAAGGAAGGGACGAAGGACGAAGGACGAAGGACGAAGGACGAAGGACGAAGGACGAAGGACGGGAAGGACGAAGGAACGAAGGACGAAGGACGGGAGACGAAGGACGAAGGACGAAGGACGAAGGACGAAGGACGAAAGGACGAAGGACGAAGGACGAAGGACGAAGGGACGAAGGACGAAGGACGAAGGGACGAAGGACGAAGGACGAAGGACGAAGGAAAGGACGAAGGACGAAGGACGAAGGACGAAGAAGACGAGGACGAAGACGAAGGACGAAGGACGAAGGACGAAGGACGAAGGACGAAGGACGAAGGAGAAAGGACGAAGGACGAAGGACGAGGACGAAGGACGAAGGACGAAGGACGAAGGACGAAGGACGAAGGACGAAGGACGAGGACAGGAAGGACGAAGGACGAAGGACGAAGGACAGGACAGGACGAAGGACGAAGGACGAAGGACGAAGGACGAAGGACGAAGGACGAAGGACGAAGGACGAAGGACGAAGGACGAAGCAAGGACGGAAGGAGAAGGACGAAGGACGAAGGACGAAGGACGAAGGACGAAGGACGAAGGACGAAGGAGAACGAAGGACGAAGGACGAAGGACAAGGACGAAGGCAAGGACGAAGGACGAAGGGACGAAGGGACGAAGGACGAGAAGGACGAAGGACGAAGGACGAAGGACGAAGGGACGAAGGACGAAGGAACGAAGGACGAAGGACGAAGGACGAAGGACGAAGGACGAAGGACGAAGGACGAAGGGACGAAGAGGACGAAGGACGAAGGACGAAGGACGAAAGGACGGACAGAGACGAAGGACGAAGGACGAAGGACGAAGGACGAAGGACGAAGGACGAAGGACGAAGGACGAAGGAGACGAAGGACGAAGGACGAAGGACGAAGGACGAAGGACGAAGGACGAAGGACGAAGGAGCGAAGGACGAAGGACAAGGACAAGGGACGAAGGACGAAGGACGAAGGACGAAGGACGAAGGACGAAGGACGAAGGACGAAGACGAAGGACGAAGGACAAGGACGAAGGACGAACAGGACGAAGGACGAAGAAGGACAGACAGGAACAAGACAGGACGAAGGACGAAAGGACGAAAGGACGAAGGACGAAGGACGAAGGACAAGGACGAAGGACGAAAGAAAGGACAAGGACGAAGGACGAAGGCGAAGGACGAAGGACGAAAGGACGAAAGGACGAAGGACGAAGGACGAAGGACGAAGGACGAAGGACGAAAGGACGAAGGACAAGGACGAAGGACAAAGGACGAAGGACGAAGGACAAGGACGAAGGACAGAAGGACAGAAGGGACGAAGGCAGAAGGACAAAGGACAAGGACAAAGGACGAAGGACGAAGGACGAAGGACAAGGACAAAGGACAAAGGACAAAGGACAAAGGACAGAAGGACAAAGGACAAGGACAAGGACAAGGACAAGGACAAAGGACAAGGACAAGGACAAGGACAAGGACAAAGGACAAAGGACAAAGGACAAAGGACAAAGGACGAAAGGACAAAGGCAAGGACAAAGGACAAAGGACAGACAAGGACAAGGACAAAGGACAAAGGACAAGGACAAAGGACAAGGACAAAGGACAAGGACAAAGGACAAGGACAAAGGACAAAGGACAAGGACAAGGACAAAGGAAAAGGACAAAGGACAAGGACAAGGACAAAGGACAAAGGACAAAGGACAAGGAAAGGACAAAGGACAAGGAAAGGACAAAGGACAAAGGACAAAGGACAAGGACAAGGACAAAGGACAAAGGACAAGGACAAAGGACAAGGACAAAGGACAAGGACAAGGACAAAGGACAAAGGACAAAGGACAAAGGACAAAGGACAAAGGGACAACAAGGACAAAGGACAAAGGACAAAGGACAAAGGACAAAGGACAAAGGACAAAGGACAAAGGACAAAGGCAAAGGACAAAGGACAAAGGACAAAGGACAAAGCAAAGGACAAAGGACAAAGGACAAAGGACAAAGGACAAAGGACAAAGGAAAAGGACAAAGGACAAGGACAAAGGACAAAGGACAAAGGACAAAGGGACAAAGGACAAAGGACAAGGACAAAGGACAAAGGGACAAAGGCAAAGGGACGAAGGACAAAGGCAAGGACAAAGACAAAGGACAAAGGACAAGGACAAAGGACAAGGAAGGGACAAAGGACAAAGGACAAACGGGCAAACAGGACAAAGGACAAGCGGCAACAAGGAGGGACAACGAACAAAGGACAAGGCAAACAGGGAGGGACAAAGGACGCGGCAAATGGACTGGGACAAGGGCGAAAGGAAGTGGACAAAGACGAGGCAAACATGGAGAGGGACAAGCGCAAAAGTGAGAGGGGACAACAGGACAGGACAAACATGATGGACGAAGGGCAAACAGTGGATGGGACAAGGGGCAAAACAGTGAGTGGGACAACGGACAAAACAAAGGACAAAGGCCAAAACAAGGAGGACAACGGCGGCAAAACATGGAGTGGGACGAACGGCAAAGGACAAGGACAAAGTGAGTGGGACGAAGGACAAGGCAAGGACAAACAGTGGAGTGGACGAAAGGGCGGACAAACAGTGGAAGTGAAGGACAAAGGGACAAAGGCAAACATGGAAGGACAAGGCGGCAAACAGGTGAGTGGACGAAAGGCGGCAAACAGTGGAGTGGGACGAACGGCGGCAAACAGTGGAGTGGGACAACGGGCGCAAACAGTGGAGTGGGACGAACGGGCGCAAACAGTGATGGGACGAACGGGCGGAACAACAGTGGCAGGGCAAAGGACGAGGCGGCAAAAAGTGGAAGTGGACGAACGGGCGGCAAACAGTGGAGTGGGACGAAGGGCGGCAACAGTGGAGTGGACGAACGGGCGGCAAACAGTGGAGTGGGACGAACGGGCGGCAAACAGTGGAGTGGGACGAACGGGCGGCAAACAGTGGAGTGGGACGAACGGGCGGCAAACAGTGGAGTGGGACGAACGGGCGGCAAACAGTGGAGTGGGACGAACGGGCGGCAAACAGTGGAGTGGGACGAACGGGCGGCAAACAGTGGAGTGGGACGAACGGGCGGCAAACAGTGGAGTGGGACGAACGGGCGGCAAACAGTGGAGTGGGACGAACGGGCGGCAAACAGTGGAGTGGGACGAACGGGCGGCAAACAGTGGAGTGGGACGAACGGGCGGCAAACAGTGGAGTGGGACGAACGGGCGGCAAACAGTGGAGTGGGACGAACGGGCGGCAAACAGTGGAGTGGGACGAACGGGCGGCAAACAGTGGAGTGGGGACGAACGGGCGGCAAACAGTGGAGTGGGACGAACGGGCGGCAAACAGTGGAGTGGGACGAACGGGCGGCAAACAGTGGAGTGGGACGAACGGGCGGCAAACAGTGGAGTGGGACGAACGGGCGGCAAACAGTGGAGTGGGACGAACGGGCGGCAAACAGTGGAGTGGGACGAACGGGCGGCAAACAGTGGAGTGGGACGAACGGGCGGCAAACAGTGGAGTGGGACGAACGGGCGGCAAACAGTGGAGTGGGACGAACGGGCGGCAAACAGTGGAGTGGGACGAACGGGCGGCAAACAGTGGAGTGGGGACGAACGGGCGGCAAACAGTGGAGTGGGACGAACGGGCGGCAAACAGTGGAGTGGGACGAACGGGCGGCAAACAGTGGAGTGGGACGAACGGGCGGCAAACAGTGGAGTGGGACGAACGGGCGGCAAACAGTGGAGTGGGACGAACGGGCGGCAAACAGTGGAGTGGGACGAACGGGCGGCAAACAGTGGAGTGGGACGAACGGGCGGCAAACAGTGGAGTGGGACGAACGGGCGGCAAACAGTGGAGTGGGACGAACGGGCGGCAAACAGTGGAGTGGGACGAACGGGCGGCAAACAGTGGAGTGGGACGAACGGGCGGCAAACAGTGGAGTGGGACGAACGGGCGGCAAACAGTGGAGTGGGACGAACGGGCGGCAAACAGTGGAGTGGGACGAACGGGCGGCAAACAGTGGAGTGGGACGAACGGGCGGCAAACAGTGGAGTGGGACGAACGGGCGGCAAACAGTGGAGTGGGAACGAACGGGGGGCAAACAGGGGGGGACAACAGGGCGGGCGAAACAGTGGAGTGGGACGAACGGGCGGCAAACAGTGGAGTGGGACGAACGGGCGGCAAACAGTGGAGTGGGACGAACGGGCGGCAAACAGTGGAGTGGGACGAACGGGCGGCAAACAGTGGAGTGGGACGAACGGGCGGCAAACAGTGGAGTGGGACGAACGGGCGGCAAACAGTGGAGTGGGACGAACGGGCGGCAAACATGGAGTGGACGAACGGCGCAACAGTGGATGGGACGAACGGGCGGCAAACAGTGGAGTGGGACGAACGGGCGGCAAACAGTGGAGTGGACGAACGGGCGGCAAACAGTGGAGTGGGACGAACGGGCGGCAACAGTGGAGGTGGGACGAACGGGCGGCAAACAGTGGAGTGGGACGAAACGGGCGGCAAACAGTGGAGTGGACGAAGGGCGGCAAACAGGGTGGACGAACGGGGCAACAGTGGGTGGACGAACGGGCGGCAAACAGTGGAGTGGGACGAACGGGCGGCAAACAGTGGAGTGGGGACGAACGGGGGCAACGGGGGGACAAGGGGGAACGGGATGGGAGAACGGGCGAAACGTGGTGGGACGAACGGGCGGCAAACAGTGGAGTGGGACAAGGGCGGCAAACAGTGGAGTGGGAGAGGGGGAAACAGTGGAGGGGGAACGGGGGGGAAACAGTGGGGGCGAACGGCGGCAAGTGGGGACGAACGGGCGGCAAACAGTGGAGTGGGACGAACGGGCGGCAAACAGTGGAGTGGGACGAACGGGCGGCAAACAGTGGAGTGGGACGAACGGGCGGCAAACAGTGGAGTGGGACGAACGGGCGGCAAACAGTGGAGTGGGACGAACGGGCGGCAAACAGTGGAGTGGGACGAACGGGCGGCAAACAGTGGAGTGGGACGAACGGGCGGCAAACAGTGAGTGGCAGGGGCAACAGTGGGTGGGACAAGGGCAACGTGGGTGGGACGAACGGGCGGCAAACAGTGGAGTGGGACGAACGGGCGGCAAACAGTGGAGTGGGACGAACGGGCGGCAAACAGTGGAGTGGGACGAACGGGCGGCAAACAGTGGAGTGGGACGAACGGCGGCAAACAGTGGAGTGGGACGAACGGGCGGCAAACAGTGATGGGGACGGGGGAAACAGTGGAGTGGAGAACGGGCGGCAAAGTGGAGTGGGACGAACGGGCGGAACAGTGAGGAGACGGGCGGAACGGGTGGAACAGGGGGACGGTAACATGGGTGGGACACGTGGGGGCAAACGTGGTGGAAACGGGCGGCGACAGGGGGAAAGGAGGGCGGAAACGTGGGGGGACAGGGGGAAAAGTGGAGGGGAACGAGGGGGCGAACGTGGGGGGAAAAATGGGGGCAACGGAGGGGACGAACGGGCGGACGTAGGGGGACAGGAGGGGCGGCGCAAACAGGGGAAAGTGGTGGGACGAACGGGCGGCAAACAGTGGAGTGGGACGAACGGGCGGCAAACAGTGGAGTGGGACGAACGGGCGGCAAACAGTGGAGTGGACGACGCGGAACTAGGGACGAACGGCGCAAACAGTGGAGTGGGACGAACGGGCGGCAAACAGTGGAGTGGGACGAACGGGCGGCAAACAGTGGAGTGGGACGAACGGGCGGCAAACAGTGGAGTGGGACGAACGGGCGGCAAACAGTGGAGTGGGACGAACGGGCGGCAAACAGTGGAGTGGGACGAACGGGCGGCAAACAGGAGTGGGACAACGGCGCAAACAGTGGAGTGGGACGAACGGGGGCAAACAGTGGAGTGGGACGAACGGGCGGCAAACAGTGGAGTGGGACGAACGGGCGGCAAACAGTGGAGTGGGACGAAGGCGGCAAACAGTGGAGTGGGACGAACGGGCGGCAAACAGTGGAGTGGGACGAACGGGCGGCAAACAGTGGAGTGGGACGAACGGGCGGCAAACAGTGGAGTGGGACGAACGGGCGGCAAACAGTGGAGTGGGACGAACGGGCGGCAAACAGTGGGAGTGGGACGAAGGGCGGCAAACAGTGGAGTGTGGACGAACGGGCGGCAAACAGTGGAGTGGGACGAACGGGCGGCAAACAGTGGAGTGGGACGAACGGGCGGCAAACAGTGGAGTGGGACGAACGGGCGGCAAACAGTGGAGTGGGACGAACGGGCGGCAAACAGTGGGAGAGGGAGATACGAGGGCGGCAAACAGTGGAGTGGGAACGAACGGGGACGACGCGGCAAACGTGGAGTGGGACGAACGGCGCAAACAGTGGAGTGGGACGAACGGGCGGCAAACAGTGGGTGGGACGACGGGCGCAAACAGTGGAGTGGGACGGACGGGCGGCAAACAGTGGAGTGGGACGAAGCGGCAACTGGGGGCCGGGGCAAACAGTGGAGTGGGACGAACGGGCGGCAAACAGTGGACACGTGGGACGAAGACGGGCGGCAAACAGTGGAGGGGACGAACGGCGGCAAACAGTGGAGTGGGACGAACGGAACGGGCGGGCAAAACAGTGGAGTGGGACGAACGGGCGGCAAACAGTGGGAGTGGGGACGAACGGGCGGCAAACAGTGGAGTGGGACGAACGGGCGGCAAACAGTGGAGTGGGACGAACGGGCGGCAAACAGTGGAGTGGGACGAACGGGCGGCAAAACAGTGGAGTGGGACGAACGGGCGGCAAACAGTGGAGTGGGGAGAGAACGGGCGGCAAACAGTGGAGTGGGACGAGACGGGCGGCAAACAGTGGAGTGGGACGAACGGGCGGCAAACAGTGGAGTGGGACGAACGGGCGGCAAACAGTGGAGTGGGACGAACGGGCGGCAAACAGTGGAGTGGGGCGAACGGGCGGCAAACAGTGGGTGGGACGAACGGGCGGCAAACAGTGGAGTGGGACGAACGGGCGGCAAACGTGGAGTGGGAAAGCGAACGTGGGGACGGCAAACAGTGGAGTGGGAAACGGGCGGCAAAGGGGCGGGGGGAAAATGGGGGGAACGTGGAGTGGGACGAACGGGCGGCAAACAGTGGAGTGGGACGAACGGGCGGCAAACAGTGGAGGGGACAACGAGGGGCGGCAAACAGTGGAGTGGACGAACGGGCGGCAAACAGTGGAGTGGGACGAACGGGCGGCAAACAGTGGAGTGGGCGAACGGGGCGGCAAACAGTGGAGGGACGAACGGGCGGCAAACAGTGGAGTGGGACGAACGGGCGGCAAACAGTGGAGGGGGAGGAACGGGCGGCAAACAGTGGAGTGGGACGAGACGGGCGGCAAACAGTGGAGTGGGACGAACGGGCGGCAAACAGTGGAGTGGGACGAACGGGCGGCAAACAGTGGAGTGGGACGAACGGGCGGCAAACAGTGGAGTGGGACGAACGGGCGGCAAACAGTGGAGTGGGACGACGGCGGCAAACAGTGGAGTGGGACGAAAGGAGGGCGGCAAACAGTGGAGTGGGACGAACGGGCGGCAAACAGTGGAGTGGGACGCAACGGGCGGCAAACAGTGGAGTGGGACGAACGGGCGGCAAACAGTGGAGTGGGACGAACGGGCGGCAAACAGTGGAGTGGGACGAACGGGCGGCAACAGTGGAGGGGACGAACGGGCGGCAAAACAGTGGAGTGGGACGAACGGGCGGCAAACAGTGGAGTGGGGACGACGGGCGGCAAACAGTGGAGGGACGAACGGGCAAACAGTGGAGTGGAGACGGCGGCGGGGGCACGGCGGCAAAGTGGTGGGCGAACGGGCGCAAACGGGGGGGGGCGGCAACAGTGAGGCAACGGCGCAAACAGTGGAGTGGGCAACGGGCGCAAACAGTGGAGTGGGCGACGGCGGAACGGGAGGCGAGGGCGGCAAACATGGGGGGACGGGCGCAAAAGTGGAGTGGACGAACGGGCGCAAACGGGAGTGGGACGACGGGCGGCACGGGGGGAAACGGGCGCAAACATGAGTGGGACAACGGCGGCAAAAGTGGAGTGGAGAGGCGCAAAAGGGGAACGCGAGGGGGACGGGCGAACGGATGGCAGGGCGGCAAACATGGGTGGACAACGGGGGCCTAGTGGGACGAGGGCAAACAGGATGGGCGAACGGCGGAAAAGGGTGGAAGGCGCAAACGTGAGTGGACGAACGGGGCAACAGTGAGTGGCGACGGCGGCAACATGGGGAAAGGCGCAAACAGTGAGTGGACGAACGGGGGCAACGTGGGTGGAGGGCCAAACAGTGAGGGACGACGGCGGCAAACAGTGGGTGGGACGAACGGGGGCAAAGGGAGTGGCGAACGGCGCAAACAGTGAGTGGACGAACGGGCGCAAACAGGTGGCGAAGGGCGCACAGTGGGGGGGACGACGGGCGGAAACGTGGAGTGGCGAGGGCGCAAAAGGGTGGACACACGGCGGCAAACGGAGGGCGACGGCGGCAACATGGAGTGGGACGAACGGGCCGTGGAGTGGGGGCAAACGTGGATGGGACAAGGGCGGCAACGGGAGGGGCACGGGAACAGGGAGGGACGAACGGGGGCAAACAGTGGGTGGGGCGCAAACGTGAGGGACGACGCGGCAAGTGGAGTGGGACAGAACGGGGCGGCAAACAGTGGAGTGGGACGAACGGGCGGCAAACAGTGGAGTGGGACGAACGGGCGGCAAACAGTGGAGTGGGACGAACGGGCGGCAAACAGTGGAGTGGGACGAACGGGCGGCAAACAGTGGAGTGGGACGAACGGGCGGCAAACAGTGGAGTGGGACGAACGGGCGGCAAACAGTGGAGTGGGACGAACGGGCGGCAACAGTGGAGTGGGACGAACGGGCGGCAAACAGTGGGGTGGACGAACGGCGGCAAACAGTGGAGTGGACGAAGGGCGGAAACATGGGGGGACAACGGGCAGGCAAACGTGGAGTGGCGACAGGGCGGCAACAGAGTGGGACAAACGGGCGGCAAACAGGGGGATGGAGAGACGGGCGGCAAACAGTGGAGTGGGACGACGGGCGGCAAACGGGAGTGGGACGAACGGGCGGCAAACAGTGGGTGGGACGGGGCGGCAAACGTGGAGTGGGACGAACGGGGAAATGATGGCGAAGGCAACAGGCAACGGCGAAGATGACACAAGTGAGGGGAGAAGAAAGAGTGGAGAAGCGAGGACGCGGCAAACAGTGGAGTGGGACGAACGGGCGGCAAACAGTGGAGTGGGACGAACGGGCGGCAAACAGTGGAGTGGGTACGAACGGGCGGCAAACAGTGGAGTGGGACGAACGGGCGGCAAACAGTGGAGTGGGACGAACGGGCGGCAAACAGTGGAGTGGGACGAACGGGCGGCAAACAGTGGAGTGGGACGAACGGGCGGCAAACAGTGGAGTGGGATAGTACAAGATATTGTTTGTATTAGAGAATTCTCATAGCTATGTACTGAACTGGGATTTTAGGAATTCTCATAGCTATGTACTGAACTGGGATTTTAGGAATTCTCATAGCTATGTACTGAACTGGGATTTTAGGAATTCTCATAGCTATCTATTGAACTTTGACCTGAACTTTGACCTCTGACCCTTGACCTCTGACCTGACCTTTGACCTTTGACCTTTGACCCCTTAAAAACGTTTATCTCACGTTTGTATAGTTTGTATAGGTTTTGTTATTCTATTTAAATTACAGACTCAAAAGAAGGACTCTTCATTACCACTGGTTTATTTTTATCTTTTTCTTTATTTCTTTGCATCTGAATATGCAAACACATTACAAAAAGAGGTACTTTATTACAACTCTTTAGATAAAAGATTCACATTCACCGATATTTTTATGTGAATGCTAAACTTGTGCATGTAAACAGTAAAAAGTTACATAAGAATTGTCTTTATTTGTTGCAAACTTCTAACTGTTTACATACAAGTTTAACATTCAAATAAACTTAATTTTTACTGCAATTTTCAAACAGTGAAGATACAAGTGGAATATTAAAAGAAATGAGCTATTTGAACGTTAATAAGTGCAAGGCTTAAAGTGGTGAATAAATGCAAGGATAAATAAATGCAATGAGAGAAGTGATAAATAATTGCACAGAGGACCGGGTAAATAAGTGCAAGGCTAGAAGGAAACGCAAGTAGGGAAGTGTCAACTAAGCGCAAGGCAAAGTTGATAAACGCAAGGAGGGAAGTGGTAAAGAAACGCAAAGAGGGAAGTGGTAAAGAAACGCAAGGAGGGAAGTGGTAAAGAAACGCAAAGAGGGAAGTGGTAAAGAAACGCAAAGAGGAAAGTATGAAAGTGAAAAAGAAACGCAAAGATGGAAGTGGTAATGAATTGCAAGGAGGGAAGTGATAAAGAAACGCAAGGATGGAAGTGATAAAGATACACAAAGAGGGAAGTGATAAAAAAACGCAAGGATGGTAGTGGTTAAGAAACCCAAGAATGAAAGTGTTTAAAAAACACACAAAGATGGTAGTGGTAAAGAAACGCAAGGATGGAAGTGTTTAAAAAACTCAAGGATTGAAGTGAAAAAGAAACGCAAGGATGGAAGTGGTAAAAAATACACTAGGAGGGAAGTGGTAAAGAAACGCAAGGATGGAAGTGGTAAATAAACGCAAGGAGGGAAGTGGTAAAGAAACGCCAGGATGGAAGTGATAAATAAACGCAAGGAGGGAAGTGGTAAAGAAACGCCAGGATGGAAGTGATAAATAAACGCAAGGAGGGAAGTGGTAAAGAAACGCCAGGATGGAAGTGATAAATAAACGCAAGGAGGGAAGTGGTAAAGAAACGCAAGGAGGGAAGTGGTAAAGAAACGCAAGGAGGGAAGTGATTAAAAAAAGGGTGGAAGTGATAAAGAAACCCCAGGATAGAAGAAATAAAGAAATTCAAGGATGGAAGTGTTTTAAAAAATGGGTAAAAATGTGTAAGATTATGATAAACACGTAGGTGCAAGGGAAGCAAATGTACATTAAACATAACATTTAAAAGGGAAAAGTTCAAAGGGATTAAAAGTAATTATAAGGGTTAGAAAAACTTCATGGTAAGGAATGAGGGTAGATGAGGAAGGACGCAGGGATATTAAAGAGGATTCTTACATTTTTTGTGTTGGCTACTAATCCAGATTTAGGAGAGAAGGGTTGGTTGTACTTGAGCATCATGTGAAGGGAGGGGTAGTGGTGTAAGATTATAATGAACACAGGTGCCATTTAGCAGTGGTAAAAAGTTAGTTTGTTAGAGAAGAGAAGGGTTAAAACATATTTCAATCTAGGAACATTCAACATAAGTTATTTGAAAAGATGTATAAAGCTATTTTTAATATAACCAGTTGAAGTATTTCATTTAAAGACAAATTACTTATTTGTAGTTAACATTACTCTGAAATAGTTTTTTATGTCAAACTTGTGAAAAATTTATTCTTGCTCAACCAGAAAGGTTGTTCTTAAATGCTTTGTTAAAGAAACACTTAAACATCACTTCGTTACCCTGGATCGCACTTCAGAGAAAAGTCCTTTAAAGTTAACAGTTTCTTTCCTAGATGACTCCAGAACAGATCCAAGTTCCATGATGGCTTAAAGGCACTGGACACTATTGGTAATTACTCAAAATAATTGTTAGCATAAAAACGTACTTTGGAGAGCTGTTGATAGTATAAAACATTGTGAGCAATGGCTCCCTCTGAAGTAACATAGTTTTTGAGAAAGAAGTAATTTCTCAGTAAAATATTTGAATCTAAGAGCACACAACTTCGTGTGACAACATGGACAAGGGTGTTTTTTCTTCCATTACTATCTCGCAACTTCGCTGACCAATTGAGTTCAAATTTTCACAGGTTTGTTATTTTTTGCATATGTTGAGATACACAAAGTGAGAAGACTGGTCTTTGACAATTACCAAAGATGTCCAGTGTCTTTAATAAGATTCTGTCCATGATAGCTTAATAAGATTCTGTCCATGATGGTTTAATAAGATTCTGTCCATGATGGTTTAATAAGATTATGTCCATGATGACTTAATAAGATTCTGTCCATGGCGGCATTATAAGATTCTGTCCATGGCGGCATTATAAGATTCCGTCCATGGCGGCATTATAAGATTCTGTCCATGGCGGCATTATAAGATTCTGTCCATGGCGGCATAATAAGATTCTGTCCATGGCGGCATTATAAGATTCTGTCCATGGCGGCATTATAAGATTCTGTCCATGGCGGCATTATAAGATTCTGTCCATGGCGGCATTATAAGATTCTGTCCATGGCGGCATAATAAGATTCTGTCCATGGCGGCTTTATAAGATGCTGTCCATGAAGCAGTCTTTTGCGTTAAAAGTTTCCAAGAGGACTCCAATGACACGTGGTATCTTCCCCAACTAAAACCAAGTTCTATGATGGCTTCATAAGATTCTGTCCAGTGGCTTATATAAAAGCAGTTTCTTTTTAAGATGATTCCATTGATGCTCGGTATCTTCCCCTACTCAATCCAAGTTCTATGATGGCTTCATAAGATTCCGTCCATGATGGCTCAATGAGATTCTCTAAACACCAGGGATAAAAAATACATGAACAATTACAAAGAAACAAATCCAAATCCCAAAACATGATTAGATAGTATGTTTTCTTGAGTGTCTTACTTGACATGTTGATGTAGATGTCCCATATAAAAATCAAGCATTCTGAGATTGACACTAAGAAAGACATATCAGAAACAGGAACCAGACCTGCAAGGTTCACAGTGCAACATGTAAGTGTTTGGACTAAATCACATGGTCTGAAAGACAATGTTTATAACTTGCAGTATAAGGTCTTGCTTGTACGTTTGACGTTTCAAAACATCTCCCAGTTTTATGCCAATTTTTGTATCCATCTACAAGCTATGTGAATGACTGTTTTAGTTCTAAATACTATTTGAAATGCAGTGATGCTGCTAGAAAACTATTGTTAGAATCTACTGTTTATGACTTGCTTTGGGAGGCACAGAGAATGCTAATATTTTGTGCATCAGAAACAACAGAACTGAGTTACAGTTATATGCTGTACTCTCCTATGAGCACATCATTTCATTTCAGCCAAACAGTTTTCAGTCAAAGTGATTCTTGACAACCATTTGATTACATATATTTTTCCAGAGCATTACATTGTATCATCTACAGTCATAATTCGTAACCTGTTGGAAAGTCAATAACGTCACATGTGCACACATTTTTGTGTATGGTTAGTTTTTACGTTACGCCCGGCTCTAAAGCTGGCATGTTCAGGAGGACATTTGTAATGAGACCTTGGGTCTTTACAAAACTTAATGTGAAACAAAGTTCAGTAACTTAAAAATGTATCAAGTTAATCCTGAGAAAAAAATGGCAGATAGTTTTTCCTTTGGCTTTCCAATAAATGTTGGAGCTAAACTATGTTAAGTGGGCAGGGCTTATGATGGAATCGTACGACACCAACCAACATGATTGTCCACAACCTAAGAAACTATCAACACTGCAATATGATTACACAGTGAACAGTTTGCGGGGCTAAAATTCGGAAGGAAACTTCACAAGACCGCTGGGTTTCTAGATTAAAACTGTTACTGGACAAACAAGATTGTCAGAACCAGTATTGAAATGAGAATAAAAACTATATGCACAGTTTTATATATAAACTTAGAGAACATTTTTCTTAAGAGTTTACAAGCACTTAAATCACTGGGCCTGTGGTCCAGTGTAAATTTGGAGCCTTGGATTTTGTAATTCATATTGTCTAAATTTTCAAGTAACAATAACTTGGCAAACCAATTATTGTATACTGATGGGTTGTAAATTTGCCTCACATTTCTAACTCTATTGTTCTGGGTTTTTGTTAAGGAAAGAATACAAAGGTATCAAAGACTGTTCTTCTTCTTTAATATTAAAGATACCTAATTGTATATACCTTTTGACTGGCTTGCTTGGTTGCTTGGGTCATGATGTGGTTGTAGCTGTATTGTTGGCTGGAAGTAAAGGTCATCATGTGGTTGCAACGTCTGTAAAAATTAACATACACTCTAAAAATTATAATTTCATCTAAAAATATAAATGGATTAGTGAAAATGAAAACCTTAATTCTTTAAAAAGGAATGGATTTTGTTGTTAGATATTTTTATATTCCCAAATACATTGATTATCTTCAAACCCAATGGCCTGAGAAACTATAAATAGTTGCTTCTGAGCATCTAAATCAAGTTTGAATCAGGTCTTATTTGTGCTACCTTGCAAGGTGGGAGAAATAAGCATGTAAAAATGTATCAGATATAACAAAATATGCAGCTAACATACATGTAATATGCTTTACAAAAACTTAACGAAGTCAAGGTTGAATCTTTCTGATTTAAACTTCCAGCTAGGATTCATTGAACCCTTCACCAAAAAATCACTGCATGGACTATACTTGTTCAGTAACTATACGTTACTTAGTGTACTGAGCTTCATACTTCTGAGCCTAGGTGTAAATCACCTGTAGATTTTCCCATGATAAACATTTGTCTTAAAATGAAAATTGCCTCTAATTGCGTCCCATATTTAAAACGTTTTGCAGTCCAATGTTGTTAATTCTTGCGCTAATTAGTCTTGTTCAAATAAACAATGTCTGCAAATGGTTCTGGTTGAGCAGAATATTATTATTCTTTATTCCTACAAGTACATGGTAATGCTTGCATGTTTTCCAAACCTCATCAACATCTCATGCATCTTAAACATTTCTTGGTGTTAACCTTAGTATCTGTATCCACTGATCTTAAGAATTTTGCCTCTGAAATGCAGAGTAATGGATTGTGAAAATTCCATTGACTGAAGTCTTACTTGTCCAAAAACTAAGTACAACACAACTTTTAAAAGTGTTGTAAGTTTCTATCATATCGTACCTTGGCTTTATAAATGATCAGTGACTTCAATATAAACTAAATATCTAAGACATCTTCTTTAAGATATTTCAAGTTTATTACCATTGCAGTGTGTTCTATTGATGAAAGTAGGCAATTAGACATAAAAAAATGTTTTCATTTTAGTAGGCATTTGTAAAAAGCTTCCAGATCGTGGAGGTTTATTAGACAGTTTTTTGATAATAAAAAACACAAGAACTGATGATAACATACCTAGATAGATAGACTCTTCATGCTTGGTATTTTCCTCAACTGGATTGGACCAACGTTCCATGATGGCTCATGATTCTGTCCAGCAGCAGCTGTAAAGACAAAGGATAACGGTACAGGCAAGGTAACAAAATCACATATTGAATCCAAAGACATAATGGGATATTTTCTTTTCTTATGTGTCCCACTTCAGATGTAGAGTTCTTAAACTACCATCAAGATCTAGCATACTGAGATTGACACCAAGACATATCCAAAGGAAGATTTTAAAATGTTGGAAACACAAAATGATACCTAATTCCTCTTTGCCATTTTACTCTGTGTATGAACAACTACCATAGGTTATGTTTGTTGAGGTTGGGGAATAACTCAGGTGTGACACACAGCTCACAGTGAGACACTCACACAACATGTATTCATGATCTGAATAAGTATAAGGTTTAGTGTTTCATGTAGACTCTTACTTTGGTGGTAAACTTGCCTTTAATCTACAGGCTTTGTGAAAGACTGTAGACTAAAATTTAATAAAAAGACATATTGGAATTTTGCTTTAAGTTTTGCTTGATTACAAAAACCATTATGATTACACTTAATCTGGCAAGGGCGATCAAAGGAGGATCAGATCCTGCAAGGGCGATCAAACTGATCACTGACGTGTTTACACTTGAGTCTGATCTCACATTGATCCCTTTTGCCCAGCGCTTGTTGAACCAGAATTCCACACTGCTGTTGTAAAAGGTCAACTGAACGAGGTGATTGATAAATAATTGACTGATAAACTTGCCAGCTCCCCCTCCGACCACATTTTGTCCCAGGACAACAACCTCAGCTACGGCCATGTCGTCCAAGAAACAATGTAAAAAACACCAACAAAAATATAACCTTACATCATGGAGCAATAAACTACTGCTCCATGCCTACATATACTAATACTGCGACAAAAAAATACAAATAATGGAATAAACAAAATGATTTTCAAATGCTAATGAAAACTGTGTTAAAGATAAATGAATACAAAAACGATAAGGAAACAGGTTGCAGCGTGTGGTTCGTCACGTTTATTGCAGAGCAATGGCGTCATGCGAAAAGGGATGCAAATGCCAAGTACCATTGAAATCCTGTAATGTTCTTTGTGCACAGAAATGCTGTGTTACGTGTTGGAACCAGCGTACGGGGACGCTGGCATTGCATAACCACCGCTTGCACTGGTTGTTTAAAGCTTTCGTGGTTTCTGTTTTCAACTC
This sequence comes from Pycnopodia helianthoides, assembly GCA_032158295.1. Classification (NCBI taxonomy): domain Eukaryota; kingdom Metazoa; phylum Echinodermata; class Asteroidea; order Forcipulatida; family Asteriidae; genus Pycnopodia; species Pycnopodia helianthoides. Next base: position 12,921,866 of record CM063243.1, read on the forward strand.
GCCATGCCCCAGTCTGTTCGACGAGACCGAAAGTCGGTAGGTCAAATTGCGGGGTCTGATCCTGCTTTGCGTTTACACTTGGTTTTTGATCCACCTTTGATCCCGCAATAAAGGGGGATCAAAAAGGAGGATCAGATCCTGATCGCTCTTCAATTTACACTAGCTGTTGATCACCCTTTGATCGCCCTTGCAGGATCTGATCCTCCTTTGATTGCCCTTGCCGGATCAGGTGTAAATGCGGTCCTTGTTTCAGTCCACCAGGCAAAACTACAACCAATTAGAAACAGTTTCAGTGCCAGCGTTTGGTTGAATTGGAGTGTTAAAAGTAATTTCAACCAAAATGAATTGATGCTGTTCAAACCTTAGGTTTCAGAATGTATAATCTACTCAATCTTTGAGATGCTTTTCCTTCTGGGAAAACTTCTATATTTGTGAGAATTTATTTTATAGTGAACACTTCGTGCAGAGAGTTGCATTCTGCAGACATCTTCTTCTAGAAACTGAGTGTACCTTTTTTCATATTGTCCTTGCATAACATTCTAGTTTTGTAGCTCTTGCTGCAGAGATGGCCCTTCAAACTGTAAAGCTGGCCGAAATCATCTGTAATGTTGGCTCGTATGTATTACAGGCTGACACTTGCTTTGATGTGTAATCCTGTTAAAATATAACATCATTTCATAGCTTAATTTTTTGTAAACATAAACTGTACCCTCAGTTGCAATTGCCTGTCGAAAACACTTAAAATTCTTCTAATTTCTTAATAAAAAAACTGTAGATTTTCAAATCTAAAATCTATTTGTAAAACAGTGATGCTGCCAGAAAATTATTGTTTGAGTCTACTCTATATCTTGCTTTGGGAGGCACAGAGAATGCTAATCTTTTGTGCATCAGAAACAACAGAACTGAGTAACAGTTATATGCTGTATTCTCCTATGAGCACATACTCATTTAAACCAACCAGTTTGCAGTCAAAGCGATTCTACACAATGATAAAACGGTTTGATTACATAAACTTTTCCAGAGTGTGACACTGTGTCATCTACAGTCTTAATTTGTAACCTATTGGGAAGTCAATACGTTGCATGCGCACACATTTTGTGTATGCTTAGTTTTTTATTGCTACGTCAAGCTCTAAAGCTGGCATAATAAAGTGGAAATTTGTAATAAGACCATGGGTCTTTACAAAACTTAATGTGAAACATTAATGTCTCAGGTCAATCCTGAAAAAATTGCTCAAAGATTTTCCTAGTCCTTCCAATAAATGTTGGAGCTAAACTATGTGAAGTGGCTGGGGCTAATGATGGAATTGTATAACAACAACCAACATGATTGTCCACAACCTAAGAAACTATCAACACTGCAATATGATTTCACAGTGAACAGTTTTCAGGGCTCAAATTGTCACCGTTTTCACGAAGAGGCAATTTAGGCTGCTGTGATGTTGGCTTGCAGTTTGGGTCATAATGTGTATTGTAGCTGTGATGTTGACTGGCAGTTTTCTGAAGTTGACATTGGCTTCAAGGGCTATGACTGTAAAATATAACATATATTCTTAGATTACTTTATTTTGATCTAAAAAAAACAATTGGGTTGAGAAAATTAAAACCTTTTTTCTTTAAAAAGAAGAAAATTTTATTGTTGTATCTTTTTAAAACACAAAAAATTGCTAATCTTTAAAAACCCCAAAGGATGGGAAACTGTTGCAGGGGCTTCTGAACTTTGAACTGTTTGAATCAGGTTTATTTTTGCTACCCTTGCAATGGGAGAAAAAGTGTGAAAATGTACCGAAATAAAAATAAAGCAACTAAAATAAATGAATTTAAAAACTTAAGAAAGTGAACCCGTGCATGAGTAATTTGAAACTTTGCTTGGGGAAAAACAATTATAAAGGTTTTCAGTAACACCCGTGATGGTGAATTAAAATTTGAAGGGAGATAAATTAGTAAGGTTTTCCAAACACCGTAAGAGTAGAAAATTTAAATTTTTAAGGTGGGGAAACAATTAGTAAAGGTTTCCCGTAACACCCGTACATGAGTAGAATTGGAAACTTTGAAGGTGGAATACAATTAGACATTAGAAAAAAAGTTTTTGTCTTATTTGGGGGGACAGAGAAGGGTAAAATTTTTTTGATAAAAAAAGAAGATTAAAGTTTTTGTGATTTATGAGACATAATATTGAAACCCAAAGTTTAAGTGAGTGATTTTGCAATATAAAAGGTTTGATTAAAATTTTTGGATGCATGTATTATTAGGG